>OX155978.1:16031561-16631561 GCA_944548615.1 Micropterix aruncella | reverse complement strand
TAGGTGCACAAATTATTAATATATTTTTAAATATTATGTATGTTGATTATATTTTAATACCTCGAGTGCTGACGTTTGAATTGTAGTTTCTCTTAGAGAACGCGAAGAAGAAGATTACATCACAACAAAAATATAGCGTTTCAGGAAAACGACGATTACTCCGAAACTACTATACGGATCGTATAAAGAAGACCTGTTTTATGTTCCTGTTGAAATTTGCTATTAGATACGTGTAACGTCGTTTTGTAAAGCAATAAGCATTATTCAGAATTATCTGTCAAAGTTGTGGTACAGAAAAAAACTGCCTTGTCCAACATTTCTATGTTTTTTCTGGAAATAAATCACCCTATACAAGAAATTGTGAATACTTTTAAAATAATTATAATATGCTTCATTCAACCTATGACTTCGTTTTACTTATACCCATACAAAAATAAAATAATATCGGTGTTGAAAATCAACATGAATATTGAAGTTTTTGGTTTGGTTTGGTTCAATCATAGACTAAAAAATGGCGACTGTATGAAAAATAATGAACCAACGAGTTAAAGACAGAGAATCTTCTCCTCTTTTCGCACATACCACAGGCCATATGATTTATGTGAGGTATCAAGAGTAAATAATTGGAAAACATCGGCGCCGATATCGGCTGGGACAGATGTCCCCTTTGTCGCTCTACGGCTTTCAGCAAAATTTTTGAAAAAATAATATTAAACCGCCTCACAAAATTTTTCGACACTCATGACGTTATTAACAGTAAACAGTTTGGTTTTCGGGCAGGACTATCGACTGTTAATGCTGCATCGAAGCTACTCCATAAGTTATTAAATGGGTTGGACGATTCAAAAATAGTAATTGGTCTATTTTGTGACTTATCAAAAGCATTTGATTGCGTCAATCACAATATTCTCCTGAATAAATTAGAACACTATGGAATTAGAGGCAAAGGGTTAAATTTAATTCAATCATACCTACAAAATAGGTATCAAACGACAGAGGTAAATGGAACAAGAAGCAAACCGATTCTTGTATCAAAGGGTGTACCTCAAGGCTCCATATTAGGACCATTTTTATTTTTAGTGTACACCAATGACTTGCCGGGATGTGTGTCATTCGAGAATGATGACATTACACTGTTTGCAGATGGCACATCCCTTATCTTCTGTGACAATGATAAGAAATCATTAGTAAGTAGAATTAGATATACAATTGAACAACTCTTAATTTGGTTTAATGCTAATGAATTACGTCTAAATATTACAAAATCAAAAATAATTCCCTTTCGCTTAAGACCGACCAATTTCGACTATTTAAATGAATTATATGACTATTTCAAAATTGACATCACAGAAGATATAAATTTTTTAGGTTTAAGAATTGACAGCAAATTAAAATGGAATACCCATATTGATGAATTAGCTAGTAAGTTATGTAGTTCTATATACTCAATTAAAAAAATCAGAAGTCTTTGTGGCTTCGCGGCAGCCAAATCAGTGTATTTTGCGTATTTCGGCTCATTAATGACTTATGGAATACTATTTTGGGGAAATGCCGCAAACAGTAAAAGAATCTTCCTATTGCAAAAAAGAGCACTGCGCAGCATCTATCAGCTAACGCCCAGGACCTCATGCAGAGCATACTTCAGTAAGGCAAAGATAATGACCATGTATTCGGCGTTCATATACCAGTGCTTAATGTATGCCAGACAGCACCTAACAGAAACCGCAACTAGAGCGGACATTCACTCTTACCATACACGCGGTAATTCCCTTTTATGCGTACCCCGAACAAGACTGGCAAAAGTACAGAAGAGCTTCTTATACCTTAGCATTAAATTCTACAATTTACTCCCTACCACTATCAAAGAACTGGAGGACAAACAATTTAAAAAAAACATTAAGGAGATGCTGATAGGCCACCCTTTCTATAATCTGACCGAATTCGAGGGCCATGACTTTGCAAATATTGTACCAATTTGAATGATAATTATATATGTACTTCTAGTATTTAAATTTAAGATTTAGCTTTAGTTTGATTATTTAACAAATTACTTACTACTTTGGATGTTACTATGCACAGTTTTTAGTACGTATATATTTGATTTATTGACTATTTCAATTGTTGGGCTTCTGCTTTGATTATTCAACTTTTTAACTGAC
Organism: Micropterix aruncella; assembly: GCA_944548615.1. NCBI lineage: Eukaryota > Metazoa > Arthropoda > Insecta > Lepidoptera > Micropterigidae > Micropterix > Micropterix aruncella. Next base: position 16,629,402 of record OX155978.1, on the reverse strand, counting down.
TATTTTAATTATTGTGTGTTTAGTAGGTAGCCATTGACTATTCTTTAATTTGTTTTGAAATACGATTCTACGACAAATAACTTTTAGTAGGTTCCAAAGTTTCTTAGATACTGTATATTTAAAAAAATTAATATATGTATGTAACGTATAGATTAAAGTAGTAATGACACTTACTACTTAAAACAGAAATATTTTGACACGTCCAAGAGCGGTTTTTAGCCACCAATTGGACACGACGTAAATGTAATGTAATGTCAACTAATTACCAAAATATATTCCATTTTATTTTTTTATTTTATTTCTGGAAACATACAGCGCATACAATTGACATACGTGTGCATAAACATAATGTAGAAACAAAGAAAAACATTACGCCGATAATCGTTTCCTACGAAATTAACAGATTTCCGCATATTACACATTTGGATTTCAGCATATTACACTTAAAAATTAATTGTAATTAAACTAAGTTCATATTAAATATAAAATTAATATAGAAAACGGAGAGGTAGGGAATTGGAAGTGATTAGGAAGAAGGAGTTAGATGATGGTATGTGTATATGTATATAGATATAAATATACACATACCATAATCTAACTCCTTCTTCCTTGTGCACATCCGTAAGTATATCTCATTTAAACATAAGCATTTCCCAATACAAGCTGGGATTTCCTTCGCTACTTTTTAAGTAACTTTTACTAATTTTATTTTAAATAAAAACATCATCCTATAAACGGATTTCTTTACAAACCTTATCAACTATAACAATATTATACTGTTTTCTACAATATTTCTTTACAATTTTTTAATATTATACAATTTTATATATGTTTACCCTATTTTGATAACATTATACAATCTTTATTATAAACTCCTCTGCCAGAAATTAAGATTGAAGTTTCTTCATTAATTTCATTGCGCATATGGAGGTTTTTTAATTTTTATTTCGATTTAATGGCTCGTTGATAACAAACTCAGCCAATTGTATCATATTTTAAATGTTGGTAGCATTCGAAATTTGAATTATTTCGTAATGTCACTTTCATTTAGAAAACGGCTTTGCCGAAGTGATCAATAGTTTAATTTTTTATTTTTTCGCTTAATTCGTCTCAATTGAAGGCATTTTGTGTTGCATAAGGATAAGCCCTATTTATGAGATATATGGATGAATAGTGATCGTTAGTCGACTGCAAAAGAACCTTTAAACTTACATTGCACCGTCGAAAGTCATGCACATCCGTAAGTATATATGATTCAAACATAAGCATTTCCCAATACAAGCTGGGATTTCCTTCGCTACTTTTTAAGTAGCTTTTACTAATTTTATTTTAAATAAAAACATCATCCTATAAACGGATTTCTTTACAAACCTTATCAAATATAGATATAAATAAAGATATAGATAGGTCGTATAGTGGATATATAGATACAGATATTTATTTATGTTTATAGGTATTTATAGATATATAATAAATATTTATAGATATTTATAAATATTTGTAGTAGCTACTGATATGTTGCATGAGTAGCTACTGATATGTTGCATTTTGTTTTTATATATTATTTTGTTAATGAATTGTATTTTTTTTAATAGGTATTTTATTTTATATATTTCCTAACATATATTAAATATTATTAAGGTTTTTTTTAATTATAGCTTTATATTTTTCTTTACTTTAGTTTTAAGTCAATTCTGTTTGTCACAATTTGATGGTTTTTCAGGATAATATTTTAGTTCAATTTAGTTTTATGAGCATTTTAATAAAACTTTTACATAATTTATGGCGGTTACAAGAAAAACATGTTTTAAATTTATTTTTATTTTATTTATTTATTTATTTAAGTCCATAAAAATACATTTAATTACAAAAACATTCTCTTAGCCTAATATTTCATAATTAATTCAACAGTTTTCCAATTTACTTCCTAACTCGGAAAGAGATTCAGAAATGATAGTTTGTGGTTTACCACCTCACTAGGAATAACCTGTATCGAGGTGGCACCAACAGAAATCGGATATTATTTATTTATTTATTTATTTATTTTTTTATGTATTACAACTTGGTAGAGAGTTAACATCTTGAGGTGTCGACTACAACGGACGAGCCCGTCACCACAGGAAGTTTTAACGATTAGTCGTTCTATCGACCTGCAGTGAGCGTAGAAGACTTTGGACAAAAACAATCCGACGTCTAGCTACGCCACAACCCGTAAGAGTCCAACGCCTTACCGCGAGTTAGCCAGGAATAAACCCGGCGGCTCGAGATACTCGCGCCCTTACCTCCAATTGTGACCAGATTTCTCCGGTCTCTCGATTGGTTCCGAGTTCGAGGTCGCTTGCGCGGTCCTCTCCCTTACGAAGCGGTGAAACGGTGTATACCGAATCTATCGCGGACCAAGGCGTCCTTTGCCCGGCTCTGAACCGGGATCGGATGGCCAATGGTCATTTCAAGAGCAGTCGCCGTAAGGTACGCAACCACCCCCGCTCTATAGGAAACAATACAGTTCCCAGACTCCCCCGACTGTTAGTCGGAGAGCACAATCGATTGGCTTGCGCCGCACGGTGCGCAGACCGTCCAGGAGCGCCAGAGGTTTGATTCCCAGGGGAGACTGGTTGACCCAGTGTCCTACCCAGGTTCGCACCCCGTGCGTGGAGGCCGTCGGATGGGTGTTGACCCGTGAGTGTGACCGACCCTGAACACGTGGGTCATCGTGGCCAACTCATCATGGGCCCGTTAGCTCCGGGTAGAGAGTTAACAGTGAGATCGTACAGATATGATTTGTAACTATTTATATAAGCAATAAGAAAATGAACACAACCCATACGATCATTCTAGACGAATGCCCAACTAGACCGAACAGCCTGTATCTGGGCATACGAAATATATAGCCTTTGTTTTTGAGTAGTACTGACGTTTGAGTAGTACTGACTAATAGACTAATTTCGATACTAACACTAAGATAATGGCATGAAATAGTACACATATTAATACAAATATATATGATAAAGGGTTAGTTACATACATATATACACATATACACATATACACATACAAACATATATACATACATATATAATAACACACACACATACATCTACATACACACATGTTTTAAATTATTGTATGAAGCAATTCTTTTTCAGTCTTTGTACGACCTACTTCGTAAAGGAGCCATTTTTTTACTTTTTACTTTATTGCCTGCCGAAAGAGCATGATATATCCGCTCTTAGGTTTTTATTTTATTTTATGATTTTTTACAGTTTATATTGCAATAGTATTTACATTTAATAATTACAAGGATGGAGGTAGTTACTTTATTCTAAAATTTAAAAATTTTGAAGAGACCAAATTAAACGGAAGGTATTTTAGTTCAAATATTCATAAATAAATATTCTTATATCTAATATAATACATCTAAATTAATATATATATATTTCTCAAAAATCATAGTAACAGATCCAAATTAATTAAACCTAACCTAGTTGGATCGCAGGAGACGGCCGCACCAAGGTAGGCTCATATTTCTAATTAAATACTGCCTATCCTACTTCCTACTAATATTATAAACGCGAAAGTTTGTATGTATGTATGGATGTTTGTTACTCTTTCACGCAAAAACTACTGAATGGATTTTGATGAAACTTTACAATAATATAGCTTACACATCAGAATAACACATAGGTTATAATTTATAAATATATAGTGTGAATTATCTAAAATATAACGATAACTGTCAAGTAAGTAGGAAAAACATCTAAGAAATTGACATTCGAAATTTAAATTCTATCCTACTATCCTACTAATATTATAAACGCGAAAGTTTGTATGTAAATATGGATGTTTGTTACTCTTTCACGCAAAAACTGCAGAATGGATTTTGATGAAACTTTACAATAATATAGCTTACACATCAGAATAACACATAGGCTATAATTTATAAAGATATATGGTTTTCTATCATCATTATCACAATTTTTCATCACCACGCGGGTGAAACCGCTGGGCGCAGCTAGTACATACATATGCAGTAAAAATATAACCCTTCTTTTGGCAGTCAGGAAATAAATCATAGCACTCAGTACTAACCAAACCACACTCATAATTTGGTCACAAGTAAAAAGTTTTACCGCCCAACGAAGTGGGCACGGGTCAGCTAGTAGATAAATAAAATAGTAAGTAGAACCACACAAATAAGTAAACTAATACAAGTTAATTTAATCTATCAATTTCAATACAAATATTAATGGAAATAAAATAAAATTACAGTTAAAATAAAAATTCTATAACAATAATACAATAACAAAAATTGCAATGGTCCGATCACTTAGAAGAGCTTAGTAAAAAGCTGTGTAGGGCTGTTTACGCAATAAAAAAGATTAGAAATTTATGCGGCTTTGAGGCTGCTAAATCTGTATATTTTGCTTATTTTCATTCTTTGATGACATATGGCCTAATGTTTTGGGGAATGGCAGCAAATTCGAAGAGGATTCTTATCCTTCAGAAAAGGGCTTTACGCAGTCTTTACAGAGCTTCTCCAAGAACTTCGTGTAAGCCGTTTTTCATCGAGTCGGGAATCATGACGATGTACTCGTGCTATATCCAACAAAATATTAGTCATAGTCATAGTCATAGTCATATTTTATTAATTCCAAAAAGTACATACTGTGGAATACGTCATTTTACATTTTCTAGAAGTTATTACAACTTCATTACGTGTACATATACTTTTTATATGTAAAAGCAAGACACCATCGGATCAATTATAAAAATTCAATCTTACAGACTCAAATAACAAAAAAAAAAAAAATGTAAACAACATTTTTAAATAATCTATCAATAAGTTTTAAAAATAGTCAATCAAGAAATTTAAAAATAATCAGTTAATAAACAACAAGTTTTACAATAAAATCAAAACTACGGTGACAAAATACAGAGCAAATTTGATAAAAGCTAATTTATTTTTTAAAAACTAAGACGGCCTTGTCAAATTCATCAAAATTATAGAGAGCATGCATGGCTAAGTTTCTTTTTATGCATTTCTTAAATGCAACCTCTTAAAGTATTTTAATTTCTGCTGGCAATGAGTTGAAAAATTTAAACCCCAAATATAAATATGATCTCTGGTATAAAGAAAGCCGCACTTTGGGGATTACTACATTATTTTTATTGCGAGTGTTATGTTCATGCAGACTCGAATGCTTTTCCTCGTTTTTCAAATTTGATTTTGCATAAATTATGCACTGATATATAAATTCAGATTGAAATGTTAATATTTTTTTATTTTTAAAGATCGGAGCACAGTGGTCGTCTCTTTTTAACCCAAATATCGTCCTGAGAGCTTGCTTTTGCAGTATAAAAATACGATGGCTATCTGGTGCATTACCCCATGTTAGGATACCATAAGCCATCTTCGAATGAAAGCACGCATAGTATGTGCTCATTGCGGCTTGTTCACCGGCTAGAAATTTGATTTTTCGTATGGCATAAATAGCAGAACACAGTTCCTTCGATAGCCTCTCGATATGTGGACTCCAGTTTAATTTCTGGTCTATTGTAATACCTAGAAATTTGGCCGCGTTAACGACCTGAACTTTATTAGAGTCCATGATGATATTGATATTGTTAACTTTTTTAAAGGCAAAATTCATGGCTACGGTTTTGGTGGGATTTAATAATAATTGGTTCGTTTTAAACCAGTTACTAGCTACAGAGAGACATTTGTTGGCATTATGTCCTACTTCATCGCTAGTTGTACCTTGGAATACAAAACAACTTTTTTTAAGGCAAAATTCATGGCTACGGTTTTGGTGGGATTTAATAATAATTGGTTCGTTTTAAACCAGTTACTAGCTACAGAGAGACATTTGTTGGCATTATGTCCTACTTCATCGCTAGTTGTACCTTGGAATACAAAACTAGTGTCATCTGCGTATAGTAATGTATTACAATTTAAGGGCATTGAATCACCCACATCATTTATAAAAATAATAAATAATAGCGGACACAGAATAGAACCTTGAGGCACTCCACATGTTATAGGTTTTGGGAGTGATTTAATTTTCTTTATCTCCACAATTTGAGACCTATCTTTAAGATATGACTTTATTAAGTCGAGAGTTCTGCCTCTAAATCCGTACAGCTCAAGTTTATGTGGAAGGATATCATGATTGACAGAATTGACAGAATTATGTTCGATCGTAAGCACATATCGAATGTCCCGGCGAATAGCGATTTCCATCAACACAATACAAGAAATAAATTTGATGTACATCTAAATCGGCACAGGCTTAGTAAAGTGCGCAACAGTTTCCTTCACCAAAGCCTGTGTTATTATAATAAGGTCCCAACGCATATCAGAAGTCTTGGAGAGAACCAATTCAAAAAAATCTTATTTAATGGCCTAGTCAAGAATCCAGTATATGACTTGAGATATTTGGATAATGCTGAATTCTTATTCCAAGAGCATCCTAATGTAAAATAACGGAAAATTCATGATAATCAACTTTGCCAAAGAGTGTAATTTTTTATTTTATTTTTATTGACGACGGCTATACTGATAGATTTGACAATTAATTTAAATCCCTTATCTATTTTTATGACCATCATATTATTGCCTTGATAATTATGACTACAGACATTGAGCTCTTTTTTTGATCAGCAATTTTGATTATCAGATTATTTTCTATTTATCAATGGTTTTCAAACCAATTATAATTTACTAAAATTAATTTGTATTGCCACAACTATATCATGATAGTTAATATTCTTTAATTAATTACATTATTGAAAATTTTAGAGGCAGACGCATCCAAGTGTAGGAAAGCCTACCTACTGGAGCAGAACAAAATTATAATTGTTCTACTAACTAAATTAAAATTAAAATTGAATCTTAGTACTACTTTTTTTGCTAAATCTTTGTTATTATTTTATATTTCGTTAATATAATACTTTGTATACATATATTTCAGGGTGGCGACAAACACTCCACATCTTGTTAGTCTGGGCACCGGTCGTCTCAGCACGGCGGTAACTCTACATCCCATCAGACGAGGTATTCATCTTTCTATATTTCTTTCATTACATTTATTTTGTTCTTCAATACCCGGCAAAGAAGAAACAAGAGCTGTCAACTACAACGTGCGAACCTGTCACCTCGAGAAGTTTTAACGATATTAGATCCCGCGAGTTGAACGTAGAAGACTTCACGTAGAACGTAGGGACGAAAACAGTCCAGGGTCTAGTTACACCACTCGCCCGTAAGAGAACAACGCCTTACTGCGAGATAACCAGGTTAATCACCCAGCGGGACGATACTCGCGCCTGTACTTCCAGTTGCAACCAGATTACTCCGGTCTCCGGACTGTTTACGGTTTCCAGGTCGCTTGCGCGGTCCTCTCCCTTACGTGATACGGTGATACGGTGTCTACCGAATCTATCGCGGACCACGGCATCCTTTGCCCGGCTGTTCACCCGATATTGGGTAGCCGATTGGTCATTTCAAGAGCAGTTGATGAAAGGTTACCAACTACCCCCATTCTATAGGAGACAGTACTGTTTCCAGACTCCCGCGGCTGTCAGTCAGAATGCACAATCGATTGGCTGACGCCACACCGTGTACAAACTACAATTAGGGTTGTCGACTACAGCGGGCGAGCCCGTCACCTCGGGAAGTTTTAACGATTAGTCGTTCTATCTCCCTGGAGTGAGCGTAGAAGACTTGAAGACAAAACAGTCCACCATCTAGCTACGTCACAAGCCCGTAAGAGGCCAACGCCTTAACCGCGAGATAGCCAGGAGTGTTACCCAGCGGGCTTACACTCACGCCCTTACTTTCAATTGTGACCAGATTACTCCAGTCTCTCGATTGGTTACGAGTTCGAGGTCGCTTTCGCGGTCCTCTGCCTTACGAAGCGGTGAAACGGTGTATATCGAATCTATTGCGGACCACAGCGTCCTTTGCCCGGCTGTTCACCCAGGATCGGGTAGCCGATGGTTGTTTCAAGAGCAGTCGCCGTAAGGTCCGCAACCACCCCCGCTCTATAGGAAACAGTACTGCTTCCAGACTCCCCTGACTGTTAGTCAGAGTGCGCAATCAATTGGCTTACGCCGCACGGTGCGCAGACCGTCCAGGAGCGCCAGAAGGTTGATTCCCAGGGGAAACTAACCATAATGCCAAAGTCCTACCCAGGCTCGCACTTCCATGCGTGGAGGCCGTCGGATAGGTGTTGACCCGTGAGTGTGATCAACCCTGAACAGAATGAATCTTCGTGGCCAACTCAGCAAGGGCCCATTAACCCCCTAAACCTAGTACAAACTGTCCAGGAGTGCCCGAAGGTTGACTACTAGGGGAAACTGGCCCGAAAGCCAGATTCCTCCCCGGGCTTGCACTTCTGCGTGGAGGCCGCCGGTTGGGTGTTGACCAGTGCGTTTGGTTGACCCTGGGTCTTAGTGGCCAAACTGCAATAGAGCCCATTAAATCCCAAAGAAAAAGACGGAATCGAATCGATGATGCTGCACTTTGAAAAAAAAAAGCTGTTCGTAATCATTTCAATAAGTCTTACCCTAAAACGTTTCAGGCCGCATCACCATCGGTACGGACCCCAACTCCGACATCCGCCTCCAAGGCACCGGAGTGAACCTCGAGCACTGCAGGGTGGAAAACTCGCACGGAGTGGTGACCCTGTACCCGGTCAACGGCATAACCCTCATCGATGGGACAATAGTCGATCGACCGACCAGACTCTCACAAGGTTTGTTGCTTTTCATTAACCATTTAGACGAAAACTATATATGTTACGACATACATCCAAATTTGTCAGTTTCTCATTTTTTGTTTTTTATTTTTTTAAGTTTTTGAAGTATGGCAGGTATTTTTTTCAAATTGAAATTATGTTTATTACTAAATAAATGAAATGATAAAATAATGAAAGGGCACTTATCTGGTCTGTGGTGACCAGGAGTGACTCCACGCCTTATTCTTCTATTCCTTCAGCGCTTGCTAGGTGTTTCCTGCTGTGGTATTGGAACCTGATCAAAATGGCAGCGGCAACACAACAATGCGAGACGAGAATGAATGCTGGAAAATAATAGGCGATTAGTGTTTCTTAAATATTAATGATTGTTATAAAATGTATATCAATATTTCGGCTCAGCCGTCGTCAAGATATGTGATATTTCGTCGTCAAGATATCTTGACGACGGCTGAGCCGAAATATTGATATACATTTTATAACAATCATTAATATTTAAGAAACACTAATCGCCTATTATTTTCCAGCATTCATTCTCGTCTCGCATTGTTGTGTTGCCGTTGCCATTTTGATCAGGTTCCAATACCACAGCAGGAAACACCTAGCAAGCGCTGAAGGAAGAGAAGAATAAGGCGTGGAGTCACTCCTGGTCACCACAGACCAGATAAGTGCCCTTTCATTATTTTATCATTTCATTTATTTAGTAATAAACATAATTTCAATTTGAAAAAATAATAATTTAGACATTTACAATCAAATATATATATATATATATATATATATATATATATATATATATATATATATATATATATATATATATATATATATATATATATATATATATATATATATATATATATATATATATATATGTATGTATATATTTATATTTATATATATATATATATATATATATATATATATATATATATATATATATATATATATATATATATATATATATATATATATATATATATATATATATATATATATATATGTGGCGGCCGAAGCGACGCAAAATTTATATACTGCCGTCGTAAATGAAAACACAATAACTTGAAAAAAGACATTTTGAGAAAAACGCAGTCAAAGTTCAGTTGTTAAATATTTGTTTTCATGAACAAAGTAATCAATATAGATTATTTCTTCTAATCTTTAACCCTTGGAATAAATGGGTATTTTCATGGATGCATCTGTCTCTTTTGCAGGATTTTCGGCGACATCGACCTTAAAGTACTATAACTACGAAACTACTACACCAATCATAAAAAGGACAACTGCACAATGATTGCATTGAAATTTCGAATATAGATTATTGAAATATCATTTTGTAAAACAATTAGATAATTATGAATAAATATGAGAACGTCAAAGAAGTGAAAAAAACGCGGAACCAGATCTGGTCGTATCATACTCAACGGATAATTGTTTCAGAACCAGATTTGGTCGTATCATACTCAACGGGTTAATGTAAAAAAATAGTTAGAACTTCAATTCTGCATAAAAATATATATTAAATTATAATTGTTTAAGTAATTAAATTAGATATTGTGTTTTAAATTAGGAAAATAATTTGATAAATTTTATATTTTTAAGCTATAACACTGTAACTGAGTGGTTACTGTGTTATAGGTAAATTTTACCCATTACTGTGTTCTAACCATGTAAAATAAATATATATTTTTAAAATAAATAAAAAACTGAAGGCACCTTAAACACAGTAATTGAGATACTGTGATTAATTCGTGTATTAATAAATCAACTTTTAACAAAATTATACCTAAAACCACAGTATTTGAAGAAGCCGTGTTGTAACCAAACAAAAATATTTCTTAAATGCTTATAAGTATTAAAAAAGATCACAGTAAATAATAGGCTACTGTATTTTAACTTTAAAAAATACACCTACTGTGTTTTTTATAAAAAAATATTCAGATTTTTTTTTAAATATTGTGCTTTTATCTAAGGTATGTCGGTAACTATCCATCGACAGACATACCGAAAAATTTGCCTTATAGTACTCCAACTCGTGTTTTTAAAGAACCAAACTTGTATAAACACAGTAAATGAAGTTACTGTGTTTTCATTTACGACGGCAGAATACGACCCAGCAGTATCTGTTTCTATAGGTTTTAATAACTCGGAGTGAAGTATGCCACTGCAGTCATAAACTTGGTTTAGAGTTTGATTTTCAAGGATCCATAAATAAAATACAAACGGAGCTGCCATGGAATTCACCGACCGGAGTCGGGCCCATCATAATACTATTTTTTTTTTACACTTCTGGGGTGTGAGCAGTGGATTCCGGACTTACGAACCGGCTGTGGTAGGTTTAGGACAGCTGTCTTGCCACATGTGAGCGTCACCTTACCACCCATTCACTCCCCCTTCGAAGCCATAGAATTTGAGATGCAGAAATCGCGGTTTTAGATATTTTTTCTAGAAAGGAGTTGATTATTTTCCTGGAGAGACCAAGATCTTTAAAAAGGTGAAACAAAGATTTAGCTGGCAGGCCACGAGCGCCTACTTCCACCGCGTGAAGGTGAACAGTGAAGCCGTTCCGGGTGACGGCATTTGCGAGGTCATGGTATTTATTTAATTTGTACTCGTGGTCTTTTGGGATATTTGATTCCCATGGAACAGTTAATTCTACGATAAGGACCATCTTCTGAGATAGAGAGTAAAGAGTTATATCTGGACGCAGGGCTGTGCATCCGAGACTTTCAGGGAATTTATACTGCTTAGAGACCAAATCGACCTCCATAATCCAATCTGAAGCTTTCTCGATTATTGAGAAAGGTTTTGCAGTGAGATGTTTTTTGCCTTTAGAGCCAACCCGCACAAACTGTATTGGGGGTTTGGAGGATACTGTGGAACCCTTGTTGGCACGAGCCACTGAGAGGCTAAGTACCTCGCGAATAACAGCAAGGACTTTGTCGTGGCGGTAAGTGTACCGTCCTTGATCCAAGGCCACCTTGCAGCCAGAATATGTCTAGCTGTGCAAGGGGTGTTGCTACAAAGGGGACATGAACTATCCTCGGCAAAGCTCCAACGAGCGAGGTTACTGGGGTCTGGAAGCGTATGCTGAAAGGCATTTAAATAAAATTTCAGCATCTCTGGCGTCCAGTCATACAACATTACTTTCCAGTGCATTGGAGGAGGAATGCAAAAGTCTCCAATTGTTGTCCAATCATTCTGGCATTGAAGGCCAATAGCGTGAGCCATACTATTGCTGTCGTAATCTCCCCGCAAGAGAGACTTTTTCAAGTCCACATCGCTCATGGTTGTACGACCAGTGCCATTCTGGCTGATTCCAGTAAGGAACTTTTTGTGGAAGTCAACGCGGGCTTGTAGATCATTTGACTCACTACGGCCACTTACTACGTGCTTCGATATTTCCGGATCCTTGGAATTGCTTAGAATCGAATTTTTGGTTATTCTGGAGTTGGCGTAGAGCAGAGAGGGCAGTTTCAGAGCTAGCCCAAAATTGTGTTTGGACCTGAAGAGAGTCGAGGGGTCAGCTGGTTTGGCTAAGGACAATCAGGATTTTAGACTAGCTGTCACCAGGGTTGGCAAAAACCCGGGTTTTATCAAAAAATATCTGCCCACTGGGTAATTTCGGGATTTTTCGGGGATTTTCGGGCTTTTTCGGGGAATTTTGGGTTTTTTCGGAGTTAATGAGAATTTTAAATGAATATATTTTAATTTTACATAAAATTTTATTTTATTACCATTTTATTGCATTTTTTCTCCCAATCCAAATCTATTTACTACTAAATAAAGTTGTAACTACCATGAAGGTCATTCCCCTGAAAATCGTTATTTCAGTTGTCAGGGAGAACCCCTTTATTTTCACAGCGGTTGTTTATCTCGAATTATCACAAATATGTTGAAATTCGCATGGATATCGAAGCTAATCCTGACCCGCAAATACAGTTCGATGTAGGGGCAGCTCGTGTGCTTGACAAGCCATCCATCTTCAGAAGCAATTGAAGGAAGTTTCCGTGGCGCTGGACAAACTACAGGCTGACGATACGACTATATCTGATGCAGTTGAAGTATGGCTTGATCTGATGGAAAGTCATGAACTTGAACCCTACAGGACGGCCATAAGTGCGAGGTTCAATGATGCGATGCAACCTTTTCACTTCTTGGCAAATATGATGGATCCGCGATACTACGGTCGGTGCCTGAAACCAGATCAAGAGAAAATGGCCGAAGAAGGCTTGTCACAAATACATCCTTTTTTCTTTTTGATAAAATATAATATAAATGCTATATCCGTTTATTGATTTAATTATTATAATCAAGTATTTTTTCAAAAACCCACATTCGTCAAAAACCCTCGGGTTTTTTCAGGTGGGTTTTACCCAATTTAACCCAGTGGGTTTTTTCGGGTTGGGGAAAAACAAGCCAACCCTGGCTGTCACCAGTGCATCCAGACGAGACAGTTGGGTTTTGGTGAAATCGTAAATAAGAAAGGGCCATGACAAATGTGAAGTTAGATAGTTGTCATAGATCCAAGCCTTACGAGGGCCTGAAATGCATCTATCTTTTTCGATTATGGTAACGTAAGAATCCATTAAATAGTCGAACAACGGCGGGATCATAACCGTAAATAAATTATAATAAATAAATAAATAGATTTTAATATGCGGGTACTTTACAAAATGAGACAAAATCGATGCGCGCAAATCCTTTAAACATCAACAGTAATCAGATATATGGCTGTAAAACACCGACTGAGCTGTGATGGCTCCTCGCCTAGCTGAAGTCCCAGCACTGCTACGGACCCTCGAGGTTCCTGCTGGTGGATTTTTCACTCAAGTCTCTTCGACAATGCCTCACACAAAACTCACTCGACGCGGATTATTTCCTTCGCGGAGTTTTAACTATGCTTTTGCGGAGCGGTTCAATAAATAAAGCGGTTCAGAGTCCCGGGAGTATGCAAAACCTCTGAAAATATATGTGCAGTCGTCGTGACGGCGCGGCGGATAATTGTAAACTAGCGGCGGGTAGGCATTTTGAGCGAATGCAGTACTAGTGGCGTTGAAGTAGTTGTTCTTCTTCTTCGGAGTCAACATCTGTCAGTGAAATCGAACATCCACATATACTAATTAAATGCTGATGCAAAAGATACTTTGCGCGCAACCAAATAGTAATTAATAATATTAGGAATTAACTTAAGGCAATAAACAAGGTATGTACACATTAATCATTAACCCGTTGAGTATGAGTCAACCAAATCTGGTCGCAAAACAATTATCCGTTGAGTACGAGTCGAGCAAATCTGGTCGCGCGTTTTTTTCACTTCTTTGACGTTCTCATATTTATTCATAATTATCTAATTGTTTTACAAAATGATATTTCAATATTATATATTCGAAATTTCAATGCAATCATTGTGCAGTTGTTCTTTTTATGATTGGTGTAGTAGTTTCGTAGTTATAGTACTTTAAGGTCGATGTCGTCGAAAATCCTGCAAAAGAGACAGATGCATCCATGAAAATACCCATTTACTCCGAGGGTTAAGGTAAAAAATTTGAGTAGTGCGCCCCCTACTAGAACCGATTTCAACCACAACATTTTCAACTCTCGCCACGACCAAATGATGCCTGCATGCCCAATTTCAGCTCATTCGGATCGAGCGTTTGTGCGCTATCATCGAGGAATACGCACATACAGACAGACACACGGACAGACTTTACCCTGGATTTTTTTTAGCGCATTCACAATACTTTTCATGTTCTAAAATGGGCGGGCCGCGAAAGTAATAAAGTAATAACCGATTTCCATCGCTTTCGGTTCCAGGATGCATGCTGACGATCGGTCGTTCTAACTACCTCCGCTTCAACCACCCCGAAGAGGCGAAGCTCATGAAATCGGTGCTGCCCGACCCTCACATCTCCATGTCTCCGATCCAGTTCCACCCGGACGAGGATGCCGCCACCTTCCAGGAGAACGATCACTACCGACCCCAGCGCCGGGCCGACACCCTGAGCGAATTGGACCGAGAGCTCGACAAGACCCTGAAGGAGATGAACCGGCGCAAGCCGCCCGTCGCCCCCCGGAAGACCTACAAGGAACTGGATCAGATGTCCAATTCCAGCAGCTCGGATCAGGACAGCGGCTCGTATATAAGCACGCAAAGAAGTAAAAATAACAGTATTATGGCCAAAGTTTCCAAATTTGAGTACTACGCAAAATCACAGCAGAAAAACGGACGGATATCAAACGACAGTAAGTTTACCACCCACTCCTCATCTGTAACTCTATACTTAAGCCTATTTTGTTGTAGGGCATTCAACTGTGGGGTGTAACTGGCTTTGGGGTTTAATGGACCCTTGCTGAGTTGGCCACGAAGACCCATTCTGTTCAGGGTTGGTCACACTCACGGGTCAACACCTATCCGACGACCTCCACGCATGAATTGCGAGCCCGGGTAGGACTCTGCCCTTATGGTTAGTTTCCCCTGGGAATCAACCTTCTGGGGCTCCTGGACGGTCTGCACACCGTGCGGCATAAACCAATCGACTGTGCACTCTGACTAACAGTCGGGGGAGTCTGGAAGCAGACTGTTTCCTATAGAGCGGGGGTGGTTGCGGACCTTACGGCGACTGCTCTTGAAACGGCCATCGGCTGCCCGATCCTGGGTGAACAGCCGGGCAAAGGACGCTATGGTCCGCGATAGATCCGGTATACACCGTTTCACCGCTTCGTAAGGGAGAGGACGGCGCAAGCGACCTCAAACTCGTTACCAATCGAGAGACTGGAGTAATCTGGTCGCAATTGGAAGTAAGGGCGTGAGTGTAAGCCCGCTGGGTAACACTCCTGGCTATCTCGCGGTTAAGGCGTTGGCCTTTTACGGGTTTGTGGCGGAGCTAGACGGTGGACTGTTTTGTCCAAGTCTTCTGCTCTCACTCCAGGAAGATAGAACGACTAATCGTTTAACCTTCCTGAGGTGGCGGGCTCGCCCGCTGTAGACGCCAACCCTAGTTGTGGGGTGTAACTGATTACATTACATTTTCGTCGTGTCCAATTGACGGCTAAAGACCGCTCTTAGACATGTCAAAATAATTGGGTTAGGTAGTAAGTCTCGTTACTACTCTTTACTGAACATACATAGGTAGTCAAGAATTAACTACTAGATTGTCAAACTATAAATATAAATAATCAAAATAGACGCCTAATATTTGACAATATAAATACAAACGGAGCTGCCATGGAATTCACCGACCGGAGTCGGGCCCATCATAATACTATTTTTTTTACACTTCTGGGGGGTGAGCAGTGGATTCCGGACTTACGAACCGGCTGTGGTAGGTTTAGGACAGCTGTCTTGCCACATGTGAGCGTTCACCTTGCCACCCATTCACTCCCCCTTCGAAGCCATAGAATTTGAGATGCGCAAATCGCAGTTTTAGATAATTTTTCTAAGAAAGAGTTGATTATTTTTCTGAAAAGGCCAAGATCTTTAAAGAGGTGAAATAGAGATTTAGCTGGCAGGCCACGAGCGCCAACTTCCACCGCGTGAAGGTGAACAGTGAAGCCGTTCCGGGTTACGGCATTTGCAAGATCATGGTATTTATTTAATTTGTACTCGTGGTCTTTTGGGATATTTGATTCCCATGGAACAGTTAATTCTACGATAAGAGCCACCTTCCGAGATAGAGAGTAAAGAGTTATATCTGGACGGAGGGCTGTGCATCCGAGACTTTCAGGGAATTTATACTGGTTAGAAACCGAATCAACCTCCAGAATCCAATCTGTAGCTTTCTCGATTATTGAGAAAGGTTTTGTAGTTAAATGTTTTTTGCCTTTAGAGCCATCCCGCACAAACTGTATTGGGGGTTTGGAGGATACTGTCAAACCCTTGTTGGCACGAGCCACTGAGAGACTAATTACCTCGCGAATAACAGCGAGAACTTTGTCATGGCGGTAAGTGTACCGTCCTTGATCTAAGGCCACCTTGCAGCCAGCTAGAATGTGTCTAGCTGTGCAAGGGGTATTGCTACAGAGGGGACAAGAACTATCCTCGGCAAAGCTCCAACGAGCGAGGTTACTGGGGTCTGGAAGTGTATGCTGAAAGGCATTCAAATAAAATTTCAGCATCTCTGGCGTCCAGTCATAGAGCATTACCTTCCAGTGCATTGGAGGCGGAATGCAAAAGTCCCCAATTGTTGTCCAATCATTCTGGCATTGAAGGCCAATAGCATGAGCCATACTCTTGCTGTCGTAATCTCCCCGCAAAAGAGACTTCTTCAAGTCCACGTCGCTCGTGGGTTGTACTGCCATACCCCAGACCAGTGCCATTCTGGCTGATTCCAGTAAGGAACTTTTTGTGGAAGTCTACGCGGGCTTGTAGATCATTTGAATCACTACGGCCACTTATTACGTGCTTCGATATTGCCGGATCTTTGGAATTGCACAGAATCGAATTTTTGGTTATTCTGGAGTTGGCGTAGAGCAGAGAGGGCAGTTTAAGCGCTAGCCCAAAATTTTGTTAGTAATTCGAAAAGATACGTAATAAAATTAATCATCGTAATATTCAATTTGTCAGTAAAATGTTAAATAATCAAATAAAGCTACGTTATGCATTTTAAACTAAAAGTACTGATATAAGACCATATAAAATAATCAGACAATAAGGCTCTACTTTTTTAAGTAATTTAAATAGGCACAATATTTGAAAAATCATGGCCCTCAAATTTGGCCAGATTATAGAAAGGTTTTTTTTTTAATTTTATGTCCTCCAGCTGTTTAAATTTTGTAGGGAGTAGATTATAGAATTTAATGCTAAGGTACAAGTAGCTTTTCTGTAATTTTTCCAGTCGTATTCGGGGTATGCGTAAAAGGGAGCTACCGCGGGTATGATGCTAGTGAATGTCTGCATTAATTGCAGTTTCTCCGAGGTGCTGTCTAGCATACATTAAACACTGGTATATGAAGCCGAATACATAGTCATTATCCTTGCCTTGCTGAAATATTCTTTGCATGAGGTCCTAGTCGTTACCTGATACATGCTGCGCAATGCTCTCTTTTGCAAAAGAAAGATTCTTTTACTGGTTGCGGCATTTCCCCAAAATAGTAGTCCATAAGTCATTAAAGAGTTAAAATACGTAATCTAGTATCTTTAATATCATAGATAGGGTCATGGTTTTAATACACGATTTGTAGAGCATTTTATATTGTATTAACCCCTCACATCGCGAAGTTAAAATTCGGCCCATTCGGCCGTCCCGTTTGTTTTGTCAGTTTGGCGCGTGAAATTGGCGAGAGTCGATGGCCTTGAGGAAAACGATCATAAGTTATAAACCACTATACGGATCATAAAAAGAATAACTGTAAAATGACCGCATTGAAATTTTAAATATAAAACATTATAAATTTATCTCGTAAATTAAGATAATAATGAATAAATATTACAAAGTTGGCGAACTGAAAAAATTCGCCTATAAAATCTTTTCTATGTTTTTATCACAAATTACGGAAAATATGCAAAAATTGTAAATAGAGTTATGTTCTTTATTAAATGCTTTACCAAAACTGTTATTTTGTTTTACTTATTTTCATACAAAAATATTTAGTAATTCAGCCAAGAAAAATTTGATGTATTCTCGTTAAAAGAGTATTTAGGGTACTTTTTTATATGAATTTCTTTCAAAATAACTTTACCACTACATCTCACTTCTTAAAAAATCAAATTAGAAATTTTAGCTTTGTCTGATATTACAGAAAAATCTAAAATTTTGAGAGTTAGCATCCACAACTTAATAATAAACTTTGAATGCTCATAATATAAAATTGGTTATATTTTTTCAAATATATTGTCTCATTATATACTTACACTCTTACCAATAAAATTATCTTATAACCGCGTTAAACCCTTGTTATTGTTATACCCGGTATAGCCGAGTTATAACGAAGTTGTAAAATCGTGACCAATAAATCAGTTATAACGCGGTTATAACTACTCCCTGAAACCAAAGACAAGTCATATTTCTAGCATGGCAACGCCCGCTTGGAAGCAGTGTGGCCAACTGAAGCGGCATGAAATGCGCATGAAATGTCACTTTTTGTTGTCAGAAAGCCCTTGCCCTTTGATTTGTTACGCGAATGCTGATCGAATTTATAGTGGTATTTTGCAGGTCAGCTCTCAGGATATCGATGATTCTTGCGGCGTATGGCTTAGTGAAACGATATTTAGTTTTAAAATTGTAATCATCCAAATCGAACCGGTCGTATCGCAATTTGTAAATTTTTGGTCGCCTATCACGACGCATTTTGATTTCTTCCAATAAATCCAGATCGATCATATCATCCAAGTCGACAAAATCCATTATTCGGCTAAAACGCAGGATTTCACAGCAGTATAAAAGGCGTATCCTCGTCGTAACACGGCTATTACAACGAAAGCGCACGATTCGCGAACGAGAAGCTCCACGTCCGCGGCTGTCAGGTGGCTGTCAGTTTGAAACAGCTGTTACGCCGGTCGGCCATTTTTAAGTTAATACTCCGTTAAACCGCTGTTATACCTGGCCTCGGGGTGGTATAGCGGAGTTATAGTGCGGATGGAAATCCAGTACCACTATTCCATGCTTATACCCGAGATGATCAGTGGTGTAAGCTATACCGCGTTTATTGGTCACAGATTTTCTTATACCTAGTAATAACAGAGGTATAAATTTTACAACTCGTTTATTGGTAAGGCTGTTATTATATGTCGAATAACTAATTATAAAACTCCAAAGAGTCACATTTCATAGAAAAAGAATAGAAAAACGCACTCGAAATTACAATACTTTCATAATACTTGTCAAAACAAACACCATAATGCGACGGCATTTTATGAAACTACTCGTAATGAAAAAATACGGCTTATTATGTAATTACTTACGATGTAAATGAAAGAATAACTATTTGATCAGCGAATTGAAACAATATTACATCATATTACGCGATATTCCGTGATATTTCATAAACATTACAAAACACAAAACGCTATCTGTCCCCGGCCGAAGCATTTTGCCGAAGCATTTTGCATAAATATTCGTGAAAAACAGCAAATGGACTATCTCAATTGACTAATCCTCATTCCTTAACTACTTAAAAATGCAAATTACTCACTGTTCTCCAGTAAATGGCACAGAAACACTGCACAAACACTGTTATATTACCGCACAAACACCGACTATACGTGACCGTGAAAGAGGCCGGCGACCACTGGCGTTTGACGTTTCTGCTCATTTTTTAAATCGTCCTTCGATATTGCCACACGGAAATCTTGAATTAAAGATATTTTGGCCATATCGTAGCGCCCTCTGAAAGCGTATATACGGCGTTTCGAATTGTAAATTGCATATTTGCAGCGGCGAGCGCTCCGTCCCGTAAGGGAAATTACGGAGTTTTGGGCGGCCGACCTTTGGTCCCCCAAGGGATGTTACGGAGCGACCGGGTTAAGCTGTCTTATATTATATTGATATATGTGTTATTTCAGATGGGGTATTTTCACCGAAAGTATTCTCAGCCAATTCGACGACGGTGAACACCCCGGCTAAAGACGTGTTGGGCGGCAAGACGACCCCCTCTCTCGTCCCCCAAAACAACTCGAGGATTTTCATCAACGAGAACAATGCGGTGGACGCACGCAGCTGCAGCTACGCAAACGTGACGGTACGCTCGCAGGCCAACATGATCGATCGCATGGCCAAGAACTTTGAAAACGTGGCAAACGCAACGAACCAACGGCCACAATTTCTTCAGACGAACGGCGCGAGGCCCTCGCTTAAGATTCAGCAACCGTCGCCCAGCTTCGATAGGAATCCCAACTTTAACGGAATGCCGCTGTTGGCGGGAACCGCGGATTGTGGACCCGTGGAGAAACTAAGACAGCGGGTAAGTCACATTCCATAAGTTCTTACTTACATATTTCCCGTTTTTACAAGCTTTAGTTCTCTGGACAAAAACAAAGGTGAATTGTGTTATCAAATAAAAAAAAATACCCCCGGATGCTGGTACAAATGAAGTAAGGATATACACAGATGATATCTGATATACACAGATGAAAACCACTCAAGGTACCGGAGCCGGCGTCTTCTCAAATGATCTAAACATCAAAATATCAACTACCTTAGGCAACTTAAATACGATCTTCCAAGCAGAATGTATTGGCATCACCAGAGCAGCACAGGCAGTTGCAGCCAAAGATGTCGGAGACCTAAGCTTGAAATTTGTCTCCGACAGTGCCTCCGTGCTACGAGCGCTAGCAAAAAATACTATAACCTCTGCCCTTGTACTGGAATGCCACAATGCACTTCAATCCATTGCAAGGTCAAATAGAGTGACCCTGCAATGGATTAAAGGGCACAGCGTCTCACTGGGCAACGACGCGGCAGACGAACTGGCCAGAAGGGGATCAAAGAAAATAGTATATGGACCAGAACCCTCGACGCCCATACCCCAGGCCCAAATAAAAACATGGCTACGCAGGAACACCGATGAAACCCACCTTACAGAATGGAAAAAAAACGCAGTGCCAAACAAAGAGCGCGGTTCCGGAAGCGTCTAAAAAACTTACCCGCAACCTCACCAGATTAAAAAGGGACAAAATCTGTAAAGTCATAGGTACTATCACAGGCCACTGTCCCCTAAACAAACACCTGTTTACCATAGGTGTGACAGACAGAGGAAGAAGAAACGCCACAGCATGTGCTCATGGAAAGCAGGAGCGTGGCAGAGCAACGGGCAAGAATACTACAATCTCCAGCATCTGTCCCGGAGGCCTGTAGCAACCCAAACAGGCTGCTAACCTTCTGGGACAGCCTGGGTTGGCTGGAGTAACATAAACATAAATAGAAACATGAGCCACGCACGACGGCCCAATCAAGAGGCCAAGTGCGAGACAAAAGCCCAGACAAACTAACTAACTAACTAACTAACTGTGTTATCAAATAAATAAAAAATACCCCCGGATTCTGAGGCGACGATACGATACACGATTGTTGTCACTCGACTATATTTGCGATTCTGGAAGCGATTTGACAGTCCTTTAATCGCCAGAAGTAAGGTTAGGACAGACGGCAGCATATGAGGTTTTGTCTGCATGACGTTTCTCTAGGAGATAGGTGGGAAACGGCAGTAAAAATCCCTATTAAGCAATAATTACTGACTATTTCCACTGGTGGTGAATGGTTTCGTGCAGCTTGGGCGACAAGATCCATTTTGTTCTTGGATCGGCTCAACTCACGATTCAGCTCCTATTCAGAAGCCTCCTCGAGTGGAAGGCTACCCCGTGTAATACTCCCGTGTCTCAGGCCTCAGAGCTGGTGTACCGGTTTCTCCCGGCGGGATTGCATCCCAGCGCCACTAGACTGTTTGCGCACCGGTCGGCAAAGCCAATCGGTTGTGCATTCTGACTAATTGCTGAATGGGTCTGTAGACTATGGAAATACACTGTTTCCTAAGCAGTGGGGATGGATGTTCACCTGTTCTCATGCCACTCTTGAAATGACCTTGGGCCACTAGATCCCGTGTGGCTTTACGGGGCAAAGAACGCCCAGGTCCGCGATAAATTGAAACTGGTATAGGTCCCGTAACCTGGACGGACTTTGGACCCAGTCGGGTGGACGGAGGTATCCTGAAGGTTAATTCCAAACGGAGATATCCTGCCAAAACTGGTAGTTATGGGGTGAGGCTGCCCGCTGGGTACCTTTCCCGGTGCCTCGCCGTAAGGCGTCGGTCCCTAATGGGTTGCTGGTGACCTAGACAGTAGATTGTCTGAAAGAACGGTCTATATAGTTATACCAGCCTGGGGTGAAGGGTTCGCCCGTTGTAGTCGACACCCCCCTACTGACTTTTCCACCCAAGACAATTAAATTTTAATGCAGCGTCGAGAAATAAGTAGGAGACTCGTATATTCGATTTCATAAATAAAGGACGCGATCCCAATTGTCCTTAGCTAAAAGAACTAAGCCGCTCAGCACCCGGTCTGAATTGAGCATGCACCGCTAACTGCCAAACAGCGACCAATCAGAACATGATATAGGGGTAGGAATCACGTGGGAAGTATCGAGTTCCGAGATTAGCTGACGATTCTGAAACAGAATCAGTCAAGTCTCGAATCGAAGGCGATATCGAATTCAATGTTGTGTCGCGTTGACTTATCGTATTGCCACTTCAGAATCCCGGGGCTGGGATATTCCGCCTTTGATCGTCCCCCTCCCAATCTGTCAATTATTTCCCCTCCCCCACGAAACGTTCCTGAACTCGAGAGTCTTTTGACTCGGATCTGAAGTCATTCGCTCGACACATTCTGGATTACATTTTGGTCCATAGATTACAAGATATGTGTTACATTAGGAGGTAGAAACATAACACGAACAAAACTGTCTTTTAAGTTTAAATCCTCTTCATGAGGGTGACTGGGGCAATTGTTCAAAATAAGTAAATAAAATACAAACGGAGCTACCATGGAATTCACCGACCGAAGTCGGGCCCATCATATAGTGTTATTACACTTCTGGCAGTTGAGCAGTAGATTCCGGACTAACGACCGGCTGTTGTAGGTTTAGGACAGCTGTCTTGCCACATGTGAGCGTCACCTTACCACCCATTCACTCCCCCTTCGAAGCCATAGAATTTGAGATGCGGAAATCGCAGTTTTAGATAATTTTTCTAAGAAGGAGTTGATTATTTTCCTGGAGAGACCAAGATCTTTAAAAAGGTGAAACAGAGATTTAGCTGGCAGGCCACGAGCTCCCACTTCCACCGCGTGAAGGTGAACAGTGAAGCCGTTCCTGGTGACGGCATTTGCGAGATCATGGTATTTATTTAATTTGTACTCGTGGTCTTTCGGGATATTTGATTCCCATGGAACAGTTAATTCTACGATAAGGGCCATCTTCCGAGATAGAGAGTTAAGAGTTATATCTGGACGCAGGGCTGTGCATCCGAGACTCTTAGGGAATTTATACTGCTTAGAGACCGAATCGATCTACAGAATGCAATCTGAAGCTTTCTCGATTATTGAGAAAGGTTTTGTAGTGAAATGTGTTTTACCTTTAGAGCCATCCCGCACAAACTGTATTGAGGGTTTGGAGGGTACTGTCAAACCCTTGTTGGTACGAGCCACTGAGAGGCTAATTACCTCGCGAATAACAGAAAGGACTTTGTCGTGTCGGTAAGTGTACCGTCCTTGATCTAAGGCCACCTTGCAGCCAGCTAGAATATGTCTAGCTGTGCAAGGGGTGTTGCTACAAAGAGGGCATGAACTATCCTCGGCTAAGCTCTAAAGAGCGAGGTTACTGGGGTCTGGAAGCGTATTTTGAAAGGCATTTAAATAAAATTTCAGCATCTCTGGCGTCCAGTCATACAGCATTACTTTCCAGTGCATTTGAGTAGGAATGAAAAAGTCTCCAATTGTTGTCCAATCATTCTGGCATTGAAGGCCAATAGTTTGAGCCATACTATTGCTGTCGTAATCTCCCAGCAAGAGAGACTTCTTCAAGTCCACATCGCTCATGGTTGTACTGCCATACCCCAGACCACTGCCGTTCTGTCTGATTCCAGCAAGGAACTTTTTGTGGAAGTCTACGCGGGCTTGTAGATCATTTGACTCACTACGGCCACTTGTTACTTGCTTCGATATTGCCGGATCCTTGGAATTGCTTAGAATCGAATTTTTGGTTATTCTGGAGTTGGCGTAGAGCAAAGAGGGCATGATTTTTGTGGTAACTTCCGTTTTTTTTTGCGAGACTAACTAACATTTCACCTTTTTCAAGTCGTTTTAAAATCGTATCCGTATAGTGTAATGAGGTGCGGTCTGCTTGAACAAACTCTAATTGTCTCTGGTTAAGGATTGCAGGATTCCAGATAAACGCCTTGTTTCAGTGGTTACACAGATTTATTGATGGTTTTGTACAATAAAAGCGCACGCGAGCAAAATACAATTATTAGGACAGAAAATTACAGCAGCGGCGATATCGACTGTCCAATCCGGTCGAATGACAGTCTGACGTATGTGGCGGCGTTCGACCACACCTCTCTTCGCTAGTTGGTTGCGTTCGGCTTGCCGCTTGATATGAGTTGCCACGCTAGAAAAGTTTCGACTAAGTACGAAATATATAGTATCCATGAACGATAATGTTTGCCTTCTTATTAGAAATATATCTTTAAATCGAAATTTATCTTAAAAGAAATTATTAAAATTATAGTATGCCATTGTATGTACATAAATTATACTAAATTAAAATGTTAGCCTACTTAAACTTAGTACAAGGTAGCACACCTACCTGATTTATAATCCATCAACTAATTATTTAAGATAACACAATTATCTTTGATAAGACAACAATGTTTGTAAAAATGCTACGCTGTCTAGTAGTGTAAGAGCCAGCGCCAACATTTTTTTTTAGATTAGATAATGTTTACCACCCCAGCCAGGAGTCATCCTGGTCCAATCCACCGGTATAACTAGGGTTGTCGACTACAGCGGGCGAGTCCGTCACCTTAGGAAGTTTTAACGATTAGTCGTTCTATCTCCCTGGAGTGAACGCAGAAGATTTGAACAAAACAGTCCACCGTCTAGCTTCGCCACAAACCCGTAAAGGCCAACGCCTTATCCGCGAGATAGCCAGGAGTGTTACCCAGCGGGCTTACACTCACGCCCTTACTTCCAATTGTGACCAGATTACTCCAGTCTCTCGATTGGTTACGAGTTCGAGGTCGCTTGCGCGGTCCTCTCCCTTACGAAGCGGTGAAACGTTGTATACCGAATCTATCGCGGACCACAGCGTCCTTTGCCCGGCTGTTCCCCCGACTGTTAGTCAGAGTGCTCAATCGATTGGCTTATGCCGCACGGTGCGCAGACCGTCCAGGAGCGCCAGAATGTTGATTCCTAGGGGAAACTGACCATAAGGCCAGAGTCCTACCCAGGCTCGCACTTCATGCGTGGAGGCTGTCGGATAGGTGTTGACTCGTGAGTGTGACCAACCCTGAACAGAATGGGTCTTCGTGGCCAACTCAGCAAGGGCCCATTAACTCCCGCGAGTTTCAATAAAGTGGATGGCGCGACAATATTATCCGTGCTCATTTGAAGTACTAAGAGCTCCCCAACTTTTCTGCAACCGTATATTAAAATGAGTCAACTTTTCTGCAACCGTAGTCTCAAAATCTCCACTAGATGCCGCCTGGTGCGGCGTTACATATTTTCAGTCCTTTTGTACGGAGTAAAAACGTGGACACTAACCCAGACCTTGTGTAAAAGGTTAGAAGCTTTCGAAATGTGGATTTACAGGAGTCACAAATGAGACGGTGCTGCAAAGAATGCACAAAGGATTGGAATTACTGAAGACCATAAAGAGAAGGAAATAATAATACATGGGCCACATGGGCATGGTAACAAATACTACCTTCTCCAATTAATCCTCCAGGGAAAGATAAAACGCTGCCGAAGACCTGGCTGAAGAAAAACCCACTGGCTACAAAACCTCGTTGAATGGTTCAACTCAAGCACCACCGAGTTGTTCCGCGCCGCAACATCTCGGGCCCAAGTGGCCATAATGACCGACATCCGATAGGAGATGGCACTTTAAGAAAAAGAAAGCCCCCATTGAGCCCCCCATATATTAAATGAATTTACCCAATCAAGGGGCTATTACATCGAAATTAGTTGACTGTCAAGATATGTCATGATACACAATCCAATTCAAGTCAAATCTGCCAAAGAATTAAGTCGACAGATGACAATGATAGTCTTAAATGAAAACCTTCTACTGTTTAAAATACTTTATTAGAAAAGTAAGGATTTGTATCATTGGCTGATTTTTTTTCTTTTCGAGGCAACATCAACAAACAACGAATAAATTTAAAAACATGATATTGATTTGTGTAAATGGAAAAATTGTTGAATATACCAAAAATGTTAAAAACCTTGGAATTCTAATAGATCAACATCTTTCTCGGCAAGATCAAGTAAACCAAGTAAGTCGTCGCATTCTCCATGGTTTTCATAGTCTCCGGCGGCTTCAAAGATTTCTCCCCATGTCACATAAAGAAATGATTGTGTCCACACTCTTAACGCCTATACTTGACTACGGTGATGTTTGTTATATAGATGCCAGTGTGGCTATTTTGAATAAGCTGGAGCGTCTGCAAAATATCTTACTCAGGTATGTTTTTAATTTGCGAAAGTTCGACCACGTTAGCTGCTTTCGTGAGCAACTTCATTGGCTTCCTATTCGCGATCGAAGAAATTTGCATACGTTGTCGCTACTCTACAACATACTCAATAACCCCACTTCACCCTCCTATCTCAAGGAGAATTTCCACCCTTTGGGAGGCCACGGTCTTCCACTTTGATCAAGCCGGGATAACACACTCGCCATTCCGATACATCATTCTTCTGTTTACACGCACTCTTTTACAGTCCATTCTGCTCGTTTATGGAATCAGCTCCCTCACTCTATCAGGCATGCACCTTCACTGCATACTTTAAAAAAATTGTTGAAGAAACATTTATTTTTACACAGCCACTAACCAAATACCTCACCTTGTCCTCTCCTTTATCCTTCCCTGGGCAACCTTAGCATAAGTTACTGACATGTATCTGTATAAGTTTATTTTAAATTTAACTTTACTACTTCTTTGTGTGTTGTACGGTGAAAATTAGGAATTATTTTATCAAATGGTTGACTGTAAGATATCGCTATGGCGATAAGTCTGCCATTTGTGCATACATTGTCTTTTTTATAAATCCAGTTTAATATTCATTAAGTTATGTGCTAAAAAATATAGCACAATAAAGTTATTCTATTCTATTCTATTGTTTCAATATTCTATTGATATATGCCTTAAAATTCCACACTGTGACGGGTATTTAACTCCTTAATTTGAGAAAATATCAAGTCTACTTAGAAATATGTTTTTTTCGCTTCTAAACACTCCACACGGGTGGCATAGTGGTTAGGTCGCCTGATCTTACATCGTAAGGTCCAGGGTTCTATTCCCGGCTGGGTCACCATTTTACGTTGGGATCTAATTAACGGAATTGCATTTTCAATTGCATTCGATCGAATGCAATAACAAGACACACACCTACACACATGTTACACGCATACATACATATAAATCATAGTAGTCATAGTAGTATGAAATTGTCATATTGTGAAATTGTCATATTGTTTGTTTGTTTCTACCCTTTATTGTGAAATTTCGCAATAAAGGGTAGAAACAAACAAACAAACTTAAAAAGGGGAGTAAACTCTTAACCCCTCAGGCCCCGATTGGCCGATATCGGCCACAAAACGATTCAGCGTGATTGCCCCGATTTAATTTAATTTTAATTTAATTTGTTTTATTTTATTATGTTTCATTATGTTAATATGTTTCATTTTAATTATGGGTACAGTGGTTTGGCAGTAATTAATGTTTTGGTGAGACAGTGTCGTAATTCAATTTTTTTACTAATTTTTACAAAAATTTTTTGGGACAGCAACTTGTCAATCGGCTGAGGGGCCGAGGCTTGAAGGGTTAATAGCATTTCCAGCTACTGATGGGTATTCGTATCAATGTCCAATCAATAGATAGCAGAAGTTGTCGAGAGAAAATTCACAGAACCCACTTCGGGATCCACTGGCCTAGGTCACGGTGGTGAGAATTGCACTCATGGCCGCATGGGTTCGATACTGAATCAGTCACTCAAGAAAGACAAAACCTAAAACAGACTTTTTATCATCACCTCTGAGTCTATTAGTACCTATTTTTCATTATCTTTAATCAAGCAATCAGTATGCCTCATTCCTTCTTCCTTTGTGCAAGTGTTTTCATATCTGCTTAGTTTTCATTAAGTGTCAACGTTGAATGGAATTTTCTTCTCTATTTATTCAATTGTCTTTCTTGTATAATTATAAATTTGTGATTTTGAGCTCTCAACCCAAGTTATCGCATAATAACATAGAGGTGAGTCTCCTGAATTCCTTTACGTCCGTCGGATCACGTAGAACAGCGGCTTTCAACCAGTGTGCCGCAAGTGTCCTTCCGGTGTGCCGCCAGGCTTTTGAGTTATTTTTTAAATCGTAAAGAATCTGTGAAATAATTGGAACAAAGAGTATTTTTCTTCGAAAAGTGCTTTATTCGACATAAACATACAAAAACAGTAATGGTAGTTATTTTATTTTTATTTTATTTTTGTTAAAACCATACAGCATAAAAAATAACGTATAAGCATAATATATAACAGTAGTTAACCCCTCCTATCGCGGGGTAAAAATTTAGTCGTCACTTCTGCCCGGGACAGTTTTGCGCGTGAAGTCGATGGCCTTGAGAAAAACGACCATAACTTTTAAACTACTATACGGATCGTAAAAAGAATAACTGTAAAATGATCGCATTGAAATTTGAAATTTATAATATTATAACCTTATTTCGTCAAACAATTAAGATAATAATGAATAAATATTTAAAAAGTTGGCATTTTACGCAGCGCGGAGCGCCCTAACCAATATTGGTTAGATACAATTTTAGCATTTGTAAGCGTCTAACCAAAAATGGTTAACTCAAATAGGAAGGGTTAAGCCAATTATGTTTTAAATTATTTGTTATATAAGGATTACAAAATATTAACCGTTAAAAAATCTGTGAATTAATTGGAACAAAGAGTATTTTTCTTCGAAGAGTGCTCTATTGGACATAAACATACGAAAACAGTACTGGTAGTTATAAATTGTTAGTTTTAATATAGAATATGTCCTCCTTTTGCGTTGATAACACCTTTCACTCTTGTAGGCATAGAATTTACCAGGTTTTGACAGCTTCCTTTCAGTTCATCATCGTGAAACCAGACTGGAATTACTGCACTTGGTTTTCGTTGAACAATCCATCTTGGAGAGCCGTTTTTTGCAAATGGCCCAGAGTAAATAATCAACACCTTCCTAGAATAATTATCCAAAACTGCAATTTTCACACTCTTATTCTATGGCTTCGAAGGGGGAGTGAATGGCTGGTAAGGTGAACGCTCACATGTGGCAAGACAGCTGTCTTAAACCAACCGCAGCCGGTCGTTAGTCAATTACATTACATACATTACATTTTCGTCGTGTCCAATTGACGGCTAAAGATCGCTCTTGGACGTGTCGAAATAATTGGGTTAGGTAGTAAGTCTCGTTACTACTCTTTACTGAACAAACATAGGTAGTCAAGAATTAACTACTAGATTGTCAAACTATAAATATAAATAATCAAAATAGAAGCCTAGTATTGTAAGTAGTCAGTAATTCGAAAAGATACGTAGTAAAATAATTATTCATCGTAATATTCAAATTGTTAGTAAAATGTTAAATAATCAAATTAAAGCTACGCCATGCATTTAATAACAAATCTACAACACGTCAATCCACACAGGTCTGAAGTCGCTCGAGCGGCATCTACCTGATGTTAGCGGTAATTCAGTTCGAATTAGAAATAATATCGTAGACCGTGGTGTCCTTTGCCCGTGTTTCACTAGGGATCGGGTTGTTTTAAGAGTAGCTAACAGATCCCTATCAGTTTTTTTCGCTGGAGTGCACAGAGTGGCTGATGTTGCACAATGCGCAAACTGCCCGGCAGCATCCAAAGGTCATCCCCAGAGGAACTGATCCACTGACAGGGGAAACACAGTCCTTTCCAGGTTTGGACTCTGTTGTAGGAGGCTGTTGTTTGGCAGTAGAACTATGAGTTGAGCCAACCAAAGATAACGAGCAGGTCTTAATGACTTAATGACTAAACTGCGCAGGAATCGTTAGCTGCCAAAACGCGATCAAACAGACATACAGAGTTTTTTGGAGACTGTGTTAACCCTTCGATTAGTTGCATAATTTCATGGCAGACCGCGGCAATTTATTAGAATTTCTTGCAATATCGCCGCGCTCGACAAAAAGTACTATAACTATAGAACTACTATAGCAATCATAAAAATAATAAATGTACAACGATTGCATTGAAATTTCGTATATAGAATATTGAAATGTCATTTTGTAAAACAATTAGATAATCATGAATAAATATGAGAAAAAGTGAAAAAAACTCGGCATTTCTAATTTGTCTTATGGAAAAATACAGAACCCTATTTAGAAATTGTAAATACTATCGCGATCTTTATTAGATTCTCTATCAAAGGTAATATTTTGTTTTGCTTATTTACATACAAAAATATTTAGGTTACTCATAAAAACCAATAAAAATTTTGATGATTTCTCGAAAAAAAAAATTATGATGTTTGACAATGGATTTTTACCAGAAATATCCACGAAATGATGCGCGAAATTAGTCTAGAGGCCGTCTATGTATCTATGGTAATAATGAGATATTTGCTATGGATTTTAGGATGCGTTCGAATTAGAAAATAATATTACTGTGCGCTCCGGGAGCAAGCCGCCAATATTGGTCGTTACGTAGTCAACTGTGTTCTGATGTGCAACCAAATTTGGTCGTTAAGTAGCCGAAGGGTTAATTAATTCTCTATATATTGGTTTTTTTTTTTTATTTCAGGCTCAGCAAGCCAGGCTACACGAAGAACAAGAAAAAGAAAATGAAAATGAACGACTCGAAGAGATTCTTCATATGTGTGCTGAATATGAGAAGCAAATCTCCTCAGGTATATTGATATCGGATCTGACTTACTACTTGAACAGTACATAAATACATCGCACAGAGATATACCGATATCCATATCTTAAATCATCGCCTTAATATAGGATTCTCTTTTTCCCAAAGGTATCCCGATAACTCCGACTGAAAAGAAACCTCACAATAAGATTATTACCAACGGATCCTTACCGAGAAGTATACAAAATAGCCCCAACATTGTACAGACTAGCGAGGGATATTTTATGTAAGTATTTACTATCGCTGTGAGAGCGTTTCACAAGTAAAGTAAAAAGTATTTATTTCCAATACAACCATACAATTGTGTAGGAATGACAGTAATTAATCTTAAACTAGTTACTCAATTTAGCCACGAGATGATATAAAATATATAACTTTAAACTTACCAATTTACAAAAACAAAGACTATATGATAACAGTTTACAACAAAACAATTAACGGTAAATAATATGTATTAGATTAACCCCTCAGGCCCCGATTGGCCGATATCGGCCACAACACGATTCAGCGTGACGGCTCCATTTTAATTTAATTTTAATTTAATTTGTTTGATTTTATTATGTTTTATTATGTTAATATGTTTCATTTTAATTATGGGTACAGTGGTTTGGCAGTAATTAATGTTTTGGTGAGACAGTGTCGTAATTCATTTTTATTACTAATTTTTACTAAAATTTTTGGGACAGCAACTTGTCAATCGGCTGAGGGGCCGAGGCCTGAAGGGTTAAATGGGTAGATACGATGCTATGTATTAACAAAATATTTTAAGAAGTCCCCCAACCGACGGAAGTATAATGTATTCATTCCTATGAATATTCATGTGAATGAATATTCATTATTATATGAATGAATATTCTATATGGAATCTATATTCTGTATGAATGAATATTATATATGAATGAATGAATCTTCATTATATTCATGTGAGATTTTTAACCCCTAATTTTGCGAAGTAAACATTCGGCCGTCCCTTTTGTTTTGTCAGTTTGGCGCGTAAAATTGGCGAGAGTCGATGGCCTTGAGGAAAACGATCATAAGTTATAAACCACTATACGGATCATAAAAAGAATAACTGTAAAATGACCGCATTGAAATTTGAAATATAAAACATTATCTTGCGTTAGGCGACCGTGCGTCCCGCAAGGGACGTTACGGAGCCAGCGGGTTAAACCTTTTCAAATTGGTAAAAAGTTTTTGTGTTTATTGGTTAAAGAGATCTTAACGAGACTTCCATTAATATAATTTTTCTTTCAGATTTGATACGGGATCCCCAGCGCGGCTAGCCAGCTCGCCCTTCCACAGCACACCAAACCCTAAACCGCCGTCGAGTTACGAGAACGTTAGTTTCCCCGTCGATGCGAGGCGCGGGGCAACCGGTTACGAGAACGTCGTCATTGAAAATCCGCCGCAGCGCCACTTCCCCATAACGGAGCTATCCAGCCCCGTCATGATACGAAAGATAGCGCGCAACGCTCAGAACTCGTCCACGTATACGCCCGTCTCGCCGATCGGCAGCCCGTACGATAACCTGCGCGTTCTGGCGGGCAAGACCGAGTCCAACAGCCCGCGCACGCGCATCAAAACGACCTTCGCGCACAAAACGCCGTCTTCCCCTCAGTACTTTATTTTCCCGTCGCCGCCGCCGATCGAGGAATTGTACGAAGAATCAGACTCGGTGCAAAGACGCGACTTATCAAAATGCACCGGAATCGAAAAACAACTGAGTATAACCGAAGAGATACCGATGATCGACGATTCTGATTTCACGAATGACGTCGAGCAGCGCTCGTCCGATCAACGCTCGAACCAACGCACGTCCCCGGATGTGATCCCGAACGGACGCACGAATAAATTTGAAGAAATCCGGCAGCATCTCATGGCGGATATACCGGAGCTGGAAGAAATCGGCAGGCACATCGAGAAGGACCTAAAACCGAACAACGTAGAAATAGTGCAAGCGGAGATCAATCTGACGGCGCCGACTTTTACCGAAACGGAAGAAGAAGAGTCACTGGAGAGCGAACGAAGCGCCCGCTTTGAGGATCTCAAAGAACGACGGAAAAAAGTGCTCAGCGAAATCTACGAGCTTAAGTCGGCACTTTCGGAGATACGCACGCAAGAAGATGACATACTACGAGAAGTAAGTGCAGAACATTTCGTTATCTACATAAGCCGGCCTCGTTTGTTTGTTTGTTTCTACTCTTTATTGTGAAACCACAATGGGCAGGTTTATTGTCATACGACAATTTCTTACAACCAACCCTATTATGACGTGTTTATATGCATGTGTGCGAGTAACATGTGTGTATGTGTGTGTTTTGTTATTGCATTCGATCGACAGAATTGAAAATGCAATTCCGTTAATTTGATCCCAATGGCGACCCAGCCGGTAATCGAACCCGGGATCTTACAATCTACTCGTAAGATCAGGCGACCTAACCGAGCGATTAGAAATCTGTTCTCAATATCTTCGCTAACATCTTGCAAGCAGTACTTCATCGAATCTGGTATCATGACTTTGTACGCCGCGTATATATATACCAAAATATGTATACGAGAAAAAATATCGAGACTACTTTAACCCCTCAGGCCCCGATTGGCCGATATCAGCTACAGCTCTTCAGTCTACCCTAGACAACGGCGGCTGCAACGTCACCGAAACGTCGGGTCCTACAAATTTCACGCGGTAAATTCGTTTTCTATCCTATTTATAATTTGTGAAATTATCCAATATTTGTTTGATTATTTAGTACAATTGTCCTCATGAAAATTCTACAAAATTATGTTAGAATTTTGATTGAAAATATTGGATAATGTTGTTTCCTCTATATAACCTAGAAAATCTGCGCTTGGATGTTCAACGTTCATACTGTGAGGGACCACCCCTCACAAGACTCCAAATTATTCGCTGTGCGGTGGTGGTGTCAACTTGCGAGTTATCTCCGCATTTAAAGGCGATTTTGATGAAGCAGAAGATATTTATTGATTGAATCGATTAAATATTGCCAGTTTTAACGCTTGTCGAATTAACGAGTGCCCGGATTACTTTATCGAGACGCGAGGGTTGCGCGACGGAGGTTATGTAGGAAAGTGGATGAGGATTGTATGTGTGCTCCTAGTATCTTGCACTGGGCACGGCTCGAGTCTGTGGGATTACAGACTGATGCGTCGAGACTCAGGAAAATGAGGATAGGAAACCAAGGAGCCGGATCCGTTGAGTGACCTCGTAGAGGGGTACCGGTTATGCCGTCGCAACCTTGGGGGAAGGTGATCAATCGGGGACTGATAATTTGGTTGGTTTTTGGCCGGTTTATATAGGCCGTGCAATGATGCAATTTGAAATATTCTGAGTAAAAGTATTGTTTCATCGTGCTGACTCATAGCTGCACGAGTCAAAATAATAGCTGAATTGTGTCAGTGGATTTCACTGGAAATCGATGCATTTGTTGATCGTATGTAGTAGACTTAAGGTCCGTTACAATACCTTGCAATACCGACTTTCATACCTTATAACCTTAATAGGTATATATTTAAATAGTATACTTGTTATTCTTGTTAGTTTTTGGCATAACCAATTGTAGAAATTCCTATCAACTGGTTTGAAATTTAAAAAAAAAAAAAAAAACCACTATGCCACCGGGCCGCATAGTATAGGTTTGCTTAATCCTTCCCATCCTCGAAATTATTATTATTATTATTACCTTTACAAACAGGCGGAGCATAATTACTGATATGTCTGAATATAAAACTGAATACAATTACATTTTCTGTTCAAGATTTCGGTCAAATTTTTTCTTTTTTTTGTTAATTTTTAATTTGACTCTTGGCACCTAAATTTTTACACTTTCACGAAGGTTGGCTGTAATAGATTGTATTTTAGGCAATAAGTCCGCCTTTTGTATGTTTTTGTTTAATGTGCAATAAAGAATCTCTATCTATCTAATCTATTTTTGAATATGTTGACACTACTCGCTTCAACCACTTCAGCAGGTAAACTGTTTCACTGGTCCACAATCCGGTTGGTCAGAAAATGTTTCCTGGGATTCATCTGTAGTCGTGTTTTCTCCAGCTTAAAGTTGTGTCCTCGCAGATGATGCTTGTAGTTTCTCTTGAAGATAGAAGACAATTCGGGGCAATTGTGGCATCCGTTGAGGATCCTATATGTCTCATTAGAGTTGTCAACTACAACGGGCGAACCCGTCACCTCAGGCTTTTGGCGACAGAATGTTTCACCTCCTCAGGTTGGGGGTAATGACCACCCAAGTGGATGTATCTTTTACGCATCAGCTGGCCACACTCGCACATGAGGTGCTGGGGAGTTTCCTCTGCCCCTTGGCAGAATCTGCACATTTTATGTGGTTTAAGCGTGTTTTATCGCGTTTTGGATATGTCAAAATTGACGAGCACTTACTGCTGCAGCCATCTATTGACAAACAGCGAGAACTTAGTTATTTATTATTATTATTCTCATTTCTCACAGCTGGAGATGGAAAAGGCGCTGCTGAAGGGCGAGTACGACTCGGAGATTGCGATCCTCAACATCGAGCAACAGAAAAAGTGGGAGCTGATTGAGAGGGCCAGAAAGTTCGAGAGCAAGATGCGCGACTCCAAGCAGAAACAGGATCGCCAGCAGGGAGAGATGAGGGACAGAGTGGATCTGGCATCGTTGAAGCTCGACAGGTTTGCACATGTCTTTTCTTATATCCTCTGCAAACGCTCAAACGATTTCTTCCTATGGACACAACGAAATCTTTTGCACAGTTTCTAGAATAGAATATAATAGAATAGAATAACTTTATTGTGCTATAAAAACATAACTTAATGAATATTACGCTGGTTTTATAAAAAAATTGAAATAACTTCCATTAAAAATCGTAGAATTAACTGTTCCATGGGAATCAAATATCCCAAAAGACCACGAGTACAAATTAAATAAATACCATGACCTCGCAAATGCCGTCACCCAGAACGGCTTCACTGTTCACCTTCACGCGGAGGAAGTAGGCGCTCGTGGCCTGCCAGCTAAATC
Organism: Micropterix aruncella; assembly: GCA_944548615.1. Classification (NCBI taxonomy): domain Eukaryota; kingdom Metazoa; phylum Arthropoda; class Insecta; order Lepidoptera; family Micropterigidae; genus Micropterix; species Micropterix aruncella. The sequence continues at coordinate 16,592,976 of OX155978.1, read as the reverse complement.
TTTGTGTCACCTTTTTAAAGATCTTGGTCTCTCCAGGAAAATAATCAACTCCTTTCTAGAAAAATTATCTAAAACTGCGATTTCTGCATCTCAAATTCTATGGCTTCGAAGGGGGAGTGAATGGGTGGTAAGTTGAACGCTCACATGTGGCAAGACAGCTGTCCTAAACCTATCACCGCCGGTCGTTAGTCCGGAATCCACCCTTCACCTCCCAGAAGTGTTATAATTATATATGATGGGCCCGATTTTTTGGTCGGTGAATTCCATGGCAGCTCCCTTTGTATTTTTTTTATACACAAATGGCCGACTTATCGCTATAGCGATATCTTACAGTCAACCATTTGATAAAATAATTCCTAATTTTCACCGTATACAGATACCGATACATGTCAGTAACTTATGCTAAGGTTGCCCAGGGAAGGATAAAGGAGAGGACAAGGTGAGGTATTTGGTTAGTGGCTGTGTAAAAATAAATGTTTCTTCAACAACTTTTTGAAAGTATGCAGCGAAGGTGCATGCCTGATAGAGTGAGGGAGCTGATTCCATAAACGAGCAGAATGGACTGTAAAAGAGTGCGTGTAAACAGAAGAATGATGTATCGGAATGGCGAGTTTGTTATCCCGGCTTGATCGAAGTGGAAGACCGTGGCCTCCCAAATGGTGGAAATTCCTCTTGAGATAGGAGGGTGAAGTGGGGTTTTTGAGTATGTTGTAGAGTAGCGAGTTGTCGCTTGTATGAAAATTTCTTCGATCGCGAATAGGAAGCCAATGAAGTTGCTCACGAAAGGAGCTAACGTGGTCGAACTTTCGCAAATTAAAAACATACCTGAGTAAGATATTTTGCAGACGCTGCAGCTTATTCAAACCTGCTGGTCCAGCTGGTCAAAAAATTAGGGCAAAATTGAATGAACACCGCAGAATCACTATTGCCGAACTTTCAGAGCCGTAGGTGTCTCTTGGTGTGCCTGTCAACGGATTTTGAGTGACGATTTAGGAAGAGACGCGTTGCAGCAAAGTTTGTTCCAAAAGTGCCCCACACAGCTTTAAGTGTTTGCCGATATTTGGCTTCTCAGAAATGGACTGTCGTCCTCAAGCCCCCTACTCACCTGTCCTGGCTTCCTCTGACTTCTGTCTGTTCCCGAGAATGAAAATAGACCTCAAAGGTAAGATATTTGAAGTTGTGAAGGAGGTGATAGCAACTTTGTAGGCGGCACTAAAGGAGATTTCAATTGGGGAGTTCCAGATATAGAGAGTACTTTAAAGAAGGCTAACATTGTTTTTATTACTATGTTAATATAATTTGCTATAAAAATATCCTGTTGTTGGGTATCCCCTTGTATATAATTAGTTTTATAATGAGTAGAAAAAAATATTTAACATTTGTGGACCCAGAATGTGCCACACCAAAATAAACTATCCTATAAGTACACAAAGGTTTAAAAAGGAGGAGAATGAAAAGGGAAAGGGAAAATGAATTTAATTGGAAGATTTGAAATATTCTCTGAGACTGTTTTTAAAACATGTTATACTCGGTGCGGTTCCTTATCCACTATCAAACAACTGGAGGACAAACAATTTAAAAAAAACATTAAGGAGATGCTGATAGGCCACCCTTTTTAAAATCTGACCGAATTCAAGGGCCATGACTTTGCAAATATTGTACCAATTTGAATGATTATTATATATGTACTTTTAGTATTTAAATGTAAGATTTAGCTTTAGTTTGATTATTTAACAATTTACTTACTATTTTGGATGTTACTATGTACAGTTTTTAGTACGTATATATTCGATTTATTTACTATTTCAATTGTTAGGCTTCTGCTTTGATTATTCAACTTTTTAACTGACCATTTTAATTATTGTGTGTTTAGTAGGTAGCTATTAGAATTATTGACTATTTTATTAACCCTTCAAGCCCCGCGACTTCGATATCGAAGTCAACTGAACTCGTCCAGGAAAAGTGATTTGATTGGGTTTTTCGTGTCATTCCGTATGCAGTTATATTTTATTTAAATGTTCGATGATACAAATAACATCGTGCATTTAAATAAAATACAACTGAATACGGAATGACACGAAAAACCCAATCAAATCACTTTTTCTGGACGCGTTCAGTTGACTTCGATATCAAAGTCGCGGGGCTTGAAAGGTTAAATAAGCCTTTAATTTGTTTTGTAATACGATTCTACGTCGAATAACTTTTAGTAGGTTTCAAAGTTTCTTAGATACTATATATTTTAAAAATATATATATGTATGTTAAGTAAAGATTAAAGTAGTAATGAGACTTACTACCTAAAACACAAATATTTTGACTCGTCCAAGAGCGGTTTTTAGCCGCCAATTGGACACGACGTAAATATAATGTAATGTTCACATTTTTCGGCAAAGCATTCCAAAGACGGGCCCCATGCACGGCGAAAGAGAATGAGAAGAAGTCACCGCTGTGACCAGAGATAAAGATCTTGGAGTCACAAATGTCAGATGTCATAATGATTTTACAGATTATAAAAGTTAGCTACGACTCCAGACAGGTGTGCTAATCTAATAGAAAAAACGCAGTGACTTTTTGACCAATCCAATAAATTAAAATTCCTACTTTCACAAAAACTGCTTTTTAAATGTTGATGAACATGCTGAGCAGTTATCACAACTATATATTTTTTCCTACATTGTGACTTTGTGGGATGTTCTTTTAAACACGCTTTTATTAGGTCGACCTGTATGTAAGGAACTATGTAATGGAATCTAAGGTAACTAATTTAACCTTCCAAGGATCGTAGCGTCATGAAAATTGGCTGCTGTATGTAGTTCTGATGACAATACAATAATATGGTACTGTCGAACTGATCTGATGATGGAGTCGGAAGATATGAACTGGAACTTCATGATGGAACATCGTATCATAGCTGTGTTTGGACTTGTTAGAAAAGTCTTGGAATGAACTTTGACCACGATTAGGTTTCAAGGTTTGATGATGTGGTTTTTACGTGCATTTATAAAAGCGTGTTTTTAGTGTTTTTTTTAAAACTATTAATTTATTTATTGATAGCGATGGCAAATATTGTTTGTTTATTTCCAGGGTTGAGAAAGACTTTGGCGAGAACCGCGCCACCGGCGACGAGCTACGCAACGCTCAAGAAGTCCTCGAAAACGAACGCAAACTCTTCGAAGACACCGAATTTCAGCATCTGGAAGAGGAGGCCGAGTGGCTGGCGTACCGCGAAGATTTACAGAACGACATCATCGCGCTGACGCAAAAGATAGAATCTCAGAAATCGCGAATACTGACACTGAAGTCGGAGGCGACGAGCAATCTGAAGCTTGCGCTCGAAGAGTCCAAGGGACTGCAGGGAGAGTCGGTGAAGATCTTGAATAAGATCGAGGAGCTGACGAATCGGTTGCGGACGACGGATGATCTGATCCGAGAGACGGGGCTCGCTTGGATGATGGAACGGCCGCTCTCCCCCGAGTACGGGAAGATAGTTAGCTCAAATTTGACCTACAGAAACTCGAAACCGATAATCGGGTCTGTGGTTCTAGATTCTCCGCCGAGCTCCGACGATGGAGAGGACCTGTTTGCGTCCCTCGACTCTTCCGAAGACACCCGTCGCAAAAACTTCAAAGAGAAATTTCTATCCATCGACCAGATGTCCCGCAGCATGATCGTCGACCTAGGAGAGAAACGCAACATCGACGACCTCGTCGATCCGGAGACGTCCAGCCCGGAGTCGATCGAGAAACCCTCCAGTCCCGAAACCAAAGAGAAAAAACCCGGATTCTGGGAGCGCAACTTCGACTCCCTCAGCCGGCTTAAAAAGGACAAGAAAAACAAACCGAAACCGGACGTCATGTCGCAGAGCCTCAACGAAAACCTCTTCTTCAACAACGATAACATTGAATCCGAGATCGGCTGCTTTGAAAAGTCAAAACATAAGACGACTCACTCAAAAATACCAACTTTAACAGCACTCGGTAAGTTTCTATCGATTTATCCTCTTGTTACCATAATAATCGATCATAGATTCTTGCTTTTCCTTCGCTTTCCCATCGTTGTTACTTTGTCTGGGTTTTTTATTTAACATTTTATTGGCATCACTTTTTTAATAATTTTAATGAATAATTTAATGTATTTAAGTAGTAAAAGCTTGTTTGAATGTTTGAATTACCCAGCAAGTCTCGCAAAAACAATATTTTTTTTTTATTTATTAATTTACAATAACTTTATAATTATGTCATATACACACCATTAACATACTATGGATGGCTGTAAAAGATTGCCTTAGTGCGATACAATACAATACAATACAATACAATTTAGTTCTGCTCCAGTAGGTAGGCCCTACACTTGGATGCATCTTTGCCTCTAAAATTTTAAATAATGTAATTAATTTAAGAATATTAACTATCATGATATAGTTGTGGCAATATAAATTAATTTTAGTAAATTATAATCGGTTTGAAAACCATTGATAAATAGAGAATAATCTAATAAACAAAATTGCTGATCAAAAAAAGAGCTCAATGTGTGTAGTCATAATTATCAAGGCAATAATATGATGGTGATGAAGTTAGATAAGGGTATACTAAAAATATCTAAATTTAAATTAATTGTCAAATCTAGCAATATAGCCGCCGTCGATAAAAATAAAAATAAAAATTACGCTCTTGGCAAAGTTGATTATCATGAATTTTCCGTTATTTTACATTAAGATGCTCTTGGAATAAGAATTCAGCATTATCCAAATCTCGTAGTCCATATACTGGATTCTTGACTAGGCCATTAAATAAGATTTTTTTGAATTGCTTCTCTACAAGACTTCTGATATGTGTTGGGACCTTATTATAATAGTCCACCTGCATGTCGCCAGTGCGGAAGGGTTGCCAAAACGTACTATGATGTTGAGCAATCTAATCTTATATATAAAAATGAATCGCCGTGCGTTAGTCTCGCAGGATCTCAGAAATGACTCGACCAATTTGAATTATTTTTCTTTTATTTTGTTTGGCTTGATTCAGGGGTGGTTTACAAAAAAAAATATTTAGGAAAAACTCAAAGAAACAACTGAAAAACGAAAAAATCGAAATTAGTCATTTTGGGAAATGGGCCACTTTCAATAGATGGCGTTCGCGGCGATCCTATTATTTGACAGCTGCGCCATCCATAACTGTTATTCATTCCGTGCAATTGTGTAAAATTTCAAAAAGTCGAAAAGTCGGAAAGTCAAAAAAGTCGAAAAAGTCGAAAAAGTCGGAAAAGTTGAAAAAGTTGAAAAATGCAAAAGAAGTCGAAAAAGCATTTATATTTCATCATGTAAATTAAATACATTGAATTTATTTTAATTACAAACGACTTTCATTTGATCACCAAACGAAACTCAAACCGTACATGATTCGGCCATATTATAGATTTCAATGAATTGGATTTGGAAGGTTGATTAGGATCAATAAACGCTTATGAAGAGTTACAACCAAATCAATTTTAGGTGGTACGAAGTTTACCGGGTCATCTAGTATCTTATATAATCAATGGTTATGCTGTATAATCTATCATTATATAATTATAGTCTATTCGGAACTAATCATCCATTTTGGTTGTTCTAGGTAAAATGATCCGTAAGGACTCCATCACTAAGAAGGGTAAGGAGGGTTCAGTGGAGCCAGCGGTTGCTAATAAGGAGAACATCGACTCAAACTCCTCCATGGAAGTGTCTCCCAACCCTGAAACCAAGACGAGGTACATCAAGAACCAAAAAGCGACACACTCCGAGAACAGATACCTCAACCGATGTGGAAAATCGCCAGATAAGGTATGTGAAAAATCACTCGTCTTTGTTTAACCCTTCAGGCCTCGGCCCCTTAGCCGATTGACAAGTTGATGTCCCAAAAAATTTTTGTAAAAATTAGTAAAAAAATTGAATTATGACACTGTCTCACGAAAAATATTAATTACTGCCAAACCGCTGTACCCATAATTTAAATGAAACATATTAACATAATAAAACATTAATAAAATAAAACAAATTAAATTAAAACGGGCCAGTCACGCTGAATCAGTTTGTGGCCGATATCGGCCAATCTGGGCTTGAGGGGTTAAGTTGCTCCAGTTTTGGAACTGATATATCCCTGAATTTATGTCGGATTTTAAAATGATACCATTCTTTATTTTTAACTGACTTCAAAAAAAGGAGGAATTCAAAAAAAGGAGGAAGCTATCAGTTTATTTGTATTTTTTTAAAATGTTTGTTACCTTAGAACTCCATTATTTATGAACCCATTTGGATTTTTTTTTATTATTTGAAAGGATATACTTCCAGATTGGTCCCATTTTTATCAAAATCCTTTTCTGATGATGGGATCCATGACGAATTGAGTGAACTCCTCAAATATTATCTTATAAAGTAGAAAATTTGCATGTTGGTTCAGTTCCGATGACAATGCATTTTTAACACGCTTTTATTAGGTCGACCTGTATTTACTATGTAATGGAATCTAAGGTAACTAATTTAACCATCTTCCAAGGATCGTAGCGTCATGAAAATTGGCAGCTGCATGTAGTTCTGATGACAATACAATAATATGTTACTGTCGAACTGATCTGATGATGGAGTCGAAAGATATTATGAACTGGAATTTCATGATGGAACATCGTATCATAGCTGTGTTTGGACTTGTTAGAAAAGTCTTGGAATGAACTTAGACCACGATTAGGTTTCAAGGACTTCCGACTCCATCATCAGATCAGTTCGACAGTACCATATTATTGTATTGTCATCAGAACTACATACAGCTGCAAATTTTCATGACGCTACGATCCTTGGAAGATGGTTAAATTAGTTACCTTAGATTCCATTACATAGTAACATACAGGTCGACCTAATAAAAGCGTGTTAACCCCTTGGCTCGCAAAGTAAAAATTTAGCCGTCACTTATGCGCTTGACAGTTTCGCGCGTGAAGTCGACGACCTTGAGAAAAACGACTATAACTTGTAAACCACTATACGGATCATAAAAAGAATAACTGTAAAATGATCGCATTGAAATTTGAAATATAAAACATTATAACCTGAAATTTGAAATATAAACATATAAACATTGTAAGACAATTTAGATAATAATGAATAAACATTGGAAAGTTGGCGAACTGAAAAAACTCGCCTATAAAATCATTTCGATGTTTTTATCACAAAATACGGAAAATATGCAAAAATTGTAAATACAGTTATGTTCTCTAATAAATGCTTTACCAAAACTATTAAGGTAAGAGCACCAGTAGATGACCATTTAAGGGCCAGAATTTTGATTTTTTAATGCTTACCCTTTATTTTTATCTGAATTCATTGAGTGAATATTTAGATATGTTTTCTGATAAAAGTTTATTTAACACACATACTTTTTTTGCTTGTACAGTTATACAAAAAAATAATAAAAAATAAATACTTTTTCAAAAAAAATTGTTAGTAGTTGACCATCTAAAAAATACAAAAATCTAGTAGAAGACCATATTTTGTATCAGTACTTGACCATCCAGATAGTTAAGTTTAAATGGGGTTTAAGTTGTTAAATAAGAGGCAAATTTATTAATACTTAGTGTTTTATTTCAAACAGAGCATATGAAGAAAGAACAGAGCATATTAAAAGTTACATAAAGAAATGTATCTCTGGAACATCAATGACATCCCTCGTTGAGGTGATCTTTTTTGGCTCAGCTTTTAAAGCAATTACTACTGCTTCCCACGGGTAGTCAAGCTCGTCTTTACATTACGGCCATTTCCACAATCGACCATTCACTTCCATCGATGAGATTGTAGCTGTTTCCTTAATCGATGAGATTGTAGCTGTTTTAGTACTTTTCCGGGGTAACATTTATTTTCGTACTGATATATGACAAATTCACCACCAACTCTTTGAGGGGGCTTCAGAACCGCAACGTTAGATTCTTGGTAATGGTCAGGCTCAGTTTCTGACTCCTTTACACTTTCTCCTAGAGAATCCTCAGCATCTGAGTCAGAACTTGAACAGAAGTGGAGATTTTTGTTCACCCACTTTATTTTTGCAATCTTAATTTTTTCTAGAGCCTTGACACGCTTTAATGACTCTTTTTCTTCTTTCTTTCGTTGTTTTTCAGCAGCTTTTTCTACTTTTATCCGTTCAAGATCTTCTTTTTGCTTCAACTTCCTTTGTAAATATTCCTGGTAACTTTTACCCGAAACAATAGAAGGCATTCTTTCTTTTGAACGTGGTTTAGGTGTGTCCCTTTTGATACTAGTTTTGTAAAAGAAATGCTTCTTAAATGGACTTGATACATTAGCAGGTGCAGGATCGGAAGAAGTTCCAGCAATACCGTTGACACCGGAATTTAATTCGTCAGCAACAGCGTTGATTGATGGTTCTGGTATCGTTTCTAGCAGACCGTCAGGAACTAAGCTGATTGCTCCAGTACAGTTTCAAGCAGACCGCCACCGACACTAATGGCTGACGGTCTTGACAGCAACTCAAGCAGATTCTCTGCAGTGATGACTGACGGAAGTCATCTAAGTACAAAATAAAAAAAATAGCTTTTAGTGGCAGGTTATAACTGACACTAGAGGTGGTCAACTACTAAAAAGAAGTCCGCTACAATTTATTGAATAGTTGACCGCCCCGGTCAATTATTAGAAAATCAAGATAAATTTGAGTCAGTAGTGGACCACCCTGCCAGTCAGCTCCACGTGAATATTTTCATATTTTAAAATACCACTTTACCCAAACAAATCCTTAACAAATAACAAAATAAAAACACTTACCATCAACAATGTTATTAGTCGCTATTAATCGCTCTCAAATCTATCACAATCCTTATGGAAATCAGCAAGAAAAACCCAGATAAACAGCTTACGGCGCGTCACTCTACAAACAACTGACCGCCATTTTGAATATTAACTAGTAGCAGACGCGCAGTTTGCACTGATAGATGGACAGATGGCAGCACTTGTTAGTTAACATGGAATCAATTTAAAAATGTGTCCCAAATTCTTATTTTATCAACTTTAGTGTGAAATAGTCAACTACAGGTACATGGTCAATTACCGGTGCTCTTACCTTATTTTGTTTTACTTATTTGCATACAAAAATATTTAGTTATTCAGCCAAGAAAAATTTGATGTATTCTCGTAAAAAAAAAAAAATATTTGTTTTACTTAGGGTTCTTTTTTATATGAAATTCTTTTTTAATAACTTTACCACTACATCACACTTCTTAGAAAATCACACCAGAACTTTCAGCTTTGTCTGATATTACAGAAAAATCTAAAGCTTTGAGAGTTAGCGTCGGAAACTTGATAATAAACTTTGAAATCTCATAATATAAAATTAGTTAGAGTTTTTCAAATATATTGTCTCATTATATACTTATTATATGTCCAATAACTAATTATTATACTCCAAAGAGTCACATTTCATATAAAAAGTATAGAAAATCGCACTCAAAATATTGTAATACTCCCATACTAATTGTCAAAACAAATTTCTATGTGCGATGATGATGACAAAGAAATTTCTGATAAACAATTAAATATTAAATTTCTGATGATGACAAAGAAACCACCGATTGGTGGTGTTAGCATTCCAGCGGTTAATTACCGTTAACACCAGGTAGAGGTCACACAAGCGACTTCAAATCTCTGATCAGACTGGAGGATGGAGAAATTCGTCCAAATCTGGCAGTAAGGGCGCAAGGTAGGCCCGCTGGGTAGCAATCCCCAGTGCCTTGCAGTAAGACGTTGCACTATTACGGGTTTGTTGACGTAGCTCGACTGTGGATTGTATTGTCCATGAAAATCTTTACGTTTACTCCATTGGAGCTAGAATGGCTCAATGTTGTTATAACTCCCTGGGGTGGCGGTTAGCCTGTGGTAATTGGAACCCCTCACTGGTACACCGCTGGTAACGTTCCTTTCATTTGACAGTCGGTCATCAATGCTATTATATCTTCACAGAGTCATCAAAACTCATCATCGGAGGAAAACCGGCTGAGCCTGGCGGACAGCTTGGAGGGCGATTGCGACCCGCTGCGAAAGTCGGACACCTTCAACCGGGTGATGTCTGACAGCCACAGAGTACCCTCTCAGGAGGACATGGACCGGATGTCAAAGGTGACCCTGGACTCTCCGCTGGTCTCCAAAGGCGGGGACATGGACTCACTCGGCCGGAAAACGCTGGACAGCCTCATGGAAATTGAGAAACGACGAATGGAGCTGTTGGAACTTAAGGGTGTGTATCCATTAATTTCGATTGAATTTTATTTATTTGTTTTGATTTATAGTGTAACCCCCATCTCAAAACAGCTCAAAGCATCAATTTATATCAATCACAATGATTATATAGGGTATAGCTAACCCGTGCCCACTTCGTTGGGCGGTAAAACTTTTTACCTGTGATAAAATTATGAGTGTGGTTTGGTTAGTACTGAGTGCTATGATTTATTTCCTGACTAAGAAAAGAAGGGTTATATTTTTACTGCATATGTATGTATGTATTTGCATGCCAATTTGTCTATAATACCGTTATTTGTGAGTGTCTTCTTGTGAGTGTCTTATTTGTGAGCGTATTATCTCTTTAACTATTTATGCAATAAAAGGGAAATTATATGCAATAAAAGGGAAAAGTTTTTGTTTTAAACACTTGAGACGATAAATCTACTTATTTTGATATTAATTCATAATTGTTGATAATATGACCAATAAACATGACCTAACGATTTAAATTATTTTTTAAAATATAAAATACTACTTTTTGTGACTTAAATATAAAAGTTAGACATATGCTGTCGCTGACTTTTTTGTAGGCATTATTAAGCTCTACAACTTTTCTCTTGAACTTAATCATATATCTCTCATCGTAAGGCAGCGTTAGTTAGAAACGTTTTCGTTCGACCGTTTATTCTCCAACTTTCTTTGCAAATCCGACTACCACGAAAAAGTCTTTTCATTTTTAGGATTAATATATAGCCTATGACACTCACAAATAAGAAGGCTTTCTATTGGTAAAAGAATTTTCAAAATCGGTTTAGTAGATCCAGAGATTACTTCCTACAACGTCACAAATTTCACCTCTTTATAATATTAGTATAGATTAGATTGCTTAATGCCATAACTAGAGCTGTCAACTACAACCAGCGAACCCGTCACCTCAGGAAGTTTTAACAATATTAGATCGTTCTATCTTCCATGATGTTAGCGCAGAAGGCTTGGGACGATAAACAACCACTGTCTAGTTACGCCACCTGCCTATCACCGGGAAACGTTCCCAGCGGGCTGCCTTGCCCCCTGACTACCAGTTTGGAAGGATATCTGCATCTGGAATCAACCTTCAGGATACCTCCTGCTTCCCGACTAGTTACAGGATCAAGGTAGCTTGCACGGTCCTCTCTCATATGAAACGGTGATACGGTGTCTACCGAATCTATCGCAGACCACGGCATCCTTGGCCCGGCTTATTCGCCTGGGATCGGGTGGCCGAATGGTCGTTTCAAGAGCAGTTGCCATAAGGTTAACAACTACCCCCGCTCTATAGGAAACATTACTGTTTCCAGACTCCCCCGGCTGTTAGTCGGACTGCACAATCGATTGGCTGACGCTGCACGGTGTGCAAACCGCCCAGAAGCGCTCGAAGGTTGACTCCTAGGGAAGACTGGCCCGCAAGCCAGCATCCTCCCCCTCACTTCTGCGTGGAGGCCTCCGGACGGGTGTTGACCCATGCGTTTGACCAACCCTATACACCTGGGTCTCAGTGGCCAAACTGCAACAGGGCCCATTAGCTCCCGCTCAATGCCATAACTAAGGTTGTCGACTACAGCGGGCGAGCCCGTCACCTCAGGAAGTTTTAACGATTAGTCGTTCTATCTCCCTGGAGTAAGCGCAGAAGACTTGGACAAAACAGTCCACCGTCTAGCTCCACCACAAATCGGTAAGAGGCCAACGCCTTAACTGCGAGATAGCCAGGAGTGTTACCCAGCGGGCTTACACTCACGCCCTTACTTCCAATTGCGACCAGATTACTCCAGTCTCTCGATTAGTTACGAGTTCGAGGTCGCTTGCGCGGTCCTCTCCCTTACGAAGCGGTGAAACGGTGTATACCGAATCTATCGCTGACCACGGCATCCTTTGCCCGGCTGTTCACCCAGGATCGGGTAGCCAATGGTCGTTTCAAGAGCAGTCGCCGTAAGGTCCGCAACCACCCCCGCTCTATAGGAAACAGTACTGCTTCCAGACTCCCCCGACTGTTAGTCAGAGTGCACAGTCGATTGGTTTATGCCGCACGGAGCGCAGACCGTCCAGGAGCGTCAGAAGGTTATTTCCTAGGGGAAACTAGCCCTAAGGCCAGAGTCCTACCTGGGCTCGCACTTCATGCGTGGAGGCCGCCGGATGGGTGTTGACCCGTAAGTGTGACCAACCCTGAATAGAATGGGTCTTCGTGGCCAACTCAGCAAAGGCCCATTAGCTCCCCACTTGCAGCCTCTCAGAGTTGATCAATCGGAGTCTAACATTATTGAGGTAGATCGCCAGCAGTTCAAGTTTGAGCACCCCTGTAGACGGTCGTTCGTGCCATACCCTGCTACATCAACTATAATTCTCAGCATCTTGTTTTGGAACTGCTGAAGGATCTTTAATAATAATAATAGTCAATAGCCAATAGCCAATAGTCAGAAAAAAAACGCAATTGTAAAATAGTCAATAATAGAAAGAATAGGGAATAATAATAGTCAAGTAGGTCAATAGAGCTGCGAAAAATTGATGTTGTCGAAATCCTCAATGCTATAAATGGGGTTTTTAGTCAAAAAACCCTGTACCATTTTCTTAAAGTGAACCTCCCCAAGGCCCCTGATGTGTAATGGAAGTTTGTTGTAGAATAAGTAAGATTGGCAGAGAAAGCTATTCCGAACCTTACTCAGGCGCACCTTAAAATGACGCAAGTCCTCTTTATTTCGCGTATTATGCGAATGAATATTTGAGTTAGTTGATTTAGTCTCGATATTTTTTCTCATATACATGATGTTTTGGTATATATACTTTATTTATTTATTTATTTATTTATTTATCCTATTTTTTATAGTTACATAGAAACATTGCGTTCATTTTTTAACACATTTTAAAAGAATACATATGAAGAAAATCGCGAAAGGGCATTAACTTGTCAGGATTACATCACCCCACTAGGTATACGCCTGTGTTGGGGTGATGGATACATAGTTCTGTGGTATTGTTCTGTGGTATTGTATACGCGGCGTACAAAGTCATGATACCTGATTCGATGAAGTACTGCTTGCAAGATGTTAGCGAAGATATTGAGAACAGATTTCTAATCGCTCGGTTAGGTCGCCTGATCTTACGAGTAGATTGTAAGATCCCGGGTTCGATTCCCGGTTGGGTCACCATTGGGATCAAATTAACGGAATGGCATTTTCAATTCTGTCGATCGAATGCAATAACAAAACACACACATACACACATGTTACACGCACACATGCATATAAACACGTCATAATAGGGTTGGTTGTAAGAAATTGTCATATGACAATAAACCCGCCCATTGTGGTTTCACAATAAAGAGTAGAAACAAACAAAAAAACAAACGAGAGGCCGGCTTATGTAGATAACGAAATGTTCTGCACTTACTTCTCGTAGTATGTCATCTTCTTGCGTGCGTATCTCCGAAAGTGCCGACTTGAGCTCGTAGATTTCGCTGAGCACTTTTTTCCGTCGTTCTTTATCATATAATCATAAAATAAATCCATATACAAATTATTATGTTATAAAAATGAAACACTGAATTTGCTCTTGTTTAGGTATCCGTAATTTTTATTGCTAGGGGCTCCGTAGACGATCAAGCATGCTTGTCAAGCATCGCATCGCGGGCTGGGAGGGGATCGTAAACCGCAGGAAACATGCAAATATTTTTAAAAATATTTACCAAAAATGCCTAGTTTTTTAGTTTTATACCTGGAAGTCACGTTATTCATCAATCAATTGCGTCTAATTAACGTGACTCCCTGGTATAAACTACAAAATAAGGCATTTTCGGTAAATATATTTAAAAAAATGTTTGCATATTTCCTGCGGTTTACGATCCCTTCCTAGCCCACGACGCGATGCTTGACAAGCATGCTTGATCGTCTAGAGAGCCCCTTAAAGATGTGAGGGTGTGTAAATTGTGCATTTGTGGGATGAAATTGTGCATGTGTAAATTGTGCGTGTGTAGCTACGATGCCGAACTACGTTTTGGCAGCTTGAATTTTACTATGAAATGCAACGTGTAGATGGCACTCCAAACGCTGGATAATCTTCTCTCATGTTTAGTAGCCCAATAAGCTTCAGTATGAACGAATTACAAGAAGTTTAACCCTTGGGTGGCCGGGCATGCCGATTGGCGTTTTTTGTATTATCCGTATTTATTCAACTATTGGCTCTATTTCTCCCTACACTACGGCACAAGCCTGTCACTGAAGCCTGCCATTGAATAAGCCACCATTATATATTAGTATGTTTGCACACACCTTCTACAAACAAATTTTCGAGGGCTTCAAAATTATTGCGTGGAATGACTGGTTTACGAAAGGTTAATAACCTTGATATCTGTTTTTTGGCAGGATGTCAAGTGATTGAAAACGAACGCGAGAAAATCTCAGAATTAAAGAAAAGAGTGCAGAACGAGGCAAAGCTGCTGTGGGAGAGTCGCCTGAGCCAACCCAAGGAGGTTGAGGAGTTGGAGACTTCTGAAGAGCAGGTCTCGGGCGCCGCCGATACCAGCACCGATAAGGAGACGAGGAAGGAGAGCCAGGAGATTTCAAACGCTGACAGCTCTTCGGTGAAGGAGGTCGGCCTCGAAAATGAAAGGTAGGTCCATTATAATTATTACCAGCATCTCGCATTAACTTGTGAAAGTCAGCGCAGCGCGTCTTTGATTGTAATGAAAAATGGAATATTCTTAACCCCTCTGTTTTATAACAACCTGCCCAGGTCGCACGCCTACCAACGGCAAAATGTCTAACGACCGGCGCTGGTCGCAGCGCTCACCGCCGCGAAAAATTCCATTTAAAAATCGGAATGCGGTTCTATACGCTTCGATTGCGGCACATTATACCCAAATACACATCGCTATTGAAATTTTTCGACCGCCGATCGCGCAGTCCAGTAATCAATTTATTAAAAATCAGTGACGGCGTCGCCGCTGTCGTGGCAGCTGACAGCGTCGTTCGTGTTTAGTGCCGCGCCCTTGTGACAAAAATATGTGATTTTCAAGTGTTTCAGTGCGATTTACTGCAGAAACTTGAGTAATTTGCATTCTAAAAGAGTTTATGAATGAGCATTAGTGATTTGATATAGTCCATTTCCTTTTTTTCACGTATTTTTAAGCAAAATGCTTCAGCCAATAAATAAAATAAAATACAAACGGAGCTGCCATGGAATTCACCGACCGGAGTCGGGCCCATCATAATACTATTTTTTTTTTTTACACTTCTGGGGGGTGAGTAGTGGATTCCGGACTCACGAACCGGCTGTGGTAGGTTTAGGACAGCTGTCTTGCCACATGTGAGCGTGCACCTTACCACCCATTCACTCCCCCTTCGAAGCCATAGTATTTGAGATGCAGAAATCGCAGTTTTAGATATTTTTTCTAGAAAGGAGTTGATTATTTTCCTGGAGAGACCAAGATCTTTAAAAAGGTGAAACAAAGATTTAGCTGGCAGGCCACGAGCGCCTACTTCCACCGCGTGAAGGTGAACAGTGAAGCCGTTCCGGGTGACGGCATTTGCGAGGTCATGGTATTTATTTTATTTGTAGTCGTGGTCTTTTGGGATATTTGATTCCCATGGAACAGTTAACTCTACGATAAGGACCATCTTCCGAGATAGAGAGTAAAGAGTTATATCTGGACGCAGGGCTGTGCATCCGAGACTTTCAGGGAATTTATACTGCTTAGAGACCGAATCGACCTCCATAATCCAATCTGAAGCTTTCTTGATTATTGAGAAAGGTTTTGCAGTAAGATTTTTTTTTGCCTTTAGAGCCACCCCGCACAAACTGTATTGGGGGTTTGGAGGATATACGTGGCAAAAAACGGTTTGGAGGATATACGTGGCCGTATTTTTTTGTCGTAATTTCTTTGAAACAGCCGAAATATCGCGAAATATGACGTAATATTGGTTTAATTCGCTGATAAAAATAGTTATTATTTCATTTACATCGTAAATAATCACAGAATTAGCCGTATTTTGCTCATTACAAGTTGTTTCATAATACGACCCGCGTATTGGAATTTGTTTTTCTAATTAGTATGGGAGTATTACCATATTTTGAGTGTGATTTTCTATAGTTTTTCTATGAAATGTGACTCTTTGGAGTATAGTAATTATTTATTGGACATATAATAAGAATATAATAAGACAATATATTTGTTTTACCTTATTTATATATATATATAGAGAAAAAAATATTTAAAATAAATGTATCGAAAGGTGAAAATGTGAAAATGACACGAAACTCACTGGAAAAATCCTTCAACAGGAACTATTACTTCTTAGTTATTGTCAATATCTTTATACTATTATACTGTGTAATCCAACATCTGTTCTATCTCTTTAGAGCATATAGTGCAGTGCAATGTATTTTTAGTTAGAAACAAAAAAAAACTCTCTTGAATATATGTTTTTTTTATATCATCGTCACTGAATGAAGTTATTATTATTGTTTTATTATTATAATTAATTTTACACTAACTAAATATGTCTCTTCTTCTATATCACTTGTATCACTATCGTTTGTATTTTATTTATTCAAATATTAGGCTTCTATTTTGATTATTTATATTTATAGTTTGACAATCTAGTAGTTAATTCTTGACTACCTACATATGTATGTTCAGTAAAGAGTAGTAACGAAACTTACTACATAATCCAATTATTTTGACACGTCCAAGAGCGGTCTTTAGCCGTCAATTGGACACGACGAAAATGTAATGTAATGTAATCGTAAAGCAAAAATCAATCAAGTCCAGTGTCATAGCCAGAAAGTAAAAACGAAATCACATAAAAACAGACAACACAGAAAATCCAACGCAAAACGACGAAACGACAATGGCCCAGTCCAAAATTTTATATGCCACACATACACTGAGTATCTGTCTTGCTTATTTACTCTGTCTCTTTTATTCATATTTGTTTAGACAACTTCTTTTTCTTCTTCTTCTTCCTAGACCCTGGCCCATTTACTTCGGGGTCGGCGTTCTTTGTCCTTCTCTTCCACTGAGCACGATCTTGTGCTGTGTCGTCGTCGAATTGAACTTCTCTCAGGTCTTTTTCAACCGTCGTCAACCAGGTAGCGGATGGTCTGAAAAAGAGCATGTTACGTCGTTGGCAGGTCTAGGGCAAGCTTCAACGTGTGATCATCTGGGTGTCGCTGGACATGACCGTATCACCGTAAGCGTCTTTCTTTGACTATCAATTATCGGAGCGACATTAAACTCATTTCGGATTTTGTCTAATAGTGTGACACCCGCTAGCGATCATATCATTAACAGAAGACTCAAAAGAAGCACTGAATCAAACGGACCTAAGAATCTACACAGATGGATCAAAAACCAACAAAGGTACAGGATGTGGTGTCTTCTCGGAAGACCTAAATATACACATCTCCAAACCACTCGGAGCACACAACACAGTATTCCAAGCAGAATGTATGGGAATAATAGAAGCTTGCAACGCAGTGAAACAACGACAGCTAAAACACGAAAACATATGTATTCTATCGGACAGCAGGTCAGTGCTACAGGCACTGGGAAGCGATAGATTTACATCCGGGCTCATATACGAATGCCATCAAAGCCTCCTCGAGGTATGCGGAAAAGGCAATAAGGTGACACTGCTATGGATCAAGGGACACAGTAACTCATGAGGAAACGATGCTGCGGATGAACTAGCCCGTAAGGGCTCAGACACACCGGCATACGGACCCGAACCTATCGTGGCCCTACCATACTCGCACATAAACAACCAACTTGACAACCACTACAAACAACTACATCAAACACTGGAAAGAGAGAGACACCTGCAGACAAACCAAAGAAATAGTAATGGAATACAACCACAAACTTACCAAAACACTTCTAAGGACAAAAAGGCCCCAACTACGCAAACTAGTGGGACTGATAACAGGACACAACACACTAAACAAACACCTCTTCAAAATGGAACGAATAGCCCTATGTGCAGAGCATGCATGGAGGCGGAAGAAACCACAAAACACATTCTGCTAGATTGTAAACAGGTAGAAGTATACAGGACAAAACACATTGGGACCCCAGGCACCCTGCGCGAGGCGGCAGGAAACCTGAAAGCCCTGCTGGCTTTCGTCGAGGAGCTGGGGTGGGTGGAATAGCGCTACCCCCGTTACACGCAAAATAGGCACACTGGATGTCGACTTGCGGAGGAACGCCCAGTATAACTACTAACACTACTAACTACTACCCGCTAGCGATTTCGGTCTCGGTGAGGTTTCTGGTCCCGGGACCAGTCTCGCATTTTAAAACCTAGTCTCGGGACTCTCGAGCGATTCAAGACTAGCTATGTTTTTTAATTAAATTTCAAAATAATCAATTTAAATGAAAATACAAGTATTTTGGGACATACTTTATTAAAAATCAGTGGTAAAATAGTAGTACTGCTGTCGAAACATTATTTTTGCTTGCGCAAGTAATGTGTTCGAAGAACACTTAGTGCACAAATCATCTCATCAGACAAGCGTGACCGGAGGCGGCTACAAAATAAGCCTGCATATTGAGTTGTCAACTACAACGGGCGAGCCCATCACCACAGGACGTTTTAACGATTCGTCGTTCTATCGACCTGCAGTGAGCGTAGAAGACTTTGGACATAACAATTCGACGTCTAGCTACGCCACAACCCGTAAGAGACCAACTCCTTACCGCAAGAAAGCCAGGAATTACTTCCCGGCGGCTCGAGACACTCGCGCCCTTACTTCCAATTGCGACCAGATTTCTCCGGTCTCTCGATTGGTTCCGAGTTCGAGGTCGCTTGTGCGGGCCTCTCCCTTACGAAGCGGTGAAACGGTGTATACCGAATCTATTGCGGACCAAGGCGTCCTTTGCCCGACTCTGAACCGGGATCGGATGGCCAATGGTCATTTCAAGAGCAGTCGCCGTAAGGTACGCAACCACCCCCGCTCTATAGGAAACAATACAGTTCTCGGACTCCCCCGACTGTTAGTCGGAGTGCACAATCGATTGGCTTACGCCGCACGGTGCGCAGACCGTCCAGGAGCACCAGAGGTTTGATTCCCAGGAAAACTGGTTCGCTGACCAGAGTCCTACCCAGGTTCGCACCCCGTGCATGGAGGCCGTCGGATGGGTGTTGACCCGTGAGTGTGACCGACCCTGAACACATGGGTCATCGTGGCCAACTCATCATGGGCCCGTTAGCTCCCATAAGCCTGCAGACGAAAAAGCTCTTTCGGCCTCTACGCTTGTTAGTGTTACAGTCAGCAAGTATTTGTGTATACGTGATAGGTATTTGCCTTTAAGGCCCCCATTGTCATACAAAGCTTTTTCTATATTGATGGTCAGGTCCAAATCAGTGTTATCCACAGTACGCGCTTTGGGGCAACTGAGTGCCTTCCTCAACTCACGTTCCAGCTCTTCTTGTGGTGTTTCTTCTTTAACATCCTCTGGCTGTGTAACTGAGGTTTGTGGAGACTGTTGAGTAACTGGAGAAAAACTGTCATCTAATCTTTGGTAAAGCTTTATTATGAATTCATTCATTGTGGCGCTGGAAGCCTTTGGAAAAGCCTCTTCAACTTGTGAGTCGTCAAAGTAACCCTCAGAGTTGTGCAAATATTGTAGAATACTGGATTCCGTTAGACGACTGTATGCATGCGTATGCAGATACTTTTAAACGTAGTTTTGCTACTTAAATCTATGCTTTTAATGATATTGAGTATTAATGTGAGTTATTAGGAAGGTAAAGTACTGGTACCAAAAAGTTTAAGAGCACTCTCGAAGTCCCGGGAATTTTTTTTCGGTCTCGGTATCGGTCTCAAAGTCGAAACCTTCGAGACCTCCCGGGATTTCGAGACTCGAGAGTACCGGGACGAAATCCCTAACACCCGCTGACCAGCGTAGCATGCGCATTTCTGTTGTATATAGTTTACTAAGATGTTGTTTGTTAGTCGCCCAACATTCTAATCTATACAAGACAGCAGGTCTAATGCCTGTCTTATACATTTGCCCTTTGATCTTAATGGGCATTTTCTGTCACACATAACGCCTGTTAGTTGTCTCCACTTCATCCATCCTAATGTAGATTTATTTATTTATTTATTTATTTATAAGTACTTATTACAATGGTTACGACTAATTATACCAAACAAGTTTAAGAATCAAACATAAACAGTTCAGAGAAACCGTCACATTTATGAGTAACATTATTGTCAATTTCGCCATCGCTGCTTAGTATTGAGTCCAAATATTTATATAAATAAATACAAACGGAGCTGCCATGGAATTCACCGACCAGAGTCGGGCCTATCATAATACTATTTTTTACACTTCTGGGGGGTGAGCAGTGGATTCCAGACTTACGAACCGGCTGTGGTAGGTTTAGGACAGCTGTCTTGCCACATGTGAGCGTTCACCTTACCACCCATTCACTCCCCCTTCGAAGCCATAGAATTTGAGATGCGCAAATCGCAGTTTTAGATAATTTTTCTAAGAAAGTGTTGATTATTTTTCTGGAAAGGCCAAGATCTTTAAAGAGGTGAAATAGAGATTTAGCTGGCAGGCCACGAGCGCCAACTTCCACCGCGTGAAGGTGAACAGTGAAGCCGTTCCGGGTTACGGCATTTGCAAGATCATGGTATTTATTTAATTTATACTCGTGGTCTTTTGGGATATTTGATTCCCATGGAACAGTTAATTCTACAATAAGGGCCACCTTCCGAGATAGAGAGTAAAGAGTTATATCTGGACGGAGGACTGTGCATCCGAGACTTTCAGGGAATTTATATTGCTTAGAGACCGAATCAACCTCCAGAATCCAATCTGTAGCTTTCTCAATTATTGAGAAAGGTTTTGTAGTTAAATGTTTTCTGCCTTTAGAGCCATCCCGCACAAACTGTATTGGGGGTTTGGAGGATACTGTCAAACCCTTGTTGGCACGAGCCACTAAGCCAATTGTGTCACCGTCGGTAAAGGCGTAATTCCTAAAGAGATCTTGATGTTATTAGAGTTAGTGTTGTCATAGCCTCGAATACTATTAATTCAAAGCTAGTGCAAAACTGCGTATCACTACTGAATTCCCTGGGCGAAAAGAACAGGGTAATTCTAAGATGGGTTCCCAACCATGCAGGAATCGAGGGAAATGAAAAAGCCGACAAACTTGCTAAGACGGGAGCAAAGGGAACGTTATACGGCCCTGAACCTTGCTGTGGCGTACCAAAAAGCTTTGCAAACCTAATGCTCAAACAAATATGTTTAGAACAATCCGTCAACCACTGGAACAACAAGCCGGGGTTGAATCAATCCAAAGCGCTAATTAAGGCTTACGACCCTAAAATGACCCGTGAGGCCTTATTTTTTATTTATTTATTTTATTTTTTTTATTCCAACAAAAGAGAAAAACAGCGCACAGGTCTTAAGTTAATAAATAATAATAACAATATTACGGCCAAAATAGTCTCCTGGTAATATACAGTTAATGTGCGTGATGTGTAATAATATTTATATATTATGTTATATTATCATGTTCTCTCGATTTCTGAGTGTGTACGATAGAGTAGGATGAGTGTGCTTATGTGTGTGATTGTAATGTGTGTTTAATGGGTGTGTGTAAGTACATCTACGTGTATGTGTCAGTTGTGTATATATGAGAGTGTGTGATTCTGCACAGGTATGTGTCTGTTCAAGCTTTTAAGGTGTGGTCTATTACCGCTCTGATAAACTCGTTTTTGCTCATTGAGAAAATGTCAAGCTCCTGAAACGATTCGTCGTAGGCTTCCATAATTCGATGCAGAGTTGAATTCCTTGCTTGATTTGTATGGAGTCTGGGTACATTGAATACCCTTGGGTGACGAGTTCGGCGCGATGGGACGTTTAAGGCTATTCTGCTTAGAATTTGTGGGCTGTCGATATGATGCGAAAGTATATTGTGGAAGAACGTCATATCACTCACTTTACGTCGCTGCTGAAGACTCAGCATTTCGAACCTTGCCAATCCGTCAGAATATGAGGTATATTCAGCGAGGGTTCGATGACACAAGTGCCTTACGAAGGTTTTCTGAATACGCTCTATACGGTCAATGTATACATTATACTGCGGTGACCATATAGGTGACGCAAACTCCACTATACTGCGAACGTAGGTGTTATAAAGAGTGAAGAGCACATTAATGTCGGAGAATGGTTTGCATGCTCTCAATACGAAACCGAGAGCTCTGTAAGCTTTTCCCACCAAGTGTTCAATGTGTGTATCCAGCATTAATTTGTTGTCCAGCATTATCCCCAAATCCCGCACTACACTCTTCTCTACTATAATCTCTCCTCCTATCCTGTAGTCGAAATCATACTTTGATCGGTTACGAGTAAAGGATAACTTGCTGCATTTCGCCGCATTTAAACTTAATTTATTGAGAGAGCAATAGTCTGACATGCGAGCAAGGTCCTCCTGTAATCGATGACACTGTGAAATATCTTTGACCACAGAATAAACTTTAAGATCGTCAGCGTACATAATGCAGTGTGAGTGTTGGAAACAATCCTGAATATCGTGTATATATACATTGAACAGCAGCGGACCAAGATGAGAGCCCTGGGGTACACCAGATGGAATGTTTACATAATTCGACCGAAAACCACCCAGTACAACAGCCTGTCGCCTGTTCCTCAAGTACGATGAGAGCCATCGCAGTAGGTCGCCGTGTATGCCCACAGATTCTAATTTTCCAAGTAGAATACCGTGGTCGACGCGGTCAAACGCCTTCGAGAAATCGGTGTAAATTACATCTACTTGCAGTCTCTTATCCATGTTGACCGTAACAAAGTCAAGAAATTGGCATAGATTTGATGTAACCGAGCGTCCTGGTAAGAAACCATGCTGATTCTCAGGGAGAATTGTCCTAAACGAGGGCAGCAGGGAATCGTATACCACCTTCTCAAATAACTTGCTAATAACCGGAAGAATAGATATCGGTCTGTAATTAGATACTACATTCTTTGGGCCGGCCTTGTGAATTGGAACGACACACGCTTCTTTCCATCTCGTCGGAAAAATGCCCGCCTTAAGTGATTTGTCGAAAAGAATAGCTAAATAGGAACAATCTACGCATACTGGTGAGGCTCACGATGCATTGTGGCCTTAATAAACACATGTACAACCTCAAGCTCTGGGACACAAAAATGTGCAGGTTCTGCCAAGGGGCAGAGGAAACTTTTCTGCACCTCATGTGCGAGTGTGGCCCGCCGATGCGTAAAAGATACATCCACTTGGGTGGTCATTACCTCCAACCTGAGGAGGTTAAACAATCTGGCGCCAAAAGCCTGTTGCAGTTCTTAAATGACACGAGGCTTAGCGCAGAACTATAGTAGGTGACGAACACAATAGATCAGCAATGGTCGCAGTGTTACAAGGCTCATAAAGACCTTGGAAAAGCCCCACGCAACAAATAATAAAACAAAATAGTGTTGTCATCAAAAATGCACCACATTGTTCTGTCTTCTTTCTACTAATCTTGAGGCCATTTGTTTCGAGTGCCTCAATTCAGGAGTTCAAGTTTTGTTGTAGGTCGTCTACATTGTCCGAGGCCAAAACAACATCATCGGCGTAGAGTATGTTATTATTATTATTATTATTTATTCCGTAGCCGGCGATTGGGGAGGGGGTCGCCCTCGCAGCCAATACGCTGCTGTCGGTGCCGCTGGATCTCGTACTCCATTCACGATTCGCTTCCATTCTTGACGATTTTTTGCCACGTCTCGAGCATCCCTAGCCGACAATCGTTGATTTTTAAGGTCGTCTTTGATGTTATTTAGCCAGGTTTTCTTCGGTGCCGATCGCTGAATTCTCCATTCTGTCGGACGGTCTCGCCAAAGAAGTTTACGTGGCAAGCGATTGTCGTTCATTCGGCAAACATGGCCGAACCATCGTAGTCGACGTTTATGTACTTCTTCTTCGATCGTTGTTACTAGATCGCATCTTTCTCTAATGGTCTCGTTTCGAATTCGGTCGCGGAGTGAGACACCGAGAATCTGCCTCAAGCATATGCGGAAGACTTCGAACTTTTTGAGGTCCGATTGTAGTAACGTCCACGTTTCCGATCCATAAAGAAGAATGGGAAGAACCAACGTTCGGTATAGTCGTACTTTGGTTTTGATGGTAATATTCGTTCGCTTCCATATGCACCACTTGAGCGAGGCGAATGTTGCTGTTGCCTGACCGATCCGGCTATGGACATCGGCCGTCGATGCCACTTTCTTTTCCGTAACCAACAATCCTAAATACTTGAATTGTGGGACCTGTTCGATTTGGGTTCCATCGAGGTAAACGCTGGCCTTCGAACCGTCCGTAGTGAGCACTTTGGTCTTATCCGCATTGATTTTCAATCCATATGATTGAGCAATTCCGGATATGTCGTATAAAATGTCCGTTGCTTCGGCATCAGTGTCGGCGAAAACGGCGCTATCATCAGCGAACATCGAATCGGTTATGAAATTTGATTCGTCGTATCTAACTCCGCGTCGACCGTCGAATGCTCTCCGCATAATCGCGTCGATCACCACGTTAAAAAGTAGCGGCGATGCGACGTCTCCTTGTCGAACACCAGTTTGAATCGGGAATTCCTCAGACAAATCGTTACGGATTCGAACGCTGCTGGTTAAGCCATCGTACGATGATTGGAGAAGTTTAATGATTTTTGGTGGCACGTGTTCTGTCTCCAAGGCACTCCATAAAGAGTAGAGTATGTTCCAAGGCAGTGACTTTTGACAGTGTTTTGTGAGGTGGCCCATGGTTGTATTAAATAGCAATGGGCTCAGCGTCGAGCCTTGATGTACCCCGACTTTAATCTCAAAGATCTCGCCTCTACCTGCAGGACTAAGGACTTGAGTAGTGACAGATCTGTACATGTCTCGAATAAGGTTAATAATGTATTCAGGTACTAGTTGCTGTCTCAAGGGATATGATCAAATTCCTTTTCCAAATCTATAAAACCATATTATAGAGGTTTGTCTTGTTAGATTTTGCCTTTTATAGCATTATTCAAACGTCTGATGTGCCTTTCTCAGCTACGAAGCCAACCCCAATGTAAAACAAATTGTTTAGACAACCCCAATGTAAAACAAATTGTTTAGACAACCCCAATGTAAAACGAAAGAATGCCGACGACCCTGATGACAAAATCTTACCTGACACCCGCACACTGATCATCTATGACCTATGTTTATCCATTTCACTGGCTGTTTCTCTTTCATCCATAAACTTATTTACCGCTTTGGCTTTCGGGATAAGATAAAAGTACTCAGTCGGTACCATGCAGTTATTTTTACTACCCTTCGGCTACGTAACGACCAAATTTGGTTACACATCAGAACACCGTTGACTACGTAACAACCAATATTGGCGGCTTGCTCTCGGAGCGCACAGTAATATTATTTTCTAATTCGAACGCATCCTAAAATCCATACCAAATATCTCATTATTACCATAGATACATAGACGACCGCTAGAATAATTTTTCGCGCCATTTCGCGGATATTTCTGGTAAAATTCCATTGTCCAACATCATTTTTTTTTCTCGAGAAATCATCAAAAATTTTGTTGGTTTTTATGAGCTAATATCTAAATATTTTTGTATGTAAATAAGCTAAACGAAATATAACCTTTGATAGAGAATCTAATAAAGATCTCGATTGTATTTACAATGTCTAAATAGGGTTCCGTATTTTTCCGTAAGACAAGTACAAGTTAGAAATGCCGAGTTTTTTTTTTACTTTTTCGACTTTCTCATATTTTTATTTCGAGAGATTTTAATATTCTATATACAAAATTTCAATGCGATCATTGCACAGTATTCTTTTTATGATTGCTATAGTAGTTCCATAGTTAAAGTACTTTTTGTTGTGCGCGGCGATATTGCAATAAATTCCAATAAATTGCCGCGGTCTGCCATGAAATTATGCCGCTACTCGAAGGGTTAATAGTTGATATATATAGGTTTATAGTATTTTCGCATTGATATAGGTATAGTTTATAGTATTTTCTGTATATTTTATTTATATACCTTGTATGTAAATAATACAAACAATTGTATTGTTTAAGTAAACCGAAGTAAATAAGGTGTTTTGCTAAAAAAAAATATTATAGAATGACATGTTTCGCAATTTGAAAACTATCCTTTTTCAGCCACCTGTTTTAGATTAACTGCCATATAATGAAATTGACACTCGAATTAAGCTTTAGTTTGGTATATGGTACAACAATTTTCGCAAGTAGGTTCGAAATTACCTATTCTATTTTGCAATGTTATCCGAAAATCTATATAAACAAAAATGAAATGCTGTATAAAATCGAAGGCTATCGCGGTTGTTTGACATTATAAATAGGATAGAAAACGAATTTACCGCGTGAAATTTGTAGCACCCGACGTTTCGGTGACGTTGCAGCCGCCGTTGTCCAGGGTAGACTGAAGAGCTGTCAATCCGTTGTTTTGCGGGTAGGCCGCGTACCGCTTCCGCCACTGCGTAGGTTATAACGGTGGTGGGGGGCCGGGCTCGGAGCGCGGGAATTTTGAAAATCCGTCTTGCACACAACACTCACTGTGTCCTGTTTTACGTCTTGGCGTTCGGCGTTCGGCGGCGGGAACATTTTAAGAAGAGGGTTCCACGTAGAAGAGAGTTGGTAACCGTCGTCTCTGTTAAAGTTCGGGGTTCTTCTTATTTCAATGGCTTCCCGGATCATGCGAGGAAAGTAGAATTGTTCTTTGGATAGCACAATGGGATTTTGAAACTGCATCCAGTGGTTACTTCTGCTATCCAATATATGTTCGCAGATCGCTGATTTTTCTCGCTGAACGTTTTTAACAGCTTTGATGTGTTCTGACAGTCGCGTGGCTATGGGCCGCGGGCTATGGGCAGTGAGGTGGGGAAGGGGGTCGAAAATCCCAAACAAGTGATTACGTAATATGTGGACGGCCCTAAATATCAAAAAATTGTAGAATTACGTGGTTTTCCTTGGTTACCCTGTATTGAGAATTGATCTTTTATAACGGAACGACCGAACGTGTGCAAGCCGCTTATTCATTATTATTAGCCGCGCAGATATTACGGCGGCGCTACGTGATTTTAATGAGTAATACGTACTATATTGCGATGCGACCTAAATTCTATCATATTTCGTTCCGCTTTGGATTCACCACGTGCGCCATTTACTGTTTTAGATGCAAAATTATGTTCAGTTGCAATTTCAGAGGCGCTCGCACACGACGACCGCGACACCGCCGCGTCTCTTATTGCTAACTTCCTAAGTATTGAGTCGAAGAGTAGCGCGGCTGTTTGACATTACGCCGCGTTCACACATCGGCCGAACAAGCCGAATAGTCTCCGAGAAAGTCCGCGAAAACACCTTATTTGTGTATATATTCATGTAAAGGATTTTTTTTTTTTTTTAATTAACCAGTTGGTAGGAATCTCTACTCTTGGCATAGTCAAGTTCTTTTTACAAGATAATGTGTTATACCTTATGTGGTACCTATAATATTTTTTTTTTATACAGATTAACTATTTTTTTGTTAAACGTAAAAAACAATTATTAAATAAATTACATTACATTACATTGACGGCTAAAGACCGCTCTTGGACGTGTCGAAATATTTGGGTTAGGTAGTAAGTTTCGTTACTACTCTTTACTGAACATACATAGGTAGTAGTCAAGACTTAACTACTAGATTGTCAAACTATAAATATAAATAATCAAAATAGAAGCCTAATATTTGAAGTAGTTAGTAATTCGATGATACGTAGTAAAATTATTCATCGTAATATTGAAATTGTCAGTAAAATGTTAAATAATCAAATTAAATCTACGTTATGCATTTTAAACTAAAAGTACAGATATAAGAGCATATAAAATAATCAGACAATAAGGCTACTTTTTTAAGTAGGTAATTTAAATGGGCACAATATTTGAAAAATCATGGCCATCAAATTCGGCCAGATTATAGAGAGGGTGGCCTATCAGCATCTCCTTAATGTTTTTTTTGAATTTTATGTCCTCCAGCTGTTTAAATTTTGTAGGGAGTAGATTATAGAATTTAATGCTAAGGTACAAGTAGCTTTTCTGTACTTTTGCCAGTCGTATTCGGGGTACGCATAAACGGGAGCTACCGCGGGTATGATGCGAATGAATGTCTGCATTATTTGGTGTTTCTGCTAGGTGCTGTCTAGCATACATTAAACACTGGTATATGAACGCCGAATACATAGTCATTACCCTTGCCTTGCTGAAATATTCTTTGCATGAGGTCCTAGTCGTTACCTGATACATGCTGCGCAGTGCTCTCTTTTGCAAAAGAAAGATTCTTTTACTGGTTGCAGCATTTCCCCAAAATAGTAGCCCATAAGTCATTAATGAGTTAAAATACGCAAAATTTACAATAAAAATATTAGGTCCTCTAAAAAACTATTTGAGGTGCCAAAATACCTAAGTAGGTATAGATGACAAATACAAACAAATTAGAAATATTACAATTATAAGATTACAACAAGAGAAATGTCGCAATAGAAATAGTCAATAAAATTTTTATTAAAATCCATCTCTGATTTATTTATTTTATTTATTTATTTATTTATTTAAGAATTAATTACTATAAAACATTGATTAGCTTAAAAAACAACAGGAACCGAATGGCAAAACCTTAACCATTTGCTTATTTGTTTCTGTCACCCAACTGGGACTAGCCCGTTCTAGGGTGGACAGGACTCCAATTATCGCCTGGTTATCAAAATGATTGGATATATAGTCAAAGAAGAAAAAATACATATATTTTATTATAATAAAAGTAATCATGAAAGATTAGGAAATTCTATACTGTCAAAGTCCCTAATAGAATAAATTGGGTTCTTGATAAGAATGTCCTGTACCTTTTTCTTAAAATGAACGTCTCCAAGAAATAATAAATAAGAAATAAGAATAAGAAATAAGAAAAATTTATTTTCATAAACCCGATCTGGGTATAGAAATTACATTACAAAAAATTATTATATATATAATAACATTACGAAATTACAAAAAATAGTATTTCTACAAATGAAATTACATTTCAAATTATAAAAAAAGTGTATAAAAAGTTCTGCGATCTAAGGTAACAGTGTATAAAAAAGTGTATAAAAGTTCTGCGATCTAAGCAAAGCATTCGACTGTATAAACATCAATACCCTGGTAGACAAGCTAAACCATTACGGAATTAGAGGAGTTGCCAATTCACTCATTAAATCGTACCCACAAAACAGGCAGCAAGTGGTGGAGATTAAAATAATTGATGGAATTGAGGAAAAGGCTGAGCAATCGAGTTGTGAAATAGTAAACATCGGTGTGCCTCAGGGCTCAACATTAGGACCTCTCCTCTTCAAACTCTATTGTAACGATTTAGCAACTAACATAACTTGTGCCAAGACTGTCCAACTTGCAGATGATACCACGTGCATTCTTGAAAGTGACTATAAATGTAAAATCCCTTCCGCTTTTAAAACTAAACGATATCACCATACCATTGTCGCAAAAAGTGAAAGATCTTGGTCTAATTATCGATGAACATTTATCCTGGCAACCACACGTGGACGAGGTAAGTCCTAAAATATTTGCTAGTTTTCACCCTCTGCAAACACTCAGAAGATTTCTTCCTATGGACACAAAAAAATCTCTTGCACAGTCTCTCCTCTTGCCTCTCCTTGACTATGCAGATGTGGCTTATCTCGATTTATCAGAGGAACTGCTCAACAAACTTGAACGTTTGCAAAATGTATGCATACGATTCATCTTCGGTCTACGTAAGTATGATCACGTGTCCGACTATAGGGCACAGTTAAAGTGGTTGCCAATACGCCAAAGAAGAAATGTTCATATACTGGCTCTCCTATATCGTGTACTCACCCAATTAACACCATCCTATCTCCAGGAGCTTTTTGAACCACTAAGTTCCCACGGTCTCGTACTTCGGTCAGCCTCTGACAGTTTATTAAAAATTCCGAGTCATAATAGTGATTTCTATTCCTATTCTTTCTGTGTCCATGGTGCAAGACTCTGGAACGATCTCCCAGCAAATATACGAAACTCGCCTTCTTTACCATCGTTCAAGACTCACCTTAAGGATTACTACCTTTCTAAGAAGTAACCAGTTCTTCCCTTTCTCTCCTGTTCCTCTCCCAATTTCCTCTCCTCGGGCACTTTTAGTCTTAAATTCTTCCACTTGTCTGTATGTTATGTAATAATCTTTATTTTCACTATGCGCGCATGTACCACTATGTTTAGGTTAGCTGTAAGACATTGCCATGTGGCAATAAGCTCGCCTTTTTTGTATACTTTTTTTAAGTGCAAATAAAGAGTTTATTATTATTATTATTATTATTACTATAGAACAAAAATGGAGGATCCAACAAGCGAAACACTTTTTGAAGTCAATGATTAGTTTAGAGTGAAGACCCCTGACGCACAATGGAATCTTATTATAAAAAAGGTTAGAGTGGTACAAGAAACTATTTCTAACCTTACTCAGTTGTATTTTGTAAGGACGCAAGTCTTGTTTGTTCCGCGTGTTATGCGAATGAATATCTGATTTTTTTACAGTAGGATTGATGTCTTTTCTTGCATACATGATACCCTGGTATACATAAGCGGCATACGTTGTCATGATACTATGGACTACTATTTTGGGGAAATGCCGCAAACAGTAGAAGAATCTTCCTATTGCAAAAAAGAGCACTGCGCAGCATCTATCAGCTAACGCCCAGGACCTCATGCAGAGCATACTTCAGTAAGGCAAAGATAATGACCATGTATTCGGCGTTCATATACCAGTGCTTAATGTATGCCAGACAGCACCTAACAGAAACCGCAACTAGAGCGGACATTCACTCTTACCATACACGCGGTAATTCCCTTTTATGCGTACCCCGAACAAGACTGGCAAAAGTACAGAAGAGCTTCTTATACCTTAGCATTAAATTCTACAAGTTACTCCCTACCACTATCAAAGAACTGGAGGACAAACAATTTAAAAAAAACATTAAGGAGATGCTGATAGGCCACCCTTTCTATAATCTGACCGAATTCGAGGGCCATGACTTTGCAAATATTGTACCAATTTGAATGATAATTATATATGTACTTCTAGTATTTAAATTTAGGATTTAGCTTTAGTTTGATTATTTAACAAATTACTTACTACTTTGGATGTTACTATGCACAGTTTTTAGTACGTATATATTTGATTTATTGACTATTTCAATTGTTGGGCTTCTGCTTTGATTATTCAACTTTTTAACTGACTATTTTAATTATTGTGTGTTTAGTAGGTAGCCATTGACTATTCTTTAATTTGTTTTGAAATACGATTCTACGACGAATAACTTTTAGTAGGTTCCAAAGTTTCTTAGATACTGTATATTTTTTTAAATTAATATATGTATGTAACGTATAGATTAAATTAGTAATGACACTTACTACTTAAAACAGAAATATTTTGACACGTCCAAGAGCGGTTTTTAGCCACCAATTGGACACGACGTAAATGAAATGTAATGTAATGTAATGATACCAGATTCAAAGTACTTCCGGGAGTACTTGGAGGTTTCCGAATGAATGCTGATACGTGAATTCGGCCGACCCTACACACAATGGCTCATAATGGCCCGATTACACTGGGCCCAATTGCTCCCCAAAGCATATAGCATCTTTTTAGTTGTGCCAAATACGCCAGCTTATATTTCGTCTACTCCAAACGGCGTCATCTGCGTATCCTTCTGTCTTTTTATTTATCACTAGCTGACCCGTGCCCACTTCGTTGGGCGGTAAAACTTTTTACCTATGATGAAATTATGAGTGTGCTTCGGTTAGTACTAAGTGCTATGATTTATTTCCTGACTGCCAAAAGAAGGGTTATATTTTTACTGCATATGTATGTATGTATTTGCATGCCAATTTGACTATATTACGTTATTTGTGAGTGTCTTATTTGTGAGCGTATTATCTCATTAACCATTTATGCAGTAAAAGGGAAATTATATGCAGTAAAAGGGAAAAGTCTTTTGTTTTAAACACTTAAGACGATAAATTTACTTATTTTGATAAGAATTCATAATTGTTGATAATATGACCAATAAACATGACCTAACGATTTAAATTATTTTTTTAATATAAAATACTACTTTTTGTGACTTAAATATAAAAGTTAGACATATACTGTCGCTGACTTTTTTGTAGGCTTTATCAAGCTCTACAACTTTTCCCTAGAACTTAATCATATATCTCTCATCGTTCAGGCAGCGTTAGTTAGAAACGTTTTCGTTCGACCGCTTATTCTCCGACTTCTTTGCAAATCCGACTACCACGAAAAAGTCTTTATATTTTTCTGATTAATATATAGCCTAGGACACTCACAAATAACGTGGCTTTCTATTGGTAAAAAGGATTGTCAAAATCGGTTCAGTAGATCCAGAGATTACTTCCTACAACGTCACAAACTTTACGTCTTTATAATATTAGTATAGACTATAAATTTGTGGGACACTTATCCGGTTTGTGTCGCGCTTCGTACTGTTTATTTTTATCAGACATTATCTGGTCGCAAATGACGAACAACGTGGCTTATCACATAAATTAATATCCGACATTTATGTTACACCTATGGAAGCGTTTGACGATAGTGATATCGCCGGATTATCAGTGTAATAACTAAACCATGGCTGACATTAATAAACGAGACGGGCGGACGCGGCATCTTTTTTGGTAAGAAACATTCAATATTAAGCTTAACCTATGTAAATGACGTTATTTTTTTATTTTTTATTTATTTAGGTACATAGGATTAGGTATACAGTTCATTCATAGGTCATGTTATTTTTCTGCACATCTAACTAGGCGATAATTTGGCCCGTCTCTAGATGTGCATATTTTTATGCAATTTTAAGAAATGAAGTGTTTTTTTTTAAAATAAATTATTTGGACCCACCACCTGTATATACACATAAATATACCAATTTTATAAAAAATATAGCTATGTAATAAATATATACATTTATAGTTGTAATTTAATAAAATTTAATTAAGAAAAATAGATAAGTGATACTAAATAAATTGTCGTGCGTTGCAAAGAAGTTGATCAGATTTTACATATCCCTTGTTAAGTAGCCATCTATTAAGGTTTGCTTTAAATATTTTTATGTTAGGATAATTTTTCATGTCTTCACTAAGGGAATTATATAATTTTGGGGCTATGTAGAATATATGTCTCTGGGCAAATGTTGTCCTGACTGACGGAATTATATAATTGATACTCGCGGACATTCTTGTGTTTAGATTGTTTTGAGTTCGGGCGTGATCATCTCTAGATTTGTAGAATGCAAGAAGCGCTTGCTTAATGAATAACTGTTTTGCTGATAGCACATGGGATTGGGAAAATAACAAGGCAGATGGATGACGCCGGTTTTTCCTGTGAATTACTCTCAATAAT
Organism: Micropterix aruncella; assembly: GCA_944548615.1. Classification (NCBI taxonomy): domain Eukaryota; kingdom Metazoa; phylum Arthropoda; class Insecta; order Lepidoptera; family Micropterigidae; genus Micropterix; species Micropterix aruncella. The sequence goes on along the minus strand of OX155978.1, from coordinate 16,559,211 downwards.
AATTTCTGTGCTTTTGTCAATCTATCCAGATTATCATTAGTAGTAGCGCCCCATGCCGCGACTCCGTAGGACAAAATACTCTGACACAAGGCCATGTATACCATTCTTATGGTTGTTTTGGACAGAATGTTGCGCAGCCGAAGAAATACATAAACCAGCTTTCTAATTCTCGAACTCAAATTTGCAATCTGATTTTCCCAACATAGCTTCTCATCTACCGTTATGCCTAAGTAGGAGACTGTTGCAGATTTGCTTAATTTAGTACATACACATCTATTTAGTTTGTTTCTACTCTTTATTGTGAAATTTTACAATAGGCGGGTTTTACGACAATCTCTCACAACCAACCCTACTATTAAGTGTTTATATACGTTAGGATATAGAGATGAGTGCAGCAGCTAAGGTAATTGTGTCTAAATATAATATACTAGCTGACCCGTGCCCACTTCGTTGGGTGGTAAAACTCTTTACTTGTGATGAAATTATGAGAGTGATGGAGAAGTCGCTGTTAAGAGTTGTCAACAAAAAAACCGTTGAGATACCCGTCTGAGCAACTTTTTCGTGAGTTCTCTGTTCTTGACGAACGCCAAACATTTGCTAAAACGATAATACTCTATTATCACAAACATAAAGAATTGCATCAGCAAACAGCCCATAAAATTATAACACGAGCGATAACTAATACAGGGTCCGCCATGTAACGTTTTTTTTTTTTTTCAACTAGTGCTTATTTCGTGTATGGCAACACTTACCTCATGTCTGATTTGACAGATAATTAGTTTTATCCTTCCGCTGAACGAATATGGTTGTGTATACGCTTGAACAACGCTGGGAAATCTTGCGAAAATCATGGTAATGTTGCAGAATGTGTGCGAAAATTGCGTACGGATTTTGGAAGAAGAGAAGCACCGTCAGCTCCGTATGTTCGTTACCTTGTGAAAAAAGTGAAAGAAACTGGCATCCTCATCGATAAACCAACGCGTCATCCCAAAAACAGTGCGTACACCCGAGAATATTGCTGCTGTGGCCGAAAGTGTGCGTGAATCGCCATCAACATCAGTTCACCGTCGTTCTCAACAATTGGACATTTCGCAGACATCATTGAGACGAATTTTGCGTAAAGACCTTGGTATGACGCCCTACAAAGTCCAATTGGTTCAGGAGTTGAAGCCAACTGACCATCCAATGCGTTTTCGCTTCGCTAAGTGGGCCTGCGATCGAGTTGCAGAAGATGCGGATTTTGCCAAAAAAATCATCTTTTCAGATGAAGCTCATTTCCATCTTGGCGGGTATGTAAACACAGAAAACCCGCACGCATTCATTGAAAAGCCGGTGCACCCAAAACGAGTCACTGTTTGGTGCGGATTTTGGTCCAGAGGCATAATTGGGCCATTTTTCTTCGAAAATGAGCAAGGAGTGGCCGTTACCGTCAATGGCGATCGTTATCGGGCCATGTTGAACGAATTTTTGTTCACAGAAATTGAAGAGGAGGATATTGGCAACATTTGGTTTCAACAGGACGGCGCTACGTGCCACACAGCCAACGCTACACTTGATGTTTTGCGCCCTGTTTTTGAAAATCGCATTATCAGCCGCAGAGCTGATGTCGTTTGGCCACCTCAGAGCTGCGATTTGACACCGTTGGACTACTTTTTGTGGGGTGCCGTCAAAGATAAGTGTTACGCCGACAAACCAGAGACAATTGACGCTTTAAAGGACAATATTCGTGAAGCCATTGGTGAAATACAGCTGCACACAATCGATAATGTACTTAAAAATTGGACCCATCGTGTAGGCTACTGCATGGCCAGCCGAGGCAGCCATTTGAATGAAATTATTTTCCATCATTAACCGGAGGGATTGTACTTTCAAATAAAAAAAGAAATTTGAAAAAATATTCAGTAGTTTTTTTTTTATAGCATTTTCAAAAAAAAAAGTTATTTGGCGGACCCTTTAGTAACCACATAGTGCCCAAACTGAATAGTACCCATGCACAGAGACATTTTCTATACTTGGCACCGTCGTTGTTCAATAAAACTAAGGATTACCCGGCATTTATACTCAAGGTATAAATATAAAAATAAATATAAACAAAAAAAGACTCACCCACTGGTTGATCACCCGGGAAGGAAAGAAACTGAAAAACTAATTTGCTTTATTCCTATCTAACTTACCATTCCTAACACATTATTATTCACCTACCATATATTTATGATTGGCATGCTTTTTGTTCTTTATATTATTATTATTATCACATACCTTTTAAGATTATTTGAAATTTTATTTTATACTAGCTGCGCCCCGCGGTTTCACCCGCGTGGTGATGGAAAATTGTGATAATGATGATGGAAAACCATATATCTTTATAAATTATCTATATTATTGGAAAGTTTCATCAAAATCCATTCAGTAGTTTTTGCGTGAAAGAGTAACAAACATCCATACATACATTCTTACAAACTTTCGCGTTTGTAGCTAGCTGCGCCCAGCGGTTTCACCCGCGTGGTGATGGAAAATTGTGATAATGATGATGATGATGATTCTTCAGCGTATTATTTTTATATTTAGCATTATTAATAATAATAATAATATTAATTTTATTCATTCAAAAACATAAATTTACATTTTATTAGTTGCAGAATCTGCCTAACTAGGCCATAGCCCGTACCAAGGAAAACTCTATGTATGGCAAAGATTTATTCATGTGCTCATAATATTAAAATGAAAAATACAAAATATGATAAAATAGAAAATAGATAAGCGAATGCAAATTAAACTTATAATTATATTTAAAATATTGATATAGCATGGTCATGGAAATAAATATTAATATAAAATGTCGTAATATGAACTTTGTAAAACAAATAAATAAATAGTATTAAAATATAAAGTGTAGTGCAATGTATGACAATAATATGCAGACCTTTACTTTAAAATATGACTTATAGCCTTTTCCACCTCATTTCTACCAAGTTGAAGTAAATGTTGTGTAATTTTAGATTTTAATTGGATTGACTTAGTGTTTTGGCATGTTTTTATCGATTCTTTTAGATGGCTATAAATTTTTGGCCCTATAAAGCCAAAGTGTCGCTTCACACGTGCCGGGTGAATTCACCCGGCGCCGGTCCGATGCCGGCTAGTGGCGTAGTGTTGTATATATATATATCCTTTCTAGCCGTATTCGGCCATAGCGATTGCATTCTAGATTCTTTTTTTTAATTTTATTGTTGGGGGTTTTGCTGGTGAGCCCTCAGGTGACTGATGTAGCCGATCTTGGCTTTGAATGTGCGTGCACATTTGGCGCAAGTCAAGACACCATCGACGTAATTATACTTTATGGCCGCCGGTGGTCGGGCCTTTAGCTCGTCGCGCTTGGCATCTAAGTCGAGCAGCCTCTTGTTTTCAAAATCATCTATATTGCCCTGCACTAGCAGTCTCCATCCTGGACGATCTTTCGCTTTACTCTCCCACTGAGAGGGTTCAATGTTGCACCTTTTCATATGCCTCTTCTGAGTATCCTTGTATCTGAGGAGCTGGCCGCCTTGTTTCCGCTTGCCGTTCTTTAGTTCAGCGTAAAAGATACGCTTTGCCACTCTCTCATCAGGCATACGGGAGACATGTCCGCACCATCTCAGCTGTCGTCGCATCATGTATGCTTCTATTCCGCTGACTTTAGCGCGTCGAAGAACTTCCGTGTTCCTCACACGGTCCGACCACTTGATGTTCATTAAGTCGCGTAGGCATCGAAGGTGGAATTTGTCAAGTGCGCGAATGTGCTTTCGGTATGGGCACCATGTCTCTGACGAGTAGAGGAGGTTTGGGAGGACGATCGCCATGTAGACAGACACTTTTGTTCCCAGCTTGATGTCGTGTGAGCTGAAGACTTTGCTACGGAGTTTACCGAAAGCTGCAGAAGCAGCTCCTATCCTCCCGTTCAATTCAGAGTCAAGGTCACATTTTGCTGTTATAGTGCTTCCAAGGTATTTGAATTTGTCCACTTGCTTCAGAGGAGTCTCTCCGAGCTTAATAGATATAGGTTCTTCATTAAGTGTGTTGGCCATCACTTCGGTTTTCTTCACACTGATTTTTAGGCCAAAGTTCTTACATGACACGTCGAGGTTAGTCATTAACCTTTGCAGGCCATCTGGGCTTTCGGCTACGAAGCATAGATCATCGGCATACATTATATCCGTTATCGTGGCGTATGATACTTTTTTGTGGGCTTTAAGTCTTGCCAGATTAAAAAGAGAGCCATCTGTGCGAAAACGAATTCTAACACCTTCTGAGATGTGTTGCAGAGCATCACGGACTACAACTGCGAAATATAAGGCAAACAAGGTAGGCGCAAGCACGCAGCCTTGTTTCACGCCACAGCTTACAGGAAAGAACCCTGTTTGTTCACCGTTGACTGACACACAGCATTCCATGTCGTCATGCAGAAGTCGAATCAGTCTGACAAATTTCTCAGTGCATCCAACCTTTTCCAGAATCTTCCACAGGGCTTCACGTGATACGCTGTCAAATGCCTTCTCTAGGTCAACAAAACATAGATACAGATTTTGACCCTGTTCTCTGCTTTTTTCCTGTATTTGACGAACGGAGAAGATAGCTTCACAGGTTCCTCGATCTGGACGGAATCCGAACTGGGTTTCTGGTAGAATCCTCTCCGACAGGGTCATCAGTCGGTTTAAAAGTATTCGGGCGAACACTTTACCAGGAGCAGAGAGAAGTGATATTCCGCGGTACGAATTGCAGTCAGAACGGTCGCCTTTGTTCTTGTAGAGCGAGCAGATGCGAGAGACTTTAAAGTCTGCTGGTACACGTTCTTCGACCCACATTCGTCCGAACAATGCCCATAGCTTCGTGTGCAGCTCATCGCCTCCATATTTCAGTAGCTCTCCTGGTAAGTTGTCAATGCCAGTCGCCTTCTTATTCTTCTGTTCTTTTAGGGCTGTAACTACCTCTTTCAAAGAGAGTGGGTCGTCTAGCTCAACAGCACTAGGCAGCGCAGGAATTAAGCCGATGTGCTGCATGTCCACAGATCGATCCACGTTGAGCAAGGTGTTAAAGTGATCCGCCCATCTCTTCAGCACATCTTCCTTGCTTTTCAGCAGATGTGAACCATCAGAGGATTTAAGGGGAACGCTACATCGCTGGGTACTACCAATCAGCTTCTGCAGTTCTGAGTAGAAGTCGCCGAGTTGGTTAGTATTGGCTAACCACTGCATGTGTTGGCTCTTTTCTTGCCACCAAGTGTCCTTAGTTTGCCTAGTCAGTCTACGTAGCTCAGTTCCACTTCTTTTTAGCTCATCTGTGATGTTATGGTGCTGGCGTCCGTGATGTTGCCGACGTAGTAGTTCTCGGTGATTTTTAATTGCCTCTGATAGTATCTCTTCATTTTCGTCGAACCAGTCCTCGTTTCTCCGAGTTTTAATGCCCAGGATCTGAGTACCTGTTTCTAGTACATGAGAAGAGAGAAGGTTCCAGTTGGCTTGAAAATCACCGTCTTCAACGTTAAGTGTACTCAGCGCTAGGTTCATTGCAGAGACGTATCTTTGCTGCGTTTCTTTATTTTCTAGGTGTTGTAGGTTTAGGCTAACACCTTTAACTCTCTCGGTCCTACGCGGTGGGTGTAGGCGAAGTTGCAGCTTGGTAATGACGAGTCTGTGGTCCGTCCAGCAGTCCGCCCCACGCATGACGCGAGTGACGTGCACCTGAGAGATGTCTCTTTGGCGGACTATAGCATAGTCAATCAGATGCCAATGCTTGGATCTTGGATGCATCCAGGTGGTTTTATATTTCGGTGGTAGTCTGAACATAGTGTTAGTTATTGCTAGTCCAAATAACGAGCACAGACTGAGCAAAAGCTGGCCATTGCTGTTCATATTGCCGATTCCATGCCTTCCAAGAACTTTAGGCCACGCTTCGTAGTCCTGTCCAACTCGCGCATTAAAGTCGCCTAGAAGTAAAACTTGTTCTTTGGGTCGTATCTGAGACAAATGTTGAGTTACTTCTTCATAGAACTTCTCCTTGACATCGTCTTCCTTGTCCAGAGTTGGCGCGTACAAGCTAATCACGTTGAGGAAGTTTTTATTGCTTAAATGAAGGCGCAGTGAGGTAACGCGGTCTGAGATGTGAACAGGACATTCCTCCAACTTGTTTGCGATGCAGTTTTTAACCGCGAATCCAACGCCAGATCGTCTGGACTCCGACGCGGCAGTGCCCTTCCAAAAGAAGGTATATCCACCGCCGTGCTCCACTAGTTCCCCTTCCTCTGCAAGATGTGTTTCGCTGAGGGCAGCTATGTCAACATTATAGCGACGTAGTTCTCGGGCTACTATAGCGGTTTTTCTTTCAGGGCAAAGGTTGGAATCGCGATCCAAAAGAGTCCGAACGTTCCATGCACCATACGTCATTGTTTTGGATTTAATACTATTTTTTGTGTATTTTCGACTACGAGGAAAAGATGCAGTAGCAGCCGTGGTTACTGCTACCCATTGTCCATCGCCATAGGTCTCTTTAGTCTTTTCATAGTCCATTTTTTCCGGAAGCAGTCAAGTGCGCAGTCTATATTATAGTGCACAGGTGGGCGCGCGACCACGGGTGCACTCTCTCTTCCTCCCTCTTCTGAACCCGATGGAACGGAGACCGTTACAACCGGAGAAAAGTTTGGATGCAAATAATCACTACATTTATTATTTAAATAAGATTAATTATTGAGAAAATTTCAAAATATGCTGACATTTTAGAATTCAAATTTAGAATCTTTGTTGTATGGGCAAGTACCTACCGTTTCACACGTGCCGGTCAAATCGGCCGGCGCCGGGCCGACCGCTACCTGCCGGGCGGCTGCCGGCTAGCCGGTCCGTCAGTCAGCCGGTTATTGCGATTACAGGAGGTTGTGTTTTTATTTCGACAATGACAGAAGAAATTGATATGGAAATTTTGATTACCTTTGTAGAATCTCGCCCCATCTTATGGGACAAGACTCTAGCAACATATAAAAACAAAATATTAACGAAAAATGCTTGGAAAGATTTGTGCGAAGCGCTTGATCCAAAATTCAACGATTAGTGCAGTCACTTTAGCAATAAAGGGGGTAAATCTCGGAATGAGAGATAATAAACTGGAAATTGGTATACACCTTTATTTCGGCGTTCTATACGTTGTCTTAAAAGTCTCATAAAATCTCGTGTCTGCGTCGAAAGTTATTCTAGGTCAAAGGTCACCAAAATTGGTTTCCCGCAATTATCTAGGTTTCTATAGCTCCAATGATTTTAACATCTACGACAAAAAATGTAGAACATACGATTTGCGAGAAATTTTGTATGAAACATTTCTTATGCGCTTAACCGTCTTTGAGATAGAGGGCAGAGGGCAGAGAGCGCGCAGCACTCAGCCATAATGTAATGCAAGGTCAACTGTGAACCTCGGTGAATAATACCCTGTATAACGTTATTAAATCATTTAAATATCATTAGCAATAAATAATATGTATTATTTATTAGCTATTAGCTATTGTATTTGATAACATTTTATTTATCCTACTATAATATTATAAACGCGAAAGTTTGTATGTATGTATGGATGTTTGTTACTCTTTCACGCAAAAACTACTGAATGGATTTTGATGAAACTTTACAATAATATAGCTTACACATCAAAATAACACATAGGCTATAATTTATAAAGATATATGGTTTTCTATCATCATTATCACAATTTTTCATCACCACGCGGGTGAACCGCTGGGCGCAGCTAGTATCTAATATATTCATTTAATAGTACCTACTTACCTACCTACTTTGTGTTATTTAAAACTCATTATAAAATAAATACTTATTATAAAAATATATAAAATACTTTATAAAATACTTATTATATATCTTAATAATATATAATTATTTATTTAAAATAGATTTTAAGTAGAAAAGTAATTAAGTAGGTACTTTGCCTTTAAATGTGTAACCCCTCAAATACTTATTTTTCTATTAGGATTATAACTGGGAACGCGGAACCCTATAATCCGATCTTTTTCTATGAAATATATACCTGAGAATGCAGTACCCTCAGTATGCGCCTTTCTTTATTTATAATTAGATCTTGAGACAGATGTTTCTTTGTTTCGTTAAGATCTCGGCAACGACGAGCGTACAATTTTGAAAATTATGGCTGATTCGTGTTTTATTTGTGAGAAGTCACTTTTAGAATGTGATTCTGTTAATGTAGTGCGTGGCTTGAAAACTTGAAAAAATGCAAGTATCGAAAGAAATGACGGTCACATAGACTTCTTAAATACTTTAACCTCTCTGATGTTGAGTGTCGAAAAGTGTACATTAGTAAAAAATCCATAGCAGCATCGAAACGACGCCTAGAAGAAGGTAAACCTTTACCATCATCCAGTGTATTTCGTAAAAAAAGGAGTGAAGTGTTTGATTTAGCAGTTAAGAAAAAAAGAAAAGTACCGACGCACGATCAGTAGCGTAAGTACTCTGGAATTTAAAGGTAATGTCTTCAAAAGAGCAGAAAAACAAATGGATTCCTTAGGATAATTAGTCAAAGATCGTGTACTTTATGAGTATGACTTGATCGCAGCTGAAGCAAAGTACCATACCGTTTGCTATCCTCATTTCTTGAATCGAGCACCATCTACTGAGAATGAGCCTCGCCGTATTTTCGTGCTAGTGGTTACTTTTTATAGGCAAAAATATGCTCATTTACATCTTCATGATATGATGAAATTGGAAAATACAACGGATAGAAAGACTTTTGAGAACTTTAAAAATGGATTCTTCACTGTAAAACGAACAGAAAAAATAAATTCTGGTACATGGACGGATATGGCAATCGAACAAAGTCTTATGAACACTATGAAGACAAAACAAGGAGTATCTCGAGGTCAAAGTACTCAAGAAAGTGTTTTATGTAACAAGGTTTATGCTATGTACGCTACAAATACAATTTGTGAAGAAATTGAGAAGTTTTGTAACATTTCGTTACATTCTGCTGAACAACACGTTGATGCAAGATATTTAAAAGAAAAAAGAGATAACATTAAATGTTTAAAGATTTGTATTGTATAAATATACAGCTGCTAAATTTAAATTGTAATAAATATACAGCTGCTAAATAAAGAAAAAAAATATTTTTACTTGTTTTATTTCTACTTAAAATCTACTTTCGATAAATTAATATAAAATTAAGATATACAGTAAAAATTTCATTAAATGAGTTTTGAATTACACAAAGTAGGTAAGCAATATTAAATGAATATGTTAGATATACAAAGTAAAATGTTATTAAATAACATGTAAGTACCTATAATCTAATAAATAAAAGAAATTATTAATTGTTAATCATACATAATGTAATGATTTAATAACTTTATTCAGGGCATTATTTACCATGATTCACAGTTGACCTTGAATTACAGTATGTCTGGCTGAGCGCTGCGCGCTCTCCGTCCTCTATCTTAAAAACGGTTGAGCGCATAAAAAAATGTTTGAAGCAAAATTTGTCGCAAATCGTATGCTCTACATTTTTTATCACAGATGTCAACATCATTGGAGCTATAGAAACCTAGATAATCGCGAAAAAACGATTTTAGTGACCTTTGACCTTGAATAACTCACGACGCAGACACGAGATTTTATGAGACTTTTGAGACAACTTATAGAACGCTAAAATGAAGGTGTATTACAAGTTTCCAGCTTATTATCTCTTATTCCGAGGTGAAACCCTAATTTGACTGGACTAGATATGAATGACGAGGAGAAAAACAAGTTTGGTGAGTAATTAGATATTTATAAAAAAACAGCAGCAAGCAAAAGTAGATATACAATGTTTGTGCTTTAAACGATCGATATAGCGGTGAAAAATAAGTACCTATTGTACGATTTGCGCTGTAGCTGAAAACGGAAAAGGGACATCTCCCGATCACATTTGCCTCAAAACTGCAGGTTCTTTATATACGCTTGTATTTTTATTTCGGCAATGACGGAAAAAACTGACATGGAAATTTTGACTCCTTAGTAGAATCTCAACCTGCCTTTTATGGGACAAGACTTTAGAAAAGTATAAAAATAAAATGTTAACGAAACTTTAAGTCTTTAAATGTTAAAGACCCGTGCCAAGCACTTCATCCAAAATTCGACGACGATATGAGAGTGGTGAGGACATAAACAAGTTTGGTGAGTAGTTATTATTATTTACTTAAAAAAACAATATAGCAGCAACTAAAAGTGGACATACAATGTTTGTGCTTTAAACCATCGATATATAGAGGTGAAAATTAAGTATTTTATGATTTGTGCTATAGCTGAAAATAGAAAAGAGACAACTTCCGATCATATTTGCTTCAAAATTACACAGGCTCTTCTAGCGGCATGGAGGCAAATACTCTCGTGAAACCGTCCGGTTTCAAAACTTCAATGCAAATTCCTGAATTGATATATATTCTAAACTAGTTAAAGAATTTCTGCGAAAATTTCTGCTCATTTTCTAATAAGTCACCGAACAATGTATAAAAAGCTCCCTCAAGGTGTCTTTTTTGAAACATGGGATGCGCCCTATATATTCTATAACTTTTTTCCTGGAGGCGGCGACGCGACGCCGCCGTTGCAGCAAGGCCACAATTCGTTTATGGCTCCCACATTTAGAACATACTATACTGCCCGGGTCAGAGAAAATCGGCCCGGAATCGGCTACTGCGTGTGAAGGCAATGTCGGCGTCGGACCGACGCCGGGTGAATACACCCGGCACGTGTGAAGCTAGGCAAAGTGTCTTTGGGCGAAGGATGTTCGGGTTTTCTGTACAATGTGTTTACAGGTTGTGGCGCTCCTCGTTGAAATTTTATGCTCAGCTTTAACGTGAATATCTTTACTTTTTATGTTTTATTGCATTAGGCAGTACTTAATTATACGAATCTGAGCCTACCTTAGTGCGGACGTCTCGTGCGATCCAGTTAGGTTAGGTTTAATTTATTTGTAACTGATATTATGATTTTTTGTAAACTAAAGAATTTGAATTTGGATTTGAATTTTAATTTGAATATTTGTACATGAATAATAAGTATGTTCCCGTTTATTTTTTAAACATTACGGTCAATAAAGTGGCCGTCGAATTCGATGGGTTTTAGTCAGTCAGTGGAAGCGTATCCGTGTTCAAAATACGGCTGGGTTAAACTGAATGCAGAGATTCTGATCTGAATGTTGAGAATTCTGATCTTAAGGCCCCTTTATCACAATAGTGAATAGACGATGATGGCCAATCTTGCTAAGGTGGAAACGAGTCGGCACCACTATGACGTCAGAAAAATGTATGGGATAGAGCGAGAGAGACAAAGGCGATGCGGCCATCGCTGGCGATTGTGGGGAACGGCCATCATGAATGTGCAGAGATAACTGTAAGCTTTCATAGAAGTCGATCGACGAAGTCGATTCAAGGAGAAGCTCATGGTAGTCCTGGTAGTCCTGTGCCAGTATTATCGATTACAGCTTCTTGCGTTGTTGCAAATGTATATTATCAAGAAATAAAAACAACGATATGGGTTCTACAGCAGAGCCATCCACCAGCTGTCGTTAAAATGACAAAGCTTCGTGAAGTGTTTAAAGACGTTTTTTAAATTTATTTATTTAATTTATCTATACTAATATTATAAAGAGGTAAAGTTTGTGAGTTTGTGAGGTTGTAGGGAGTAATCTCTGGATCTACTGAACCGATTTTGAAAATTCTTTTACCAATAGAAAGCCACGTTATTTGTGAGTGTCATAGGCTTTATATTAATCCGAAAAATAAAAAGACGTTTTCGTGGTAGTCTGATTTGCAAAGTAAGTCTGAGAAAAAACGGTCGAATGAAAATGTTTCTTACGAACGCTGCCTTAACGATGAGAGATATATGATTGAGTTCTAGAGAAAAGTTGTAGAGCTTGATAATGCCTATAAAAAGGTCAGTAACAGCATACGTATAACTTTTAGATTTAAGTCACAAAAAGTAGTTTTTTATATTTAAAAAATTATTTAAATCTTTAGGTCATGTTTATTGGTCTTATTATCAACAATTATGAATTCATATCAAAATAAGTAAATTTATCGTCTCAAGTGTTTAAAACAAAAGATTTTCTCTTTTACTGCATTAATGGTTAAAGAGATAATACGACATAGTTATGGAGCCGCGACCGTATCTTGGGTTGGAACTCCTGAAAGACAATATATTTTGGTACTAAATAATAACATTACATCTAATATAGTATACAGAGAAGTTTTGAACAATTAAAATAAACATATTTTATTCAATCATAATCATTTCATTCACTTATTTGAAACCCGGTAATATAGCCAATTGGCATGCAAATACATACATACATATGCAGTAAAAATATAACCCTCCATTTGGCAGTCAGGAAATAAATCATAGCACTCAGTACTAACCGAACCACACTCATAATTTCATCACAAGTAAAATGTTAACCGTCCAACGAAGTGGGCACGGGTCAACTAGTTTCATATATTAATCAACATCACAGTTATGACTAATTCGGTGTAATATAAAATATAAACATGTTAAGTATTATAGGTTCAAATATAACAAGTACTAAATCAGTTTAACTGGTAAAAATAAATATTTTTTTATTTTAATTTTTTTTGGGTTTGTTTGTTTATAATCTTTATTGTGAAGTTTCACAATGGGCGGGTTTATTGATATACGACAATCTCTTACAACCAACCCTAATATGAAGTGTTTATATGTATGTGTGCGTGTAATATGTGTGTGTGTGTGTCTTGTTATTGCATTCGATCGACGGAACGCAAAATGGTAACCCAACCGGGAATAGAACCCGGAACCTTACGATCGAAAATTGGGTGACTTAACCCCTATGCCACCGGGCCGTGTCATATAGAAGAGAATTTAATAATCTTATATATTTTTTTGGGACCACTCGATCCATTTTTATTATCGCCGGCGCAGAGCTGAAAAATATGGTTCGTGGCGGCTGTGGCCGCCACGAACCATATTTCAGTTTTCGAAAAACCTAGAGATGATTCCCAATATTAAAAAAGTACTATTTTACCAGCGTATGGTCTATTTGCATAGCACCAAGACAGTTTTTGGAACTTCCATACAAAAAATATAAGAAAAAAATGTTTGAAATTACGTAATTTCCAGAAATGTTATAGCCAAACATTATTTTTCTTCTATTTATTAAAGATACTTTTGAGGGATATAAAAAATAACACAGTCATCTTATTTTATTATTGTAATAAAATTTTTACTTTATAAAAAACTTCATTTGATAATTTATTATATTATAATTGAAAAGCCAAATCGACTATATTAGACGACGCGCGAAGCCGAAATCGTCATTCGTAATTGGCCACTGACAACGGTGGGACGTATTCCCTTGTCGCCGCGGTATACCTATACATCTTTATGTATATATCGAAAGCGCGCGGGCGCGTGGCATTGCAAAAATGCCAAAATTTTTAGTCGCGTCAACTCGGAAGGGAGCCTTAAAAGTTTTCTATAAAGAAAAGTAGTAAGTTTTCTACCACTTTTACACATACAGCAATCTGAGAATATCAGCTATTCCATAGGTAAAATATTCATGAATAGATGATGATTCATGAAAGTATGATTAAGTATGATCACGTGTCCGACTATAGGGCACAGTTAAAGTGGTTGCCAATACGCCAAAGAAGAAATGTTCATATACTGGCTCTCCTATATCGTGTACTCACCCAATGGAGAACACAAAAGGGTCAAAATATTACTATCAAATACACCTAAAATCAAAGCCTAGATCATGTACATTACATTAGTTTTTATTTCACTTCAATACATGCAGTATTTCCGAAGTTATAACGACGAGAAGTTTAGGCCCTTTTTTAAATTTGAAAGATTACGCGCGCTCATACTATGACGTCACAGCCTTATTAGCCCGCGCTGCATACACGGCGCGGCGCTCAGTCAGTGCGTTGATCCAACCGTCTTCGTTTCCTATTAGCTATAGTGGTGCTTGTATTTCAAAGAAATAATATAAATTATCCTTTATATCCGATTACACTAAAGTGAAACGTGTAGTGTGTAGAATGGAAGAAGGTTTTCTAAAAGGTCAGTCGGACAATCTGCCAAGAGTGGATAGTTTAATGGTGGCACAATATTTCATGAAGAATCAGGATTTTACAGCTGCCGAAATTCGTGGAATAAAGATGAAAAGGTATGTATGTTCTAAGTAAGCATTACCTAGTCTTTTTTTAATAAAAATAAATAATAGTTCAGAAATCAGTGCTGATCAACTTGCGGGCCGCAAATTTTTACTTATCATTTTTATTGGTTATTTATTAACGCCTGTCGCAAAAAGAGGAGTGTTATAAGTTTGACCGCTATGTGTATCTGGCTGTATGTCTATCTGTGTGTCTGTATGTCTGTCGATAGTACCGTAGCTCATGAACGGGTGAACCGATTTCGATGCGTTTTTTTAAATTTGAATGTTGTTTTTTTAACAGTGGTTCATAGCCATGTTTTATCACAATCGGTTAAGCCGTTCTAATAGTACATTAAAAACGTACGTTTTGTATAGGTTTTTTAAAAAATTCGAAGTGTTATATGGTTCTAGGTCAGGAAGAGAGAGCTACGGAGATGACGCCATAGGGTATATACAGTTAAAAAGAGAGGGTGACGTATGTACCGTCAAGTGCCGAATAACTCCTGAACACAAAGTGCGTTCAAAACCTTACCACTGTGTTTTGCAATGCAACGAGAAGGAAGAGGAGGTAATAAGCATATCCTGTGAAGACTGCGCAGCTAGCAAAGGTGGATGTAAACATTCTGTGGCATTTTTAATGTGGCTTCACCGCAGAACGGAGGAGCCGTCGCCGACTTCAGTTAAATGTTACTGGAAGAAGGCAACTCTTTCAGGTGATTAATAGAGATTTAAAATAGGTTACAGCTGGTGTAGTTTATTATACACCCAGTACAGAACCTATCATTATATTATTGTTATGTCGTATTATATTGTTATATTGTTGTAATGTTTACAGGTATTGGAACTACATTGAAGTTCATCAAAGCCAAGGATTTTGCTCAAAATAACAAGGTCACAGAAATACCTAATAACGACGACTTTATTGACAAAATTGTGCAAAAAATAAATGATCTTGGGCTTGATTGTCAGCTTTCAGCCTACTTTAAAGATAAATCAGAGGTACAAAAATTATCCATGCATAACCTTATATGTACTTTTAAGAAGGCAATGAAAATTTAAGTTTTGAATCATTTTTAAATTATTGCATAACTGAAATGACAGATGAAAGATGCCAACTCGTCGAATCAGCAACCAAGGCGCAAGCCAGTTCAGACCTTTGGTTTGAAATGCGGTATGGACGAGTAACTGCATCGAAAACTCATGAAGCTGCTCAATGCCGCACACAAAATGGAACTCTTGTTGAGGAAATATTTGGGGCTAAGCTTGTGATTGAAACTGATGCGATGAAAAGAGGGAAAGTTTTGGAAGAAATTGTGAGAAAAGAAGTGGAAATTAAAAAAAATATTTCGATTAAACCCTCTGGACTTTATCTCAGTGCAAGTTATCCATTTTTTGGAGCATCACCAGACGGAGTAACTGAGACTCACGTTATAGAAATAAAGTGTCCATCAAAAGCTGCAACAGTTAATAAATATTATAAAGATGGATCATTAGGTAAGCAATATTTAGCACAAGTACAGACCCAGATGCTCTTAACAGGAAAAGAAAAAGGTTTTTTTTTGTGTTGCACATGCAGACTTTGAAGTGTCAAAAGAAGTGGATGTTTACGAAGTTTTATACGATAAAAGCTACTGTCAGAATCTTTTTGTTAAAATTAGTAAGTTTTGGAAGGAGTGTGTTTTTGAAAAACTTATTAAAATAGGAGTCCCAACTGATATTCAGAAATAAAATGGTATATTTGTATGAAGTCTTTTATTCTGAAAAATCATTCTTAAAAATTAAACAGTGAGTTATGTAAATTAACTATACCGCAGGCAGTCATCATTACGTAGTCTAATAAATCAACGTGTTTAAGATCTACAGTAGCATGTGGCATCAAGAATCCAAAGTTCCTTAATCTGCCGATGGCTCTCTCGACATGTATACGCAAAGCTGCAATTTTTTTTGTTTCTAGTACTTCACTTTTTGTTGGAGTTATGTTAGCGCTGACACTAGGTGGGCGTATCAAGGTGCATTCTTTTTGCTGCAAAAGATGAGCCACATTCTTGAAACCTCGATCAGCCATAACTGCACTATTTTTAGGTAGCAAATTTAGATATCCACAGTCCTCAAATATGACGGAGTCAGATGCTCTTCCTCCATATCCCTCAGAAATAAAATTAATAAGACCATCCGGAGTTATGGATATCAAGTATTTCATGGTATTACATGATTTATATTCTGACCATGTTAGTGCTTGCTTTGCTGCTTCTGTCGGTTTTTTTATTTGTATTTCCAGACAATCTATAATACTTTTGACATTGCTGTATCTCTTTCGAAATGGCATTGGTATATTAGACACAACTTGTGTTGATTTTGGAAAAAATACAAGACTTTTCATACAAGATGAAATTATTGGAATATTTTTTCTAAAAATAATTCCTACAGAACCGCTTGTAATACCAAAATCAAGCGCAAGTGACGCGTTGGATTGATATACGCGGATCTTTTTTAGGACTACCATCACATCTCTCGGTGAGCATTTGCAAGATTCACTTAAAAGCTGAATGCAACAATACCATTGTTTTGGGATGCCTAAAAGCATCTGAGGCTCCCGAGAAACACATAAAAGAGCGGCTTTTTGCATGTATGTTTTAAAAGATTCCTTATCGAAATCAGCCTCAGAATCGCTAATGTATGTTTCATCTAATACATCGTAATCACTGTGAGTATTTGTTGATATCAAAGATTTTTCTTCAAAACTGGAAGTCGATAGTTTATTTTCAAGCGGATTTTGTTTCTTGATTTTGTTTTGTTTTTTATCCATAGATGTCAAATCAAAATATTTATTATCGGTCTCAGTACTTTTATGATAAACTTTGTTCCTTAAATTTACTTGAATTTTTTTGTGTTTCGTTTTTAGAATATCTTCTTTGGTACTACTTAAATTTTCATCTCTTGTCACATCATTTAAGGGGTCGTCATTCACAATATCTTGAACTCGAGGAATGGAATCCACAATATATATATCTTCAATGTCATGTGAAGTAGACGCAATACATTCATTTGAGGAAGTTGTCAGTTTTGCAATTTTAAGTTTTTTTACAACAGAGCGCTCAGGTTTTTCAACTGTTTGTTTTTGACAATCAAACCTATGAGGCACTACGCCTTTCTTGAGTTTAAGTTTTCCTCCAACTAGTTTATACTTAACATAATTTTCCATGTCATTTTCCACCTAAAACAAAAATAATAACATTTTAAAGACAAATTAAAAACCCGAATAAAAACCGTGAATTAAAACCGTGTTTAATGTACGTTGCATCACTTAAAAGGTAGTCTATCATTAAAAAAATGTTTACTACGAAAACTAAGGATAAATGCGGGCCGCGAGTTTGATACTTCTGACAAAACATTTACTTATTCATAGTAGGGATGAAAATATTTCGGTTGAGAAGCACTGCACTGCCAGTAGATAGGTAGGTTAAGTAGGTCAAATGTTGCAAGCATAAGTAGAAAGAAGAAGGATAAAACCATTATTAACAAATAGTAAATACTTACATCGAAATGGTCTTCACAGCAGTGCGCTTTAGTTTTAGGGCCTATTGAATCGACTCTTTTTACGACTGTCATCCACTTTTTCCTCATTTTTGGGTCCTTAGGCACATAAAAAAAGAGTTTACCAGGTGTTTTAACAGTTGAATTGAAGCACTGAGGCACAATACAGTATTTTTTTCCCATTTTTACCACAGAGAACTTTATAATTTAGATTTTTACAGCGCTGCGGCGTGCGAACGAGAGCGCAGCTGTCGAATGACCAAGGCTGTGACGTCATCGGCTAGTGAGCGCGCGCCCGCGATTTTAAAATCATTCGGCCGGAAATACGCACTTTGATCGTAAATATCTCATCTATTTTTTGAGATATGAAAAAAGTAAAAACACAGTTTTTCTCGTATATTTTTGTAGATTTATTTGGCATGTAAAGTAAAAAACGTTTGTCAGACCTATTAACACCATCCTATCTCCAGGAGCTTTTTGAACCACTAAGTTCCCACGGGCTCGTACTTCTTTCTGTGTCCATGGTGCAAGACTCTGGAACGATCTCCCAGCAAATATACGAAACTCGCCTTCTTTACCATCGTTCAAGACTCACCTTAAGGATTACTACCTTTCTAAGAAGTAACCAGTTCTTCCCTTTCTCTCCTGTTCCTCTCCCAATTTCCTCTCCTCGGGCACTATTAGTCTTAAATTCTTCCACTTGTCTGTATGTTATGTAATAATCTTTATTTTCACTATGCGCGCATGTACCACTATATTTAGGTTAGCTGTAAGACATTGCCATGTGGCAATAAGCTCGCATTTTTTGTATACTTTTTTAAGTGCAAATAAAGAGTTTATTATTATTTATTATTATTTCGACTCAAAATTAAAAAATATATAATGAAAAACTTTTTTTTTTGGCTGTCTAAACCTGGCATCGCTAAAGTATGATTTCTGAATATTAATCGGTCAAGTTAAAGCACAGTTAACATGAGGACCCCTTATAAGCACAGTATACCGAGTTAGAACAGTAAGCGCACTTACAAGTGTCAAGGCGTTGCGGGGATAGAGTGCGAGTGAAGTGAGCAACTAGAGTTGTCAACTAGAGCGGGCGAGCCCGTCACCTCAGGAAGTTTTAACGATTAGTCGTTCTGTCTCCCTGAAGTGAGCGCAGAAGACTTGGACAAAAACAGTCCACCATCAAGCCCGTAAGAGGCCAACGCCTTAACGGCGAGATAGCCAGGAGAGCTACCCAGGGGGCTTACACTCACGCCCTTACTTTCAATTGCGACCAGATTACTCCAGTCTTTCGATTGGTTACGAGTTCGAGATCGCTTGCGCGGTCCTCTCCCTTACGAAGCGGTGAAACGGTGTATACCGAATCTATCGCGGACCTCGGCATCCTTTGCCCGGCTGTTCACCCAGAATCGGGTAGCCGATGGTCGTTTCAAGAGCAGTCGCCGTAAGGTCCGCAATCATCCCCGCTCTATAGGAAACAGTACTGTTTCCAGACTCCCCCGACTGTTAGTCAGAGTGCACAGTCGATTGGCTAACGCCGCACGGTGCGCAGACCGTCCAGGAGCGCCAGAAGGTTGATTCCCAGAGGAAACTAACCATAAGGCCAGAGTCCTACCCAGGCTCGCACTTCATGCGTGGAGGCCGTCGGGTAGGTGTTGACCCGTGAGTGTCACCAACCCTGAACAGAATGGGTCTTCGTGGCCAACTCAGCAAGGGCCCATTAACTCCCACCGAGTTAGAACAACTTGCGGTGTCAACTACAACGGGCGAGCCCGTCACCACAGGACGTTTTAACGATTTTTTCGTTCTGTCGCCCTGCAGTGAACGTAGAAGACTTTGGACAGAACAATCCAACGTCCAGCTACGTCACAACCCGCAAGAAGCCAACGCCTTTACCGCGAGATAGCCAGTAATGTTACCTGGCGGGCCGACACTCGCGCCCTTGCTTCCAATTGTGACCAGATTTCTCCGGTCTCTCGATTGGTCCCGAGTTCGAGGTCGCTTGCGCGGTCCTCTCCCTTACGAATCGGTGAATCGGTGTACGCCGAATCTATCGCGGACCAAGGCGTCCTTTGCCCGACTCTGAACCGGGATCGGATGGCCAATGGTCATTTCAAGAGCAGTCGCCGTAAGGTAGGCAACCACCCCCGCTCTATAGGAAACAATACAGTTCCCAGACTCCCCCGACTGTGTACGTTACGACAAACGCCTATAGTTGGCGTTACGCGGGTTAGGGGTGGTAGAGTTTCTCGAACGTTTCAATATCTGCGTCGGAGGAGTAGCGGCCATATGGCGACGCGCTCGCTCGCTTGCTTATGAGAATTTCGTTCAACGGCAGCACAGTCGGCGCGGACGTCGCTTGTAGTACAATGTCTAGTAATCGTATTACGATTTGTGGTAGCCGTTAGGACTCGTGACGTCGCTCGCTTCGATTTCAATTTTGTTCCAAGAGAAGCTACTGTCTGGTATACTGTGCCTTAACGTATTTATGCCCAGAACTATTTATTTATTTATTTATTTTTAAGAGCCCTATCACATATTTTTTCCAGAAAGGCAAGAAAAGTGGATTTTTGGCGTTCTAATTCCAAGAAATAAAGAGATTTCTACAAACTTTCATTACTGAATTTCCTGGACCATTTCTTGATGTTGACCATAGCGGCCTTTAATTTTAGATGTAACGAATATTATTTACTTATTCAGCCCATTTTCCGAAAGTCGTTATTCGTAAAACGCTCGGAAGGCAAACTTTGAGCTCCTTAATACAGTAATATCACTACAACGAAAACCGTATACTATTTTTTTTATGTCCGTCATGTATTCTTGATGTACACTACGGCTTTATTTTTTCGTTTTTTGACCACTGTTGCAACCAGACAAAGAAACGACGACAAGGCGACACATGCCGAAATCAGTCATCCGGAAGGCAGGAAATAAAAGCATTAGGTTCAGGCAAAATATAAAAAAATAAAACCACTTTCGGAAATTCCATTTATAATACCGACTTTCGGCTTTACCCCAATAAAGTGCACAACGCACAAACAAAGCCATAAATCAAAAAGTTCCACCCGAAAATACAAATATGCGTAGGTATCATAAAAACAACAGCGAAACCACTCAGACGAGTGGCGCCGACGGCGCTCGGTGCCAGGCAACAAAGGACGATGGGGACGCACGTGCGCTTGTAAAAATTCCATTGAAAAATACCGAATTTGACAATTTAAAAATGAGAGTCGCATTTTAGTAAATAATATAGTATTAGAAATATATAATAAAGCTTAAGTGTACAACTATATGTTATTATAAGAAGTTATGTTTATTATAAGAAACATTATAAGCATGCATTATTGTATAAAAAAGTAACGTTATAATATGTTTAAGTAATTAAAAACTATGTATAGTTATTAAGAAATGTCATTAGAAAAATAGCATAAGAACATTTAATTCTTGTAACAGATATAAAAGGTTTAAAGTATAGAATAATAAGAAATTTTGACGATATATCTAGTTGATGACAGCAGGCAGGGGTAGCGCTCTGGAGGGGATGAAGCGAATATAAAGCGATGCTCGGCTGCAGAGCGGGCAGAGTGTGTTTTTATTCGATCAGGGAAGAGTGTATTTTTTCATGATCAGTGGCGGTGGGAAGTATGTGCGATATACTCTGACTTTGTTTGGTGAACAGTAAATTTCTTTGGTGATTATTTTGTGTTAATATATTGTTTTAGTCCGTAAAAAGTAGGTTAATGACTTTACGAATGTGCTTAACTTTTCGCCTATTCTAAGAGATCTGAACTTTGTCTTTTGAATAAAGAGGCCGTGACTACATGGGTGTTTATTTGTTTAGTGGAAATACAGAACGAAAGAGGCAAACTGAGTTTTGCCACGTCTTCGGCAAGTACTTCAACCCGGTAAGCAAACGAAATTAATTTTTTGGTATTTCATGCAAGGCAAGCCGGATTTGCCGAGACATTTGTTGGTCCTCCGAGCGTTGGATCAGTGACAGCCAGAGAACTGCTGAACCGACGATATTCCAGAAAGCAGATAAAACAAATAAAATACCATGGCAAACGGCGACGAAAAACCAAGCACGTCCGCGAAAACAGACACGGGCGAAATCATAATTCCGACACCAAAAAGAAGTGCTAGAATAGCGGGAAAAAACACACTAAATATTGAACCAGAGAGCCGAGTAAGTAGACAACAAAAAGGCAGGACAGCGGCTCGACGCCAGGAGCGAAGAGCTGAGAAGTCACCATACTCGACGGAACCACCAACGGAAGATGAAGACGGCGACGACGATTCGACGGATACTGTGAAAACCTCCGACCCAAGCATACGATTGTTAGAGCCGACGGCAGCAGCAGAAAAAGAAGACGTCAGAGAGCCAAAAATCATTTCCGTAGATGGCAACACCAAAGGAAAGCACTCAACGAAAGCAAGGTCTATAATAAGTCACAGATCTAGCAGATCGGGCAGATCTACGACCGCAAACGCCATAGCACTGCAAATATTACAAGCAGATATGGAGGCGGCCGAGGAAAGAGCGCGGCTTAAAAAGAAAATCGCAGCCGCAAACGCCGAAGCCGAAACTCGAAAGGCCGAAGCCGAGGCAAAAAAAGCAAAGGCGGAAGCAGACGCCGAGGTGGAAATTGCGCTCCAGTTATTGGAAGAGAAGCTGGCTATCCACAAATTGATGTTAGAAGCGGGGGCGGAAGATTCGCTTGACGACGGAGAAAGCGTGTGTGAAAGTCAAGTGTCATCAAGACATTCAACACGGCGAACGAACGACTGGCTAAAGAAACATCAAACAATAATAGATTCATCGAAAACAACAAGCAAGATCGAACGCGAAATCAACATCGACGCAGCGTCACGAGAAAATAAGCCGAAAGTCGAAATTTCAACAATGGCGGAAAATAAAAAACAGATTACCGCATACCAGCCGGCGGAGGAGAAAGCTACGTCATCAAATATCGCAGTAGATCACCTGTTATTCACCGCACGAGCGAATCTACTAAAAGATCTCCCGAGGTTCAACGGTTGCCCGAGCGAATACTTGATTTTCCGCTCATTATTCTATCAAGGAACGGAAACATGTGGATTTTCGAACGCAGACAACCTGATCCGGCTTCAGCAGAGCGTCACAGGGCCAGCGAGGGACGTCGTAAGGGCGATGCTTTTGGACCCAAAGAACGTGCCAGACATCATGAGAGCCTTCGATCGTCGATATGGCCGACCTACAGCCAGGATCGAGGAGCTGATAAGAGAAGCTGAGAACGCGCCAGCGATAGGGGTAAGCGACTCTCTTAGTAAAATTGTTGAATTCGGTACTATCGTATGTAATGTTATTTATTCAATTCGAAATATGGGTCACACGGCGTATTTAATGAACCCACAACTGTTGAAAGAACTGGTAGGGAAGTTGCCGCAGCACTTGAGACTGCAGTGGTACGCTGCAGGCTATGGTGACCATCCGACGCTCGGCGATTTCGGAGATTGGTTAGAAAAAATAGTAGACGCTGCATGTCACGAGGAACCTGTAGCCGATCCTCGCAATATGCCGACGCGGGGAAATATGCCTCAAAATGTAAATTCTCGCGAAAACACGCCGCCGAACGCAAATCTACGTGCTTACAATCGTAGTCACGTGAATTCACGTGATTACAAACGTAGTCACGTAAATCCACCTAACCGACCACGTGAAAGTCAAAATTATGCCGCGAAAAGGTCCATTAACGCGACGATGAATAAAGAAGTAGGATCCGAATGCTTACGTTGTGGGAAGACAAATCATTCGACTTCCGAATGCCGTATATTTCTCGCGATGAGCGTAGATGCACGTTGGGAATGGGTTAAAGGAAATAAAATATGTTTTAGCTGTTTAAAACGAGGCCATAGATTTAGCGATTGTAGGAAGAAGAAGAATTGCGGTGTAGCCAATTGTAGGAGGCCACATAATACGCTTCTTCATCAAGATCAAAATCCCACAGATATAGAGGAAACCAATAAGGAATCAGAGCAAGGTACAACATCCACAGTGACCAGTACTTGGATGGACACGGCAAAGTTTTTACTCAGAGTCGCGCCGGTACAAGTGAAAGGGCCAATAGGTACCAAAACCATTCTGGCACTTTTCGATGAAGGCTCTACGGTGAGCCTTATTGAAAACCAGATCGCCAATGAAATCGGAGCGGACGGTCCAATAACGAATTTAAATTTAGTAGGCGCGACGGGTATGCAAGGCAGTACCGGGCCCGCACGTAGGATCTCCATGGAAATACGGCCTATACAAGGAGGGGCATATTTTCCTATGCAAGGAGTGAGAACTATAGATAGCTTAGATTTGCCATGCCAGGCGATGAACGCAAAAAAGATGAAAGAAAAATGGTCACATCTGAAGGATATACCACTCTGCAGTATTCAGGGAAATCCGCAGATGCTGATTGGAATAGACCATTGGAGTTTAATTATCCCGCGTACAATAAGAGCAGGAGCACCTGACGCACCAACAGCAGTGGCGTCACGTTTAGGTTGGACACTGGCGGGAAATGTAGGTGGAGCCCAAAATGACGACCAGGTTAACCACATCCGACAAGAAGACCACGATCGGGAGCTACACGAGCTCGTTCGCGGTTATTTTCAGGTTGAGAGTTTAGGTACCGCCATAAGAGAGCACAATAAAAACAAAAACAAGCGAGCCGAAATGCTGCTCGATACCACCACAACGTACGATCACGGAAGATGGACGACAGGTCTATTATGGCGTACGGACGATGTCATCTTACCCCCTAGTAGGGAGATGGCATTAAAACGATTAATAAATATAGAAAATCGACTTAAGCAGAACAAAGATTTGGCAGCGCAGTATGAATCTAAAATAGAGGAATTCCTCCAAAAGGGATACGCGCGCAAACTAACGTCCGAAGAGACGCAAACACAGGGTAATCGAACATTTTATCTTCCACACTTTGCTGTAATAAACGCGAATAAACCGGGTAAGATAAGATTAGTGTTTGATTGTGCCGCGAAAGCGCGCGGAACCAGTTTAAATGATCACCTTTTAACGGGACCTGATCTTTTAAACCCGCTAGTAGGTGTACTATTTAAATTCAGACAGGGGCTCGTAGGCTTTACATCTGATATACGTGAGATGTTCTTACGAATAAATATGAGAGAGGCCGATCAACATAGCCAAAGATTTCTATGGCGAAACATGAGGACGAATGACAAGCCCGACGAATACCTTATCAGAGTAGTTTTATTTGGCTCAGCATCATCGCCAACGTCAGCGAATTTTGTAAAAAACAAAAATGCAAATCGGTTTGTCGAAACATACCCACAAGCCGTTGAGGCAATTCAGCAACGTCATTACTGCGACGACTATCTTGATAGTACTGATGACGTGAAAACGGCAGCAGCTCTAATCAAAGACGTTTTATTTGTGCATAAACAGGGCGGGTTTGAGCTCGTAAATTGGGCGTGTAGCCATAAAGAAGCATTGGCTGAGTTACACACGGAAATAATTTCCAACTCGAAAGTTAATTGGACGAACCCCGAAGAAATAAAAAATGAACGAATATTAGGTTTGAATTGGAATCCAAATACTGATCTGCTTTCATTCGATACGAATTTCAATAAGATTCCAACAGGATTAATAACCGGAGACATACGACCAACGAAGCGCGAAACGTTACGTGTCGTTATGTCAATTTTCGACCCGTTAGGTATAATCAGTACGTTGACAGTAAAAGCGAAAATCATATTGCAAGAAATTTGGAGGGAAAAGACAGGTTGGGATGAAAAGATTGGCGATTCACCAACAGAAAAGTGGAAAGTATGGTTAACGGAATTACAAAAAGTTAAAACTGTAGCAATACCCCGTAGTTATCAAAGTCATGGGCGTAAGGCAAGTACGGTAGACTTGCATGTCTTCGGAGATGCCAGTTCGCAGGCTTATGCTGCCGTTGCGTATGCACGTTACAGGACAGAAGATGGACGCGTATGCACGTCGTTTCTGGCCGGAAAGACTAAGGTGAGTCCGTTGAAACCACTTTCTCTGCCAAGAATGGAACTCCAGGCAGCGACACTAGCTAGTAGGTTAACAAAGTTAGTAAAAGACCAACATGACTGGAAGTTTGAAAAAACCTACATATGGTCAGACTCAAAAACTGTTTTACATTGGATCAAGTCAGATCCGAGAAGGTATCACATTTTCGTCGCGCACCGTCTAGGCGAGATTGATGAAATCACCGACGGAGCGATCTGGAAATGGGTGCCATCGAGTGACAATCCGGCGGATGACGCGACACGGGATGTCACACATTATGCTATGAACCCATGGGACCGATGGTTAAGCGGCCCACAATTCCTCAGTTTAGACGAAAGTCGGTGGCCGCAAGAAAGGGACACATCCATACCGCATGAAGGAGACGAAGAATTGAAAAAGACAATTTGTACCATTCAGAAAGGAGAAGAAGGAACACGGCTGATTGAAATCGAGCGATTTTCAAAATGGACACGGTTGATACGAAGCACTGCATGGATATATCGGTTTATCGATAAATGCATAAAACAAGGAAATAATGAAAAAACCTTATCCGTAGCCGAATTAAAGAGGGCAGAAAACTACTGGATAACACAGGCCCAAAGGGAAAGTTTTGGGCATGAAATCGAGTCACTAAAAAATGACAAGTTAAAATGCGTGCTAAAAAATAGTCACCTGAGTAAATTAAATGCCTATATTGACCCAAAAAACATATTACGAGTCGGAGGCAGGATAAGTGCTGTCAAAGGTATATCTCCAGAAACAAAAAATCCAGCAATACTGGATTCAAAACATGCGTACACCAGACTACTCCTACAGCATGAACATGAGAGAGCGGGACACCAAGGACGCGAATACGTATGCAATGAAGTTAGACAGCGTTTCTGGGTGTTACGTTTACGGGGCGCCGTAAGAAAGATTGCATTTGAATGCCAGTACTGCAGGGTGCAAAGGGCGTTACCCCTTCCACCACAGATGGCCGAATTACCCGGCATAAGGTTGGAACACCATTTAAGGGCATTCACCAATGCAGCTCTTGATTTTTTTGGTCCCTTAGAGGTCACGATAGGAAGACGGCGAGAAAAGAGATATGGAGCTCTTTTTACGTGCTTAAACACGAGAGCGGTTCATTTAGAAATAACCCATTCACTATCTACTGACGCGACAATGATGGCGCTGAAACGGATGATAGCAAGGAGGGGGGTACCGACAAACATGTATTCTGACAACGGCACAAGTATGCACGGTACTAACAACGAGTTAAAAAGAGCGCTCACTGAACTGGACACCGATGAAATAGCTACACAGAGTGCAATGCGAAACATAAACTGGCATTTCATTTCGCCTGCTTCTGCACACAAAGGAGGGGCATGGGAACGACTAGTTCAGTCCGTAAAGAAAGCTTTATACGCCACTTTGAAAGAGAGAGCACCACGTGAGGAAACGCTAGCCACCCTAATGACGGAAGCGGAAAACACCGTAAACAGTAGACCTTTAACCCACGTATCATTAGATTGTTTAGACGCAGAAAGCCTGACACCAAACCACTTTTTAGTGGGTTCGTCTTCTGGCAACACCAATATTGGAGCAATAGATCCAAGTAATTTTTGCCTACGTCGACAGTGGAGAATAGCTCAAACGCTGGCCACGCACTTTTGGAAGCGTTTCGTGAAAGAATATTTACCAACACTCGTAAAACGAGAAAAATGGCACGAAAAAGTAGATCCAATCAAAGAGGGCGACGTAGTCTTCATTGTTGACCCGCAACTTCCACGAAATGTATGGCTCAGAGGCGTGATCGTATCAACTTTCCCAGCAAAGGACGGACAAGTCAGGACTGTCACAGTGAAAAGTCAGGGCAAACTTTACACAAGACCTGCTACAAAAATAGCACTTCTGGTTGCTTCCAAGTAAAAGAAATAAGAGATGAGCTTCTCTTATAAGGAGGGGAATGTTGCAACCAGACAAAGAAACGACGACAAGGCGACACATGCCGAAATCAGTCATCCGGAAGGCAGGAAATAAAAGCATTAGGTTCAGGCAAAATATAAAAAAATAAAACCACTTTCGGAAATTCCATTTATAATACCGACTTTCGGCTTTACCCCAATAAAGTGCACAACGCACAAACAAAGCCATAAATCAAAAAGTTCCACCCGAAAATACAAATATGCGTAGGTATCATAAAAACAACAGCGAAACCACTCAGACGAGTGGCGCCGACGGCGCTCGGTGCCAGGCAACAAAGGACGATGGGGACGCACGTGCGCTTGTAAAAATTCCATTGAAAAATACCGAATTTGACAATTTAAAAATGAGAGTCGCATTTTAGTAAATAATATAGTATTAGAAATATATAATAAAGCTTAAGTGTACAACTATATGTTATTATAAGAAGTTATGTTTATTATAAGAAACATTATAAGCATGCATTATTGTATAAAAAAGTAACGTTATAATATGTTTAAGTAATTAAAAACTATGTATAGTTATTAAGAAATGTCATTAGAAAAATAGCATAAGAACATTTAATTCTTGTAACAGATATAAAAGGTTTAAAGTATAGAATAATAAGAAATTTTGACGATATATCTAGTTGATGACAGCAGGCAGGGGTAGCGCTCTGGAGGGGATGAAGCGAATATAAAGCGATGCTCGGCTGCAGAGCGGGCAGAGTGTGTTTTTATTCGATCAGGGAAGAGTGTATTTTTTCATGATCAGTGGCGGTGGGAAGTATGTGCGATATACTCTGACTTTGTTTGGTGAACAGTAAATTTCTTTGGTGATTATTTTGTGTTAATATATTGTTTTAGTCCGTAAAAAGTAGGTTAATGACTTTACGAATGTGCTTAACTTTTCGCCTATTCTAAGAGATCTGAACTTTGTCTTTTGAATAAAGAGGCCGTGACTACATGGGTGTTTATTTGTTTAGTGGAAATACAGAACGAAAGAGGCAAACTGAGTTTTGCCACGTCTTCGGCAAGTACTTCAACCCGGTAAGCAAACGAAATTAATTTTTTGGTATTTCATGCAAGGCAAGCCGGATTTGCCGAGACAACCACATATCCAAGGTATACATTACTTACAATTACACAAAATTTAAAAAAAATCTTCCTGTATCATTCTAATTTTCTCAGAAATAAAATAAGATTCTTATATAATACTTATACTATATTAAAGTTCACTCTTTTAGCAATACGACATAATATAAATTATTGTCATTAGAAAGGAGAAAACACTGCAAAAAACAATTAGAAATTGTGTATATATTTGCTTGCGCAAGAGAAGAGCGCTCAGTGCCGCGGTTTTCTCCCAGGGTTGAATAGTTATTTATTTATTTATTTATTTATTTATCCTATCTTTTATAGTTACATCCAAAAAAAATGCGTTCATTTTTTCAACTCATATTAAAAGAATACCTTCGCTATTTTGTAATAAGGCTCTTAAGAATTAATTACTATGAAACATTGATTAGCTTATAAAAATAACAGGAACCGAATGGCAAAACCTTAACCTTTTGCTTATTTGTTTCTGTCACCCAACTGGGACTAGCCCGTTCTAGAGTGGACAGGACTCCAATATTACAATCAAGTTTGCTTGATTGCTTGGTTGCTTACAAATATACAAGTTTTAGTAAAAAGCTAATGACACTAAATTGCCCTAAAATGTGGTCTTCAGAATAAAATAAAAAAATAATAATAATAAAAAAATATTAAAAGATACCTAATCTTCTTATATATAAAAATGAATCGCCGTGCGTTAGTCTCGCAGGATCTCGGAAATGACACGACCGATTTGAATTATATTTCTTTTATTTTGTTTGGCTCGATTCAGGGGTGGTTTACAAAAAAAAATATTTAGAAAAAACCCAAAGAAACAGCTAAAAAATCGAAAAAATCGAAATTAGTTCTTCTAGGGATGGCCACTTCGTATTTCTGTCAATAGATGGCGCTCTCTATATTTTCTAACAATAGATTCTATTGTTTGACAGCTACGCCATTCATAATTCATTCCGCGCTACTGTGTGAAATTGTTATTACATTTAACGTCTTTTTTTCTTTAAAAAAGGTAGTGGGATTGGAGAATAGATTTGTTTCAAACGAATTTAATTGCATTTTGCAAAAAATCACTTTGATCAGCCATTATATAGACTTATATAGTAAATCAGCCATTATATAGTAAATAGACTTTGCAGGCTTATACATAACTACAAATTTGGCCTTAGTCTGAGGATTTCAATGTTGTTAAGTTCTCAAGGAATGTTCGACAGATTTGAGTGACTGAAAACAATTCCGTGTCTTTTTACAGTGTTTATTATAATGCCGAGGAGAATAGGTAACATAGGTCGTCGAAGTCAGTCAAATGCGCGGCGATCTACTTCACGTGCAAGCCGCACTGATGACCAGCGAGCGACGGATAATGAAAATAGTCGTATTGGCATTGTCCGAATTATGTTTGAGAGCGACTGAAAATGAACGACAAGCGAATACATTGAGAATGCAACAATTTCGTGCACAACATACACAACGCCAACAATCACGACAAAATCAATATGACCGATTACTACTTCGGACATCATCCCTCAAACAGATTTGATGAAAAAACCAGTAGGGCAGTCCCCACCCTAAACAATGTAGTATTTTCTGACCTTATATTGTACCGGTCCCCTGGCTTGGACATCATATTTACAGACGGCTCTAAGGCAGAGGTTAGAAGTTGTGTGGGCGTGGGAATTTTCTACCACAACTGTAGAGTTGTCATGTTGTGGATTTATATTACTAAGTTTACCTTATGCACACATTTTATATTATTTGATTTTGTTTGTATTTCTTTTGATAAATTATTGACCTATTTATCCTTTGCAATATGCTATGATAACCGTGTTAGTCCGTTCTACAATATTTCTCATTTTTGCTTTCATGAGTGTGATTCTTGATTTCTTCCTCATCTTTGCTATGGTGTGGATTTGAAATTTTAACATCTTAGTCTGCTGTGAACATGCCCTTCAAATGATAAAGCTCTTTTCGTTTTCCTGTCAGGTCCTATAGATCGTAGACCACAGCCGATTTATTTTTAACCGACTTAAAAAAAAGGAGGAGGTTATAAATTCGATCGTATTTTTCTTTAAATGTTTGGGACCTCAGAAATCCGTCATTTATGAATTGCTTTGGAAAATTATTTTTATTTGAAAGGATGTACTTCCAGATTCGTCACATCTTTATCAAAATTTTGTTCTGATGATGTGATCCATGAGGAATTGAAGGAACTCCTCAAATATTAACATAGGAAGTTGAAAATTTACATGTTGGTTCAGCTCCGATGACAATTCATTTTATATAGGAAGCATGCCCTGATTCTATACCCAGGATTAGCTCCCGACGAGGGGACTCCTCAGCGGTCAACAGCACAGTCACGAAATTTTGTATATGCATTCAATTATGACAGCTCGATCTAAGTTTCATCAAGACAGGACTGCGGCACCCAGGGTTGGCTTCCAACGAGGGAACTCCTCAACGGTCAACAGTACAGACACGAAATTTTGTATACGCATTAAATTATGATAGCCTGTTCTACGTTTCACCATGACATGGCTGCTGCACTTATAAAAAAAAATAACTACATTTTTGTTAACATTTTGTTTATTACCTGCAACTTTGCATTACAAAGATCTAGAGGGGTTAATTTTCTTGAGAAAAAATACGCTTTCTTTGATATGAAATATGGTCGTAGCTATACCGTACCACCCACGCTATACTTAATCCGTTTTCACCGTAAGCATGGAATCGTCCATCGATTAAGACTTCTCCTCCGAAGAACAAATATGAGGGGCTAAACGTCGCCGTCATACCGGTTGTGTTCAAGGCATGTTATACAAGTGGTACCTACTTTTAATTCCTTCCATGACCTGATTTTTTCGCCTACTGTCCTTTACACTTTTTTTCGCGTGTCCTTTCAGCAGTTTCATGTATACCACCTACGGTCTTTTTTCCATAATGTTTTATTCTGTCTATCTTCTTATATCTTATATATAAAAATGAATCGCCTTGCGTTAGTCTCGCAAGATCTCGAAAATGACTCGACCGATTTGAATGATTATTTTTTTTGTTTTGTTTGCCTTGATTAAGGGGTGGTTTACAAAAAAAATATTTAGGAAAAATTAAAAGAAACAACTGAAAATCGAAAAAATCGAAATTGGTCTTTTTGGGAAATAAGCCCCTTTCAATAGATGGCGTTCGCGGCGATCCTATTGTTTGACAGCTGCGCCATCCATAACTGTTATTCAATCCGTGCGATTGTGTAAAATTTCAAAAAGTCGAAAAAGTCGAAAAAGTCAAAAGAGTCAAAAAAGTCAAAAAAGTCAAAAAGTTGAAAAAGTCGAAAACGTAGAATAAGTCGACAAAGTCGGAATAGTCGGAAAAGTCCAAAAAGTCGAAAAAGTAAAAAAAGACGAAAAAATCAAGAAAGTCGAAAAATGCAAAAAAGTCGGAAAAGTCGCAAAAGCATTAATATTTTATCATGTAAATCAAATACATTGAATTTATTTTAATTATAAAACGATTTTCATTTAATCGCCGAACGAAACTCAAACCGTACACGATTCGGCCATATTATAGATTTCAATGAATTGGATTTGGAAGGTTGATTAGAATCAATAAACGCTTATGAAGAGTTACAAACAAATCAATTTTAGGTGGTACGAAGTTCACCGGGTCATCTAGTATAATAAATAAAATGCAATTCCATTATTTAATCGGCAATAAATATCATATAAAATTCGATTAAATAAAATAAATAAAGTTATATGTGAGAAAAGGAAGAAACGGTCATTAATATTTATTAATATAAAATTACCTAGTCTAAAAAGTATACTTCATTGTCAAAGTCAAATAATTTTTGGTAGTTAGTTCAATGTTAAAATATACTTAACATATATGTTTAAAAATATGTTAATAATTTGTGCACCTAAGTTTTATTATACTATTATTTCTAACATTTGATGTATGGTTAGTCTGTCATGATTCGATAACCATTTCTTTAGTTTATTTTTGAATTCCCTAAATGTCAAGTTCATTTTTATTTCCATATTGATCAGATTGTAAAATCTCGGCGCAATGAAAGAGTAATGTCTTTGTCCAAATGATGTTTTCCTTCTGGGTATTATTGAGCTATTTTCTAAAACTTGTCTCGTTGGTCGCCGGTTCTGAATTATTCCTAAATTTGAGTTACTGTCCAAAAATAGCCTTAAGAGGGAAGTTTTTAGAAAAATGTGTTTGTTGTATTTTAAAAATGCCTCTTCCAAGAAGCACAGAAATCAAGAAACTAACAGCATCGTCATAAAATATATTCCAAATGCAGCGGCAGACTTCCTCAATGCTCTTAAAAAAGGGCAAGAAACAAAATAAAAGTCTCAGTAAAAAAATACGATTCATTTTGGGTCGTTAAATACTTACTGGGCATATTATATGGGTCTCAGTATGTATACCAGACAGTAGCTTCTCTTGGAATAAAATTGAAATCGAAGCAAGTGACTTTAGGAATCTGAAGGGCTACCACAAATCGTAAGTAATATGATTACTCGTCTTATTATATTTTATTTTTATTTTATTTTATTTTATTTTATTCAGGTAACAGACTGTACAACAAACATATTCACTAAATCAAAATATAACAAACATAAACCATTTAAATGTTTCCACCAATTAAACGGTCATATAGTACGTTATTATATATAAAAGAAACGTTTAAAATATACAAGCATTTTTTAAAGCGAAATTATTAGGGTTTTTTAAATAAACAGAAAATATTATGAAAATGTATTGCTAAGTTACCTACTGAACAGTCCAAAGTATTAAAAGAGTAAATTTAAAGTAAATCGATGAAAAAAAGCAGTAAATAGATTCATATACATGTTTATTAATATGGTAATAAATGAATTAATTACATATTAAATAGATAGTAATAAGAAATTATTTTATTTTATTTTTTGTTAAAAACATACAGCATAAAAAAAAATACGTATAATCATAATATATGTATAACAGTAGTAAAGCCAGTGATGTTTTAAATTATTTGCTATATGAGGATTACAAAATATGCTAAACAATACAATACAAAGAAAACCAAAAAGAATCTAAAGTGTGTGTGTGTGTGTGTGTGTGTGTGTGTGTGAGAGAGAGGGTGTGTGTGTGTGTGTTTGTATGTGTGTGTATTTGTATGACATGTGTGTTGAGTTCTTTATTGTGGGAATTATTAAAAAACATACAATTGTTTAATTAACAAACTGCCCAGAGAGCATACAACATTTTGTTTCAGAAGAAACTTCATAAGGAAGAAGCTATATAAGGCGCAATCAGTAAAACTAAAACTAAACTATGTGTGTTTGTGTATGTAAGGGTGTGTGGGTGTGTGTATCTGTAGAGCGAATGTGCTTGTGAGTGCTTGTACGTGCATGCTAATTCAATCCGATCTGATAATCAGCTTTTCACGTACCTCCTTAACAAAAGTACCTCTTTAAAAGGTACCTCAGGTAGGTAGGAACGTACCTCACGTACTTCCTTAAAATATATATTTATGTAATGACACATTTTATGAGAACGAAAAATAGAAAAAAGGAATAAGTTATGTAAATACAAAGATAAGAGGAAAATAACTATATTAATAATAAACAGATTACTTAATTAAATTGTAATATATTCATAATTGGATTTTTTAATGTATCTGGGGTTCTGGCAAATATATCAACATCCATAAACACCGAGTTGTAATGATGACAAGCTCTATAAAGAAAAGCATTTTGTGCACAGTTAGAATTGACAATTGGCAGTTGAAAAAAACGCTGAGAGCGAGCTGGTCGAGGGGCACGAAAAAAATTATCTGCTCCAAAATTTGACTAACATCATCACGATTGTTAATTAGCTTATGCAGATATACTGTGTCGATCATGCTTCGTCGCTTTTCTAACATCATCTTATGAAACCGAAGCGACTCTGCATACGAAGATGGTTTTACAAAATATAACAAATTTAAACGCTACGTCATCCGTTTTTGAATTGCCTCAATTCGGGAAATATATATTTTGTATTGCGGATTCCAGATGACTGAGCGAATTCCAAATGAATTCTCACGTAAATGTCTCCATGCATAAACTCTATCATATCGATTTAGTTATTAGGGAAAAAATGTTATGAGTTTTACAAATGTACAAATCAAGAAGAATGATAATATTTTTCGATTCAAAATATTCACCTCATTTTCGATTCTCTACACCTCAATTCTCTTTTCGTTGCTATCGTGAAATATTCGTACCTATGTTAAAATTTCAGTGAATTTTAATGTGTTGAGTAAGATCATTTTGTCGAAATTTTCAAGTACTATTATGTGGGAAAGTCAGTCCGAGTAGTGTTGAATAGTTTATTTATGTTTATTTCTTTTTTTTCACAGTTGCAGCGTTTTTGACGATTCTACAATAGGGGATTCAGCATCTATTGAAAAGGTAAGAACATTATTAATAACTAGCTGACCCGTGCCCACTTCGTTGGGCGGTAAAACTTTTTACTTGTGATGAAATTATGAGTGTGGTTTGATTAGTACTGAGTGCTATGTTTTATATCCTGACTGCCAAAAGAAGGGTTATATTTTTACTGCATATGTATGTATGTATTTGCATGCCAATTTGACTATATTACCGTTATTTGTGAGTGTCTTCTTGTGAGTGTCTTATTTATGAGTGTCTTATCTCTTCAACCATTTATGCAGTAAAAGTGAAATTATATGCAGTAAAAGGGAAAAGTCTTTTGTTTTAAACACTTTAGGCGATAAATTTACTTATCTTGATAATAATTCATAATTGTTGATAATATGACCAATAAACATGACCTAACGATTTGAATTATTTTTTGAATTTGAAAAACTACTTTTTGTGACTTAAATATAAAAGTTAGACATATGCTGTCGCTGACTTTTTTGTAGGCATTATCAAGCTCTACAACTTTTCTCTAGAACGTAATCATATATCTCTCGTATCGGGCAGCGTTAGTTAGAAACGTTTTCGTTTGACCGTTTTTTCCGACTTACTTTGGAAATCCGACTACCGCGAAAAAGTCTTAATATATAGCCTATGACACTCACAAATAACGTGGCTTTCTATTGGTAAAATAATTTTCAAAATCGGTTCAGTAGATCCAGAGATTACTTCCTACAACGTCACAATATTTACCTCTTTATAATATTAGTATAGATAAAATCATTCCTGTTTCGATTAAATGGTGACATGGAGTTTGGCGGTGGGGAAATGCTTTCTGAGTGTCGTATCCTTGTTTTACAAAAGCAGGCACTCATTTTAATGTCAATTCCGTTATACATTTTAATCAAATATTAACACCGGGCCACCCGTGGCCAGCCGAGGGACGAACCGCGCCGGCCGAGAGATGGCGATTATTGATATTATTTATGAAATTTATATTCAGATGAAATCTGTCCTTGGCCGTAAACGTCTTGTCCTTGGACGTAGGTGGTGAACGGTTTCGTGCAGCTTGGGCCACAAGATCCATTTTAATCTCGGATCGGTTCAACTCACAATTCATTTCCTATTCAGAAGCCTCCTCGAGTGAAATGCTACCCCGGGTAAGACTCCCGTGTCTCAGGCCTCAGAGCTGGTGGACCGGTTTCTCGCGGCGGGATTGCATCCCAGCGCCACTGGACGGTTTGCGCACCGGTCGGCGTATCCAATCGGCTGTGCATTCTGACTAATTTCTGAAAGGGTCTGGACCAGTGTCCATCCTCCCAAACCCCTATATTACCAGTGGTAATATACTGTTTCCTAATCAGCGGAGGTGGATGTTGACCTGTTGTCAAGCCACTCTTGAAATGACCTTGGGCCACTCGATCCCGTGTGGCACTACGGGCAAAGAACGCCCAGGTCCGCGATAATTCAAACTGAATTACCGCTGTAATACAACAGGTAGAGGTCGTATAAGCGACTTCGAACCCGTAACCAGTCAGGAGGACGGAGGTATCCTGAAGATTAATTCCAGACGGATATATCCTGCCAAAACTGCTAGTCAGGGGGCAAGGCTGCCCGCTGGACACCTTTCCCGGTGCCTCGCCGTAAGGCGTTGGCCTCTGACGGGCAGGTGGCGGGGCTTGACGGTGGATTGGTTTATCCTAAGTCTTCTGCGCTCATCTCACGGGAGACAGAACGATACATTTCGTTTAAACTTCCTGAGGTGACGGGTTCGCCCGTTGTAGTTGACAACTCGTTGTCCTTAGGCGTTGGGAGTTAATGGGCCCTTGCTGAGTTGGCCACGAAGACCCATTCTGTTCAGGATTGGTCACACTCACGGGTCAACACCTATCCGACGGCCTCCACGCATGAAGTGCGAGCCTGGGTAGGACTCTGGCCTTATGGTTAGTTTCCCCTGGGAATCAACCTTCTGGCGCTCCTGGACGGTCTGCGCACCGTGCGGCGTAAGCCAATCGACTGTGCACTCTGACTAACAGTCGGTGGAGTCTGAAAGCAGTACTGTTTCCTATAGAGCGGGGGTGATTGCGGACCTTACGGCGACTGCTCTTGAAACGACCATCGGCTACCCGATTCTGGGTGAACAGCCGGGCAAAGGATGCCGAGGTCCGCGATAGATTCGGTATACACCGTTTCACCGCTTCGTAAGGGAGAGGACCGCGCAAGCGACCTCGAACTCGTAACCAATCGATAGACTGGAGTAATCTGGTCGCAATTGGAAGTAAGGGCGTGAGTGTAAGCCCGCCGGGTAACACTCCTGTAAGGCGTTGGACTCTTACGGGTTTGTGGCGAAGCTAGACGGTGGACTGTTTTGTCCAAGTCTTCTGCTCTCACTCTAGGGAGTTAGGACGACTAATCGTTAAAACTTCCTGAGGTGACGGGCTCGCCCGCTGTAGTCGACAACCCTAGTTCTCCTTAGATGTAAACGTCGTACTTGCCGGGAACGTCTTTTGGTGACATAACCGATTATTTATTTTGATATAATAGCTGTAACGATCGCAACATCCTTGTATCATATTACTTTCCTGGCTAGGAAAGTATTGTGGACGCACTGTCACCCGAATCTATAGTCGA
Organism: Micropterix aruncella; assembly: GCA_944548615.1. Lineage (NCBI taxonomy): Eukaryota > Metazoa > Arthropoda > Insecta > Lepidoptera > Micropterigidae > Micropterix > Micropterix aruncella. The sequence goes on along the minus strand of OX155978.1, from coordinate 16,521,337 downwards.
GTATTGATCATTACCTGTTCGTTTTATAACATAGTTTGTTTGTACATCTATTTTTAGCGGCGAGGTCTAGCGGACTGTAGATATTCGATAGTTAGAATTCACCGCAATATCCCATAGGAGATTATTTCGCCATCGGATTCCTCTTCTTGTGCGTAGGTAAATAAAGCCCCGTTTCTGTGAAGCTGCCTTTTCCTCGGAAGATATTACACCGTTTTGGATCAATAAAGGTACAATTAAAGCGTTTTTGTCGCGAAATCGTAAGTCTTTATTGATATCTTCTTAGGTGCTAATTAATGCTAATTAACATTTTTAGTTACACTTTATTTGCACTCTTTAATCGGTGCGTACACTTTATACCGCCCGACTTCTCCGCGGATACGTCCGCGGGAGTCTAAGATTTTTTAACGACTGCCTGATAAAAGGAGTATACATATTTTCCAATGTCTGTACAGGACTCCACCCTTACTGCCTAGTGGATGATAATGCCGCCATGTTATTTTGAGTCGGCCAATAGAATGGCAGCTTGCAACATGCCGCTGCCTACCCCGTAAAAAATTGTGGGCGGTCCTGATCCGAAGCGCCATCTTATCTTCTTTTTAAAATACTCTATTTAATAAAGGTAGAAGGGAACGATTTTCCCCGTTTTCTCCTTTTAAGTGTTAATTATAAATGGTAACCTTAGGGGTTATTAATTACTGTATTAAGTTTAAAATACTACTTTGCATACATTGCAGTTCCTAAGATAAACAAGTCTTAAATTATTTTTCAATTACTTAACAAGAATTAATAACAAGAACCAAAGGAAAAACAAAAAATGTTACGTATAAATTTTAGCCTATTTTACATATTAATAAATTTTCCGGTTGGCGGTTATCATATTATTAATAAGACATGCACCTAGCTTAGATTAGCAAATTATTTGTAACAACTCTTAATAGTTACCGTAAACGTGGTTAGTAGCTTATACTAATTAATTAAATAAGGTATGTCAAGTATCTAAACCTTTAACTGGATAGAGCAAAGATAATACGCATTTAAATCTCTCTTTCGATTTTACAGGGCTTTGTTTTTTGTTTATTTTTTAATGAGAGGGACTCGCCCGTTGCTGCATCATATATTTTTAACAGAAGGCCATTGTCTGTACTGGAGGCAAAGCCGTTTCCGTGTACGGGTATTTTTAGGGTTGCCTTTTGTTATGTCACCCTTTATCTCCGAACTATCGTTTTATTAGCGGAGTAAAGTGCTGCGTTATGAGTTTTTAAACTGCTTCTACGAAGGCATATTCCCTTGGTCTAGTCCTCGCGTCGCTATATCATAATTTATAGTTTCTTTAAGTGCTCTTTCCTGCCTTTTAGTTTTTTCGTTTTAGAAACGGATAATTTATTATTTTAGAGTCGCACTCCTTCGGTCTGCGAGTTTCTCCGAAGAACAACCAATCCGCTGTAATTCGAACATTTCCCCCCCAAAATGGCAGGGGCCATTTTTGCTACCAATCGAACTAATTTACATTAACCTAAATCTTAGCGTAATCACTCCTCCGTATTGGCGGCTATATCTAACTTCACTATTTTACCTATGGATCTACGGTACGTTTTGCCGTCGATCCTTAGGTCTACAACTCGCACCGCCCCCTTCTTATCCGGGTAGATTTTTTCCACTAGCCCTCTCGGCCACCGACCTCTTTCTAAGGATGAGTCTAGGAGGATCACCAAATCCCCTACTTTTAGAGATTCCTGTTCATGTCTCCATTTGTGTCTTCCTACCATATTCGGGAGAACCTCGCGGGTCCAACGGTGCCAAAACGCATCCGCCAGCGCCTGAGTGAATTTCCACTGTTTTCGACTGCATAAATCGTTTTTATGTGTCTCACCCAGAGGCGGCTCGTGAATATTTTTTATGGGTGTGCAATAAAAAAAACAGGATATAATTACTTACATTTATTTGTAAATAAAATCCATTCGCCGGTCTTTTTGTCCAGCGAAAACATCTATCACTTTCTTGTGAAAGTCTGAGATGGAATTAATTAAGCGTTTTTCTATGCTTATCATACACAATGCATTCAGACGATCTTGTGCCATAGTATTGCGTGAAAACGTTTTGACTTTATTTAACGTCGAAAAACAGCGCTCACTTTCTACTGACGTCATAGGAATGGTACAAATAATTTTTAGCAGTTTCATGCTTTCAGCAAATACGGATTCTAATGCAAATTCCATAAAATGTTGAAGTAAAGCAACGGCGCCGTCAGCGTTGTGAAAATCTTCTCTGCTATAAATGACTAATAGCTCATTTTTCAGTTTAGTTTTTTCCAGGAAATCATACGTGTTTACCACTTTCTTAAAATCATCATCCGGAAAACTCTTATTGTAGTCTAAAAATTTGTCAGTGTAAAACAATTTGGACGCCAATAAATGGTCTGTATGAACAAATCTGTCTTTTATCTGCATTCGTAATATGTCACACACTTCTTTTCTCATAGCTGAATGATTCACGTTATCAGGCCGACGTTTTTTCTTAGGCGAAGGCGGTGGAACAGCATCACGTAATTCATTGACGACCTTTTCAAATTTAGTGACTTCTTTCATAATTTTAATTGAGTCAAGGGATCGAGACTGCAAACACTTGAACAGCATTTCACAGTGGGGCATGAGCGTCGCGAAAAAGTTTAGCCAATATAAAAAATTGTCTTCATTTAAATATGAAAGGAGCATTTGAGCTTGATTAAATGTTTTTGGGTCACTGTTACGACTGTCCATTATTGCTTGCATACACTCTTTCAGGGGCTCTAAGTTATCGTATAAAACTTTTACTGTACGTGTATTATAATTCCATCTTGTCTGTGGAGCGGCAGGTATTCTTTTGTGGACGATTTCTTTTAAAAATTCGGATCTTTTCGGCGATCGCGTGAAAAACGATGGAAATGCATGCAAATTGCAAAAGAAGCTTCGTACTGTGTGGTTAATCGATGCACATTTTTCTAAAATTAAATTGAGTTGATGCGCGTAACAATGTACATAATAAGCATATGGGTAGATATTTCTAATAATCTTTTGGACGCCATTTGTACTTCCACTCATGACGGCAGCTCCGTCGTAGCTCTGTCCAATTATTTTTTTTTTATCAATATTTAAAGAATCAAGCTCTTTCATGATTTCAGCCGCTATTACTTCTGATGTATAACCCTTAGGTTGTAAAAATTTCAAAAATCGTTCGTAAATTTTACCATCATGTATATACCTTATAATAAACACCAGCTGTTGAATAGTAGAACAATCAGTTGATTCGTCTGCCTGAATTGCAACAAAATCTGCATTTTTTATTTGTATCTGTATTTCACATCTGCAAACTTCATAAATAGCATCCAAAATATCGTTTTGAATTGATTTAGACGTACCTTTAAAAACAGAACTGCTTGATAAGTGCTGCTTCATGGCCAAATCGATCTCTGACACAAAATCAACCAAGCCTCTATATATTCCGGGATTCAGAGATTCCGTAGATTCATCGTGTCCCCGTAATGCAATTTGGAATGCACCACAGAATACCACGCAATCTATTAAGCGACGTAAAATATATCGATTTTCATCAACACGCTCATTGAACTCTCGAATAGATTTTCGATAAGCAGAATCGAGCGCCTTTCGAATATCTTGTCGCCCGATAGATGCCAATTGCACTTCATTTAACATATGAAATCGAGATTGCGAATGTTTTTTCACTTTAATTGAAAGATGCGCTAAATCTTGAACACCAGTTTCTGTCCATACAGTCTCGGCACCACCGCCCGCGCCGGCTCCAAACACAAGACATGGAAAACAAAACAATTTGTTCGTTTCTTCACACCCACATAACCACGGTGTTTTGGTATACTGCTCAGGTTTGAAAACACGTGTATAAGTTTTAGATTTTGTACTACACGTTTGTGTTAGCGTTATTTCAGGACGCGGTCGCCCCTTTGATTTTAGTTCGAGACGCACTTCTAAAGTCTTTTCACAGTTTTTTATGTACGACACACTGTATTGTTCCATTGTTACCGCCAAATAACATGCAAACAAGCTATTTTTCTAATTATTTACAGTCAAACAGTGCCAAAATTCGATATTGCCTCGCGCGCGTGTCAATTATTGACACTGACTGACATTTAATTTTGTTTACGTTCGAACAGTATGAACGTAGTCGCACTGGCTACGTCCCGGTGGGAGCGAGATAGCGAGCCGAGAGCGCATGCGCGTTGTTCACCCGTTGGAGCAGCGCTCTTAATACTGCTAAATTTCGATACAAAATCTTTTGTTTCACGTGCAGGAGATTGTCGATTTTTCTCTTTCGCACTCGTTACATTCAGTGCTGTTTGTTGTATTGAACATTGGTTCATAGGAGCGTATTCGCTGGCGCTCCACTTAGTCGGTCGGATTATTGTTCCTAGCGATGGATTATTTTTAAAAAAGTGTACAGGGTAATTATTGATTTAATTGCTTAAATTTTTGTGGGAGTGCACCGCACCAGCGCTCCTTAGGACGAGCCGTCACTGGTCTCACCCATCGCTATTGATCCATTTGGATAACCCAATAAAAAGTGGGACGGTGTCAGCGGTTCGAGATCTCTACTGTCGACCGGGACGCGTGTTAAAGGCCTTTGATTTAAAATGGCTTCTACTTCTGTTAATAAAGTTTGAAGGACCTCAACCGACGGAGCCCTTTCTTTTAAAACGGCGTATAGCGCTCTCTTTGCGGATTTTATCATAATTTCCCAGCTTCCGCCAAAGCTCGGAGATCCAGGAGGGATAAAACGCCAAATGATCTGTTCGTTGCTCAGTTTTTCTCGAATTTCCGTATTATTTATTTCCGCGATGGATCTTTTTAGTTCCGCACTAGCGGCCTTTAAACTAGAGCCATTGTCAGACATTATTAAATGAGGTTTACCGCGCCTCGCGATAAAGCGGCGTATTCCTTGTATTGTAGCGCTCGTGGACAAATCGGACGTTAATTCGATATGCGTAGCTCTTGTACTTAGACAAGTGAATAGCAACCCGTACCTTTTCTCTTCTCTTCGACGTACTGTCACCATCAGGGGTCCAAAGTAGTCCAAGCCTACAGAGTTAAAACATCTGACGTGATGCTGTAATCTAGCGGCGGGTAATTGCCCCATAATTGCTGTTACAGGTTTGGCCCGTCTTATCGTGCACGGCAAACACCTGTATATTAACTTTTTAACCGTTCTTCTCGGATTTATTACCCAGAATCTCTGTCGTATGCGGGTTAGTACGGTCTCGATTCCGGTATGTGCCATTTCTTCATGTGTCCTTAGAATCAGAAGCTGCGTATAACGGTCATTCCCATCTAGAATAATCGGATATTTTGTGTCGTATGGTACTCCTAATGCGTTGTCTACGCGTCCATTTATTCTGAGTAGCCCGATCTCGTCAACGTACATATTTAAACCGAATAATCTGCTATCCCGGGTTAACACCTTGTTTTGGCGAATCAACTCTATTTCTTTATAGAAGCACCTTATTTGTGATTCTCTCACTAGCGCCTCTTCTGCCTTAGCGATGTCACTACCATCTAAAGCGCAATTATCCGTTAGTTTCCGACACCGCAGACAAAACTTCATAACAAAAGCCATGGTTCTTACTAGCCGGCGGTGTTGCGAAAATCGTGATACATCTATGTTGCTAGAGGCTTGTGTTCTGAGTGATAATAACGTTACGGGTCGGTATTCTAACTCGCGTTTTTCACCGTCATTCGGTTCCCGGGGCATTTGAGAGGGCCAGTGTTCCTGAGGTTCTTTCAAGAAACCGGGCCCATTTAACCACCGTCCTGTCTGTGACAGATCAATCGCCGACGTCACGCGCGTGCCGTCATCAGCTGGGTTATCCTTTCCAGCGAGCCATTTCCATTCGTCCTGAGTCGTCAATTCATCCAAAGCACCCAACCGGTTAGCGACAAACTGCAGGTGGTCGGAACTTTTAGACTTAATCCACCATAAAACGTTTGTAGAATCAGTCCACATAATTTTCTCGTGTATCTTTATTTTATATTCAGATGTGATTTTTTTTGCTAATTGCGCACCCAGTAATGCGGCTGTGAGTTCCATCCTAGGTATGGTAATTTTTTTTAAAGGAGCTACTCTCGTTTTGCTTGCTATAAAAGATACGACTGGTTGATTGTCGCCTCTAATTATTCGAAGATATGCGACGCTACACATTGCCTGCTGAGAGGCGTCGCAAAAAACATGCAATTGTCTCCGCTCGGCGGCGTCATTAGTCGTGCCGTGATAACGCGGTAGCCTTACATCTGCTGCTGCGCTCAGGACTTCTAACCACTTACTCCAGCTTTCGAAAATATCTGGGGGAATTACATGATCCCAATCAATGCCGCTACTCCACAAGCTTTGCATAATTGTTTTTGCCCGAATGGTAACCGGGCTTAAGGCCCCTATCGGGTCCCAGATAGACATAATCAATTTAAGTGTCTCTCTTTTGGTAGGCACGCGCTCTCCAGTTTTTAACGAGTTATCCAACCTCTCCATTCTTAAGTTAAATGTCAGCTCGTCACTCTCTGGAAGCCACTGCAATCCTAATAGCCGCAGAGCGCTCAGCTCCCCTTTTTCTAACGCTACATTTTTGGGAGCTTTTCTGTCAGTCGGTATGTTGTCTAGAGCGCTCGGCGCGTTTGAAGCCCAACCCGTCAAAACAAAGTTACCCTGTTTATGTATATAATTAATTTCGCTGATAACCCGTTTAGCTTCTGACACAGATTCCGCTCCGAATAAAAGATCGTCAACGTAGTGATGTCTAACAATCGCATCTACAGCTTCGGGAAAGCGCTCTAAAAAACGGTGAGCGTTCTTATTTCGGACATGCTGGGCGGACGCGGGAGATGCTCTGCTACCGAATATTAATCTGGACATCCGATACGTAAGTGGTGCTATATCGCGCCTAAATCCTCTCCACAGAAACAATTGACTGTAGCTATCCTCTTCCGTTATTTTGATTCGTAAAAACATATCCCCGATATCTGCGGTGAAACCTACAGGCTGTTCCCTAAATCTGAATAATATTCCTACTATACTATTATAATAGTCCGGCCCTGTCAAAAGGCGACTATTTAGAGAAACCCCTTTCACTTGAGCTGCCGCATCGTGGACGATCCTCACCTTGTTTCCTTTAGCCGCATTCACTACACCTAAATGAGGAAGAAACCACACGTTTTCCCGGCCTTCTAATTGCTCGGGCGTCACCTCTTGTGCGTAGCCCGCAGCTATATACTGTTCCATTCTTTTGCAGTACGCTTCGCCGTAAATTCTATCCTGGTCCATTTTTCTCTCTACGGAACGTAAACGTGTCAGAGCCATAGGTTTGCTATCTGGCACGCTCCGCTCCTCGTCCCGCCAAAGTAACCCCGTGGACCATACACCGTCTTGCAAAGACGTCGTAGACTCCAATAATTCCTCGGCTCTTTTAATATCACTTCCCACACGTTTTTTGCCAGGCCAGTCTTGCTCGAGTTTCAGATTAGCCTCTAGCAAAGTCTGAATAACCGATTCATCGCTCGGATTTTCGCTCGTACAAAAAACCGGATATACATTGCCGTGCTTCTCCGTCGGCGTTTTTCCTATCGCGACCCACCCGAGACGCGTTTTTGATAAGGATATCTCCTCCGTTACCCGCGCAAGTCTACGGGACACAATTAAATCCCATCGGTCTGCTCCGATTAACAGACGCGGCCGTACGGTCATTAATTGGCCGGCGATTCTCATCTTATCAGCAATGTCCGTGGCGCCTTTTGCCGAGAAACTCTTTAATTCTGGGAGGTTCAACGCCGCCACACTGTAGGCTTGGATGTTGAACGCTTTCGGGTTTTCTTCCCCTTTGATTTGGAAGGTTACGGCTTCTGCGTCTTGGGCAGTCGCTCGCATGTCACCTATACCTAAGACTTCGATCGATTTTCTTTCGCCATGAATACCTAATTCGACCGCCAAGCTCTTATCTATCAACGAGACGGTAGATCCGGCATCCAGCAAGGCGTATTCTACCTTTTGTCCCTTTGGCCCAATTAAAGTAACTGGTAATACCTGTAAAAGTACTCTATTCCCTACCACAGAATGCGCTACGATCGCATTAACTTGCAACTCAGCATCTCTCTCGCCTCCCGGCTGGCTAACATTTTTTTCTACAGCGCTCGCCGCCGTTAACAGGTAATGGTACTTATTGCGAGGGAACTTTCTATATGCCGGGCAGTTCTTTCGTCCATGAGACGAAGCCAGACATTTAAAGCACCTCGCCATATGTTTTACCGCTTCCCAGCGCCCGTTAAAAGGTAATTTTTTAAATGTTTCGCACTTGCTCAGATAGTGAGACTCAGTGCAGTGGGGACATCTGAGGGCAGGTTTTTCTGTCATACTGAGTACTACACTCTTTTGTGGATGTTGCCTAAATTTCTTATCTCGCGTTCCTCCCTGGATTTTTCTCCCAGCCTCCCCTAAGCTTAAACCTGCATTTTGCGACCCGATCGCTAGCTTTTCTATCCACGACGCGAAATAAACTATAACCGGTTCTTTCGAACTCGTCCTACCGCTATCGGCCAACCATAACGTTACTAAGTTTCTCGGTAATTTAGACACTAATGACGCAATTAAATCTGGGTTCCATAAATGCTCTACTCTGTCTACGGATTTTACTGTAGCGACCATATTTTTGACATGGCAAGCAAATCTTAATAAATCTTCCGCGTCGACATTTTCGGTTAGTTCCCTAGTTTTACGCAGATCTGCTAAAGTGCGTTGTACTATGATGTTTGGATTACCAAACATAGTTTCCAGGGTTTTCATGATTTCTGCTACGTTTACTGGAGATAGCATGAGTCCCGAAACGCACTCTCTCGCCCGCCCCCGAATTGCGGTCTGAAGGCGTAACAGGTTTTGAGAATCATTCAAATGTAACACTTCGGTCGATTGATAAAAGAGAGATCTGAACGCTATGAACTGTAAGGGATCCCCATGAAACTGGGGTAATTCTTTGCTGTAATTAGTTTTTGCCGAGGCTATAGACAATACTTGACATACCTTATCTACGAGTTCTTCGCTCGTGCCGTTGTCCGTCGCGTCTCGGCTGCCCGTTCCCTCTTTGGTCGCGACCGCCGCTGCGTCGTCCGTCGTCTTTTTCGCCTCCTCTTCGGCGCCTCGCCGATCGTGCCATTCGCGGGACCTCCCGGCTGCCTGCTCCGCGCCGCGTTCCGGTGTGCCATCAGGAAGCGCCGCCGCCTGCTGTTTTCTGCTTAACCTCAGGTTCTCGGCTTCAGGTGAATCCATCCGGTAGTGATCTTGTGTCGATTCTGCTCGCGGGTGCTCGTCCGCCCATCGAGAAATTCGCCCCGCATTATTTTCTTCGTCGGCGAAATCTCTTCGGTTTTCCCAGCCTCTGCTGCCTTCCGAGTCGAACACTTCGGACACCACCTCGAGTACTCTTAACGCATGTTGGGTGTCGGCATCCAACATCTGTAATTCTGCATCTAATTCGGCTTGTTGAACTTGTATCACGCCTGCTGCCTCGGCTTCTTCCGCTCTCCGCTGCGCCGCAGCTATATCTTCGGAGGCACGAAAACGTTCCTCCCGCGTTTTCGCTTCTGCTTCCAGTTTCTTCTTTTCGGCTGCCACTTTCGCTCTCTCCCTTGTAACTCTTCTCAGGTCTTCCGAAGCCCCTCTGATTTCTAGCAGCCTTTCACTTCTTGCCGTTTTTCCGGACCACGCAGTCGAACCTTGTTTTGATCCGTTTATCGAGGTCATTTTTTAGCCGGTTCTTCTTTTTATTTTTTAAATCCGTGTCGAATGACCAATTATGTTCGTTTTATAACATAGTTTGTTTGTACATCTATTTTTAGCGGCGAGGTCTAGCGGACTGTAGATATTCGATAGTTAGAATTCACCGCAATATCCCATAGGAGATTATTTCGCCATCGGATTCCTCTTCTTGTGCGTAGGTAAATAAAGCCCCGTTTCTGTGAAGCTGCCTTTTCCTCGGAAGATATTACACCGTTTTGGATCAATAAAGGTACAATTAAAGCGTTTTTGTCGCGAAATCGTAAGTCTTTATTGATATCTTCTTAGGTGCTAATTAATGCTAATTAACATTTTTAGTTACACTTTATTTGCACTCTTTAATCGGTGCGTACACTTTATACCGCCCGACTTCTCCGCGGATACGTCCGCGGGAGTCTAAGATTTTTTAACGACTGCCTGATAAAAGGAGTATACATATTTTCCAATGTCTGTACAGGACTCCACCCTTACTGCCTAGTGGATGATAATGCCGCCATGTTATTTTGGGTCGGCCAATAGAATGGCAGCTTGCAACATGCCGCTGCCTACCCCGTAAAAAATTGTGGGCGGTCCTGATCCGAAGCGCCATCTTATCTTCTTTTTAAAATACTCTATTTAATAAAGGTAGAAGGGAACGATTTTCCCCGTTTTCTCCTTTTAAGTGTTAATTATAAATGGTAACCTTAGGGGTTATTAATTACTGTATTAAGTTTAAAATACTACTTTGCATACATTGCAGTTCCTAAGATAAACAAGTCTTAAATTATTTTTCAATTACTTAACAAGAATTAATAACAAGAACCAAAGGAAAAACAAAAAATGTTACGTATAAATTTTAGCCTATTTTACATATTAATAAATTTTCCGGTTGGCGGTTATCATATTATTAATAAGACATGCACCTAGCTTAGATTAGCAAATTATTTGTAACAACTCTTAATAGTTACCGTAAACGTGGTTAGTAGCTTATACTAATTAATTAAATAAGGTATGTCAAGTATCTAAACCTTTAACTGGATAGAGCAAAGATAATACGCATTTAAATCTCTCTTTCGATTTTACAGGGCTTTGTTTTTTGTTTATTTTTTAATGAGAGGGACTCGCCCGTTGCTGCATCATATATTTTTAACAGAAGGCCATTGTCTGTACTGGAGGCAAAGCCGTTTCCGTGTACGGGTATTTTTAGGGTTGCCTTTTGTTATGTCACCCTTTATCTCCGAACTATCGTTTTATTAGCGGAGTAAAGTGCTGCGTTATGAGTTTTTAAACTGCTTCTACGAAGGCATATTCCCTTGGTCTAGTCCTCGCGTCGCTATATCATAATTTATAGTTTCTTTAAGTGCTCTTTCCTGCCTTTTAGTTTTTTCGTTTTAGAAACGGATAATTTATTATTTTAGAGTCGCACTCCTTCGGTCTGCGAGTTTCTCCGAAGAACAACCAATCCGCTGTAATTCGAACATTACCTACGTATCAGAGTATCAGTTTTCATTTTATAGTCGTGCTTTGAGAAGGCGAGTAATACTCGAGTATAACTCAGAGCTGAGTATCCGTCTTGCGATACTTGAGAGGTACTTGGCTTGGAGCTGTCAAAACATTTCGTTATATGCGTTGGTGCGTGTGTATATTATTGTATTTACGTATTATTTCGTAAAATTGGCGTAAAATTTCGTAAATTATTTGGTAAAATTGGTCTGCTTGGCGGGAAAGTCTTGGGGTGACACAACCGATTTTTTAAAAAATAGTGAATACCGCAAAAAATTTAAATATTGTGAACATGCATCATAATATAGTATATTTAAGAAACGGCTTTCGGCGATTTAATCAATGTGGTTTATTAATTATTTTTCGCTTGTATTCGTCTCTATTGGACAGATCTTATTTTCGCAAAAGGATAATCTAGATTTAGAGACGGATGGGTGAAGGGTGATCGTTCACCAGTGGCAAATGGACTCCCATTAAACCTACATGAAAAGCTCGACTTTTGATCGTTTCGAAAAACAGGATTTTAACCTGTTCCGCGTTCTGTTTTCGTGTTCGTGCACTCGTGAGTAATGGGACAGCTGTGCCCCATTGACGATAAAGCGAGAAGTCATGCAAAAAAGCGAAGTCGAAGTGGCCGATTTATTTTTATAAATCGCCCATTATTTCGGGAGACTAGAGGGGGGGGGGGGGGGGGAGTGGCGCGAACAAGACATTCTTTATTTCTCGTGACCGCAACTCGCCACGAGGGTTGATTGATAGATATTGTCCTAAATTGAAAGAAAAACAACTCGCAAGCCAATCCAAAAGCCAAAAGTATTTAATAAAAAGATATGACATCATTTGTTTGTTTTGTTTTAATATTATTGTGTATTCATAGGGCGGTACGTATTTTATTTGGAAGCGAACGAACATTACCTACCATCAAAACCAAAGTACGACTATACAGAGCGTTGGTTCTTCCCATTCTTCTTTATGGATCGGAAACGTGGACGTTACTACAATCGGACCTCAAAAAGTTCGAAGTCTTCCAAATGCGATGCTCGAGGCAGATTCTCGGTGTCTCACTCCGCGACCGAATTCGAAACGAGACCATTAGAGAAAGATGCGATCTAGTAACAACGATCGAAGAAGAAGTACAAAAACGTCGACTACGATGGTTGGGCCACGTTTGCAGAATGAACTACAATCGCTTGCCACGTAAACTTCTTTGGCGAGACCGTCCGACAGAATGGAGAATTCAGCGATCGGCACCGAAGAAAACCTGGCTAAATAACATCAAAGACGACCTTAAAAATCAACGATTATCGGCTAGGGATGCTCGAGACGTGACAAAAAATCGTCAAGAATGGAAGCGAATCATGAATGGAGTACGAGATCCAGCGGCGCCGACAGCAGCGTATTGGCTGCGAGGGAGACCCCCTTCCCAATCGCCGGCTACGGAATAAATAATAATAATAATTATCATTTATTTATTTTTATGTATTTATAGGTAGCCAAGACGGAAATATCCAGTTTGAGCCCCCCAAGTTGATTTAGACCATTTTCAGATCGAAGGTTGTCTATGTGTCTGTCTATCTGTGTGTATTCCTCCACGATAGCGCCCAAACGCTTAATCCTATTGAGCTGAAATTTAACATGCAGGCATCATTTGGTCATGGCAAGAATTGAAAATGTTGTGGTTAAAATCGGTCCATCAGGGGACACACTATTTATATTCTAATGTCGATATACTAGACTTACATACTTAAATTTATTACACAGATGCCTTGTTGCGCCGGAATCAAATTATTAAAATATTGTACAATAAGAAATAGTAATAAAATATATAAGGACCTTCCATTGAAAACTTCGATTTCCTAAGAAATACCGTGACTTATATTTCTAGTCATTTACCAAATTACAAAATACTTCATGTCAAAGCGTCATCAGTAGGCTTCAATTATCAGTCTGTGTCATTTCGTTGAAGTATCAACAACGGTAATTTTGTTAGCTTCGAAGATGTCGAAATTTGAGCCGACAACACGTCATTTGCGGGAAGCAATGCTCTTCTGCTTGCATCTTAAGAAAACTGCCGCAGAATGTCATAGATTGGTTCTTGATGCTTACGGGGAATTTACTCTGACAGAAAGGACTATTGAGACTTGGTTTCTCAGATTCAAAAGTTGTGATTTCGACGTGCAAGACAAAAAGCGCCCAGGCCTGAAGCAAAAATTTGAAGAAGCCGAATTGGAGTCCATACTCCATGAAGATTCGAGTCTGATGCTGGAAAAGATAAGTGAAGTGCTTAATGTTCATCCCTCAACCGTTTCGGGCCGTTTAAAATATATGGGAGTCATTCAGAAGGAAGGGCATTGGGTTCCTCACGAGTTGAAGCCGAGAGACATCGAAAGACGTTTCACGACTTGTGAAATGCTCCTTTTCCGTCAAAAAAGAAAAGGTTGTGCTTCCACGAATAATAAGAAATAAGAAATAAGAAAAAAATATTTTCAAAAACCCGATCTGGGTATAGAAATTACATATAACAAAAAATAGTATTTCTACAAATGAAATTCGGGTCCTACAAATTTCACGCGGTAAATTCGTTTTCTATCCTATTTATAAATGAAATTACATTTCAAAATATAAAAAAAGTGTATAAAAAACATAGAAATTAAAAAATAACAAAGACCTAAAAACTAGAAAAATAAAAATAAACAGAAATAATGAAAAACATAGAAAATCAGCAATTCAATAACGAAAATATATGAAAACTAGACAAATAGAAAGCATCCAAAGAGTTCTACATAGGGCTCGATTGCGTTTCTTCGTGAACTAAAATCGGAAATTAGTCCGTGTGAACGAGACAGGGCAATACGCTAGAGCGGAGGGTGAGATGACCGGTTGTCACTTTTTCGCATTAAAACTGCGCGCCAAGGTCAAATCTTAAACCGCACGAAATATGCTTGAATTTATTCGGACGAGTATAAGTTCGGCAGGTAGTATTTATCGACGATCGTTCGTGTCATATTCCGCTCTAACGTATTGCTCTGTCTCGTTCGCTTGGACTAATTTTAGTTTTAGTTCACAAAGAAACGCAATCGGGCCCATAGACTACATTTAATAAGGATCAAACTATCAATCAACAATCAAGAAATAGAAAAATGCATCGACTCTTCAAAGAACAAAAAATCAGCTGGTCTCGATGATATACCTGTTAGCGTAATTAAAATCCATAAACGTGTACTGGCACCTTGTCTAACATATCTTTACAATTTAAGCTTCTCAGAGGGAATATTTCCAGATTGTCATAAAGTAGCCAAGATTACACCGATATATAAAAGACGGCGATCCCACCAGCGTAATCACTGGCGACGAAAAGTGGATCTTTTACGAGAACCCCAAACGCAAAAAATATCGCTCGTACTCCGATGAATTACTTCCATCGATTTCAACAGCCACACCGAAGAGACATCTCGGTACTTACCGGTACTTTGCGCAACATAATTGTGACATTTAGGTAAAAATGGTCACTTGGGTGTTACGTAACGTTTAGGGGGGGGGGGGGGCACAGAAAAACGTTACGCTGCGTTACATGGGGGAAGGGAGGGTCAAACATCTTCAAAAATTGCGTTACGTAATACTTGATCGTTCCTTTAAAAGGAACGGGCTAACGGAAGGGAGCTAACGGGCCCATGATGAGTTGGCCACGATGACCCATGTGTTCAGGGTCGGTCACACTCACGGGTCAACACCCATCCGACAACCTCCACGCACGGGGTGCGAACCCGGGTAGGACTCTGGCCAAAGAACCAGTTTCCCCTGGGAATCAAACCTCTGGCGCTCCTGGACGGTCTGCGCACCGTGCGGCGCAAGCCAATCGATTGTGCTCTCCGACTAACAGTCGGGGGAGTCTGGGAACTGTATTGTTTCCTATAGAACGGGGGTGGTTGCGTACCTTACGGCGACTGCTCTTGAAATGGCCATTGGCCATCCGATCCCGGTTCAGAGCCGGGCAAAGGACGCCTTGGCCCGCGATAGATTCGGTATATACCGTTTCACCGCTTCGTAAGGGAGAGGCCCGCGCAAGCGACCTCGAACTCGGAACCAATCGAGAGACCGGAGAAATCTGGTCACAATTGGAAGTAAGGGCGCGAGTTTCTCGAGCCGCCGGGAAGTAATTCCTGGCTTTCTCGCGGTAAGGAGTTGGTCTCTTACGGGTTGTGGCGTAGCTAGACGTCGGATTTGTTATGTCCAAAGTCTTCTACGCTCACTGCAGATCGATAGAACGACTAATCGTTAAAACGTCCTGTGGTGACGGGCTCGCCCGTTGTAGTTGACAACTCAATATGTTCCTTTAAAAACAGCTATTTTCATGATTGCAGGCACCTAAATATCCCAGCAGTAACAAACAACAGAGAGACGATTTTGAAAATAGAATAACATGGCCTTGAATTGTAATTCATTAGCCAGAGTAGCTTCAAGTAGATTAAAAAGCCAAAGTAGTTTGGAAAGGAGGATCTTTCAAAATTAAATGATCTATTTGAGCTTGTGAAATACCTAGGCATGGTGAAATACCTAGGCATAACCTTTGACAATAACCTAAAGTGGGATCCTCACGTACTTATTACTGCGGGTAAAATCAGGAAGCTGATTTTTGCTTTTAAGGCCCTTAGAAATGTTCTACCGTTAAGAAGCCTCATTAAAGTCTACTACGCGCTAGCCCACAGCACGATTACATATGGAATATTAGGATGGGGGGGTTCTACAGATTCGGCGTTAGATCCGCTTGTTAAAGCGCAAAAAGCTCTCCTGAGGGTCATGTCCAGAAAGCCACATCGATATCCAACAAACGAACTACTAAAAGAGCTGAGACTTTTGGACGTTAGACAGATTTATGCAAAAGTAACCCTACTTTATTATCTCAACAATCCGCACACACACAACATCACTGACCACAAGATTCTAACTAGAGGTTGCGCGTCAGAAAAACATCTAATTAAAAAAACCAAAACTAAATTTGCGCAAAGGCACTTTAGCTGTGTAGCTCCTAAACTCCACAATTACTTTCAGGATAAGTTAAAACAATGCAAAAGCTTACATATGAAAAAGGGAAAACTTACTTTGTGACTGTTTGAGACCGGCAGGGAAAAAATAGCTGAAATTATTACACATATCCTCGTTTAAAACGACGTTATCAATTTAATTTAACATTACAATTATATATTACTAATAAATACGTGTATGTAAATGCAAATGTATGTAAATAATAATAGTATGTAAATAATACAAGTAGGTAAATGTATATATTTATATATAAATGAGAATAATATATGTATAATGTTTAATATTATATAAACATGTAAATATCACCATAGTTCTATAATTGCTGTATAAAATTACGTGCACATCTTAATTTAAAAGAAAAGAATCTACCCTGGTACGGGCATTAACCTAGTTGGGTAGTTTTTAAGACATAATTTTTGTACTACTTTCTCTTAAATAAAGCATTATTATTATTAAGCTTGCATAGATCGCAGCGATCTATCCGCGATAGTTTGGCTGAAATCCACAACACAACTCTAATTCACATAGAAAATATAAATAAAGTGTAAAGCAATTTAATAAATGTCGTACGCGACAAACAACGCATATTGGAGAACATAATTTCCAAGCGACGACAGCTGCCTCTCTCTAGTGCCGTACTCTACACTGATCGAAATATACTAGAAATATTTATTTATTTATTTGTTACATAGATATTCAAATGCAAGACCACAAAAAGGCCTTTTTGTATTTTAATTTTAAGCTCAAATAAACAGATTATTATTATTAATCATTTATTTATAACTAGTTGACCCGTACCCACTTCGTTGGGCGGTAAACATTTTTACTTGTTATGAAATTATGCGTGTGGTTCGGTTAGTACCGAGTGCTATGATTTATATCCTGACTGCCAAAAGGAGGGTTATATTTTTACTGCATATGTATGTATGTATTTGCATGCCAATTTGTCTATATTACCGGGTTTCAAATGAGTGAATGAAATGATTATGATTGAATAAATTATGTTTATTTTAATTGTTCAAAATTTCTCTGTATACTACATTAGATGTAATGTTATTATTTGGTACCAAAATATATTGTCTTTCAGGAGTTCCAACCCGAGATACGGTCGCGGTTCCATACCTATGTCGTATTATCTCTTTAACCATTTATGCAGTAAAAGGGAAAATTATATGCAGTAAAAAGGAAATGTCTTTTGTTTTAATCACTTGAGACGAAAAATTTACTTATTTTGATAAGAATTCATAATTGTTGATAATATTACCAATAAACATGACCTAACGATTTAAATTATTTTTTTTATATAAAATACTACTTTTTGTGACTTAAATATAAAAGTTAGACATATGCTGTCGCAGACTTTTTTATAGGCATTATCAAGCTCTACAACTTTCATCTAGAGCTTAATCATATATCTCTCATCGTTAAGGCAGCTTTAGTTAGAAACGTTTTCGTTCGACCGTTTTTTCTCCGACTGCAAATCCGACTACCACGAAAAAGTCTTTTCATTTTTCGGATTAATATATAGCTCATGACACTCACAAATAACGTGGCTTTCTATTGGTAAAAGAATTTTCAAAATCGGTTCAGTAAATCCAGAGATTACTTCCTACAACCTCACAAACTTCACCTCTTTATACTATTAGTATAGATAGTATAGATTAACTTAAATCATGTCCAAATATCATGTAAATGTCTAGATGTCAAAATCTCGAAATTTCGATAAATTAACTAATATATCGAGTGTAGGTAGTGTCCAGTAAAAGGTCTACATTCCGAAACACTCCGAAAATATATGTATGTTATATATATACGGATAAATACCACAAATATTTCATAAAAAAAACCGTAACTACAATAATTAGTTCACTCTTTGTAACGGCAGTCGTGTTTTTTATTCCTTTTTATATATTAGGTCTTTGAATTTAAAACTTCAATTTTGTTGCGATATTGAACATTTATTTCGAAGCAAATTGCAAAGTGCATTTCATTCAATGTACCTATTGTCCACCGCTCGTTATGACGTTCTCCTATATTTCTGACAAGAGACAGATTCCCCAGCGGAAGAAGTCTTCGTCCTTAGAGGCTATCCACGAATCCAGCCATTTTTCAATATTCTCGAAAGACTGGAAGCGCTGCTCGAAAAGGCCATGGGCAATTGACCGGTACAAATAGTAGTCGGATGGCGCAATATCTGGGAAGTACGGCGGGTGAGGTAGGATATCCCAGCGAAGCGTTTTCAGCAAGTTCTTGATCTGCATCGCATCGTGTGGTCGAGCATGGTCATGCTGGAAAATTACCTTGTCGTGCCTTTTAGCGTATTCCGGCCGTTTTATCTTTACAGCATCGCTCAAATTCTTGAGCTGAGCTCGATAGCGATCGCCCGTGATGGTTTCTCCAGGTCTCAGCATCTCGTAATAGATGACACCGTTTTGATCCCACCAAATGCAAAGCATTACCTTGGATCCGTGGATGTCTCTCTTCGGCGTGGCTGTTGAGGTCGATGGAAGTGATTCACCGGGGTACGAGCGATATTTTTTGCGTTTGGGGTTCTCGTAAAAGATCCACTTTTTGTCGCCGGTAATTATTCGGTGAAGAAAACCTTTTCTTTTTTGACGGCGAAGGAGCATTGCCATTGCCAAAAAGCCTCGAAGGTATTACCCCTCAAATGACTTGTTTGCAGAGCTGAAGATATTAGACATCAGGCAGGTATTTGCAAAGACAGTCTTTCTTAACTACATAAAAAGTAAAGATATTCACGTTAAAGCTGAGCATAAAATTTCAACGAGGAGCGCCACAACATGTAAACACATTGTACAGAAAACCCGAACATCCTTCGCCCAAAGACACTTTGGCTTTATAGGGCCAAAAATGTATAACCATCTAAAAGAATCGATAAAAACATGCCAAAACACTAAGTCAATCCAATTAAAATCTAAAATTACACAACATTTACTTCAACTTGGTAGAAATGAGGTGGAAAAGACTATAAGTCATATTTTAAAGTAAAGGTCTGCATATTATTGTCATACATTGCACTACACTTTATATTTTAATACTATTTATTTATTTGTTTTACAAAGTTCATATTACGACACTTTATATTAATATTTATTTCCATGACCATGCTAAATCAATATTTTAAATATAATTATAAGTTTAATTTGCATTCGCTTATCTATTTTCTATTTTATCATATTTTGTATTTTTCATTTTAATATTATGAGCACATGAATAAATCTTTGCCATACATAGAGTTTTCCTTGGTACGGGCTATGGCCTAGTTAGGCAGATTCTGCAACTAATACAATTGTAAATTATGTTTTTTAATGAATAAAATTATTATTATTATTATTATTATTATTTCACAAGTCATGAAACGTCTTTTGATGTCTCTCGGCTTCAACTCGTGAGGAACCCAATTGAATGACTCCCATTGATTTTAAACGTCTCGAAACGATTGAGGGATAACCATTAAGCACTTCACTTATCTTTTGCAGCGCCAGACTCGAATCCATGGAGTATGGACTCCAATTCGGCTTCTTCAATTTTTTGCTCCTGGCCTGGGCGTTATTTGTCTTGCACGTCGAAATCCCCACTTTTGAATCGGAGAAACCAAACTAGATCGACCGCACCTCTGATTTATGATTACTCCATCACTGATGAGGTGCTAACTAGGGTTGAGAAGGTAAAGGATCTAGGAGTTCTCTTTGATTCCCAGCTTACGTTCAAGGAGCACATTGCTAATTTGTCTAAGTCCTCTTTTAAGCTACTAGGGTTTGTTATTCGCAACCGAAAGCATTTTCACAATGTACGGGTTATGCATACATTGTATAATTCAATTGTGAGAAGCAGATTGGAAACGAATGCAGTTATATGGAACCCACATCAGGATCTTTATATCACTATGTTGGAAAAAATTCAAAAATGTTTCTTACGATTTATATATTTTAAGCAGTACGGATATTATCCGTACTTATACCCTACTAGTTTCCTACTAGGCATGGTGGGCTATAACTCTCTTAAGTTGCGTAGAGAAATGCTCGCCATGGCCTACGTTTTCAAGCTGATTAGGGGAAGAGTTGATAATCCTAGCATGCTAGCGAAGGTTTGTCTCTTTGTCCCGGACAATTATAATCGTGCTCGCATTCATGATCTATTTGCGGAGCCGTCCTCGCGCACCAACCTAAGTCGATGGAGTCTGCTTACACGAGCTTTGCGGCACATAAATGCGCTATGTTCGACAGCGCCAGACTTTGATATTTTTACAGCGAGCCCGCATCTCTTCAAGGTGTGGGCATTGCGCTACTTGTTTATGGCAGAATAATATAAACTGTTTTCACTCTTATGTACTGTAAGTTTGTAAGTTTTTCTATTCTTAATGCCGGTATTTGTATTTAACGCTTATTTAAACATGTTATGTATGTACTTGTAAGAATTCTATTATTTTTTTTAAAATATTTATGTGTATATTGCATATCAACGGATTGGTAGAAACTGTAATGTTGATTAGTTATGAAAATAAATAAATAAATAAATAAATAAATAAGTCTCAACAGTCCTTTCTGACGGAGTAAATTCCCCGTAAGCCTGCAGCAGCAATCTATGGCATTCTGCGGCAGTTTTCCTAAGATGTAAGCAGATAAGCATTGCTTCCCGCAAATTACGTTTTGTCGGCTCAAATTTCGACATCTTCGAAGCTAACAAAATTACCGTTGTTGACACTTCAACGAAATGACACAGACTGATAATTGAAGCCTAATGAAGACGCTTTGACATGAAGTATTTTGCAATTTGGCAAATGACTAGAAATATAAGTTACGGTATTTCTTAGGAAATCGAATTCCTAATCGAATCGTCTCTAATTCCTCTTCAAGAGAGAGAGAGAGAGAGAGGTATATTGCTGTTGCAACTACCCAAGATAGAGGCAAGTTATCATCATCATCACTTTCGTTTGCTGGATCTACTATAACGACTGCATCTGCAGGAGCTCCCAAATGATCAGGGAATGTGCTGCTGCGCGATCTTGCAAATCTTGCGAAATCGCGCGTGATTTTGCGCGCAAGATTAATCTTTCAAAATCAGCGCGAGATCTCGGTATTTCGGTATTTAACCCCTCAAATGTGAGGCGTCCCTTAAGGGATGCCTTGGCAAAATGTATACAAAATGTATATAAATTTATATAAATATAAATATAAATGTAAATGTGCGCCGCTTTATAGTAATCCGCTCTATAGTAATGCTATAGCTCTATAGTAAACCCCGCTCTATGTAAATGTAAATGTAAATGTAAATATAAATTTATATACATTTTGCCGTAGGCAACCCGAGCTAATCGCCATTCATTTGAGGGGTTAAATTACGTTTTTTTCCTGTTTGGTCCCGTTAAATGCTGTTTGTGAAATGCCTTTTAAACTTTTGTAATGTTTAAACTAAAATATATAAAACTTTGTATCGATCAAATTTGCGCGCGGATCTAATTATAGATCCTGCCGCGCGATCTATGCTGAATTATTCTAGTCGACGCGCAGTCTCGCGCCGCGCCGGGATCGCAATCAAAAGTGCGCGTTTTTTTTAATATTATAAAAAATATTTAAAAAAACACAGTTTGGATCACTTCTAAGAAAATGTTTCTGTCTCTTGCGTTGAAGAAGACAAAGAAAGGACACAACAGGAACAGCTGGGTAATAGATATTTTGCAAGTTTTTTCGCCTGTCCTATATTTAAAAATATTTTATATTTTTTTCTGGATAGGCTACTTTGCTGATACGTCCAGATCAGATCTTGTAAAGCTAGTCAAAAACAATATTAACAAGTTTTTAGATACAAATCGAGTCTGTTTTCAAATTGATAGACAGAGATTGCACTAATCTCTACAAATTTAGGAATAATTCAGAACCGGCGACCAACGAGACAAGTTTTAGAAAATAGCTTAATAATACCCAGAATGATAACAAAATTTGGACAAATATAATACTCTTTCATTGCGCCGAGATTTTACAATCTGATCAATATGGAAATAAAAATGAATTTGACATTTAGGGAATTCAAAAATAAATTAAAGAAATGGTTATCGAATCATGACAGACTAATCATACATCAAATGTTAGAAATAATAGTTTAGTAAAACTTAGGTGCACAAATTATTAACATATTTTTAAACATGTATGTTGAGTATTTTTTAACCTTGAACTAACTATCAAAAATTATTTGACTTTGTTATATAATATTTTGACAATGAATTGTACTTTTTTGACTAGGTATTTTTATATTAAATCTTATGTTACTTAACATATATTAAATATTAATGACTGTCTCTTTCTTTTCTCACATATAACTGTATTTATAATATTTAATCGAGTTTTATATTATATTTATTGCCGTTTATATAATGGAATTGCATTTTAGTTATTATTATATCTTTTAATAATTTTTTAAAATTATTATTATTTCATTTATTTTTTATTTTGAAGACCACATTTTAGGGCATTTTAGTGTTATTAGCTTTTTACTCAAACTTGTACATTTGTAAACAATCAAGCAATCAAGCAAACTTGATTGTAATATTAGAGTCCTGTCCACCCTAGAACGGGCTAGTTCTAGTTGGGTGATGAAACAAACGAGCAAAAGGTTAAGGTTTTGCCATCCGGTTCCTGTTATTTTTTAAAGCAAATCAATGTTTTATCTTATATCTTCTTCATCTTTCTTATATATAAAAATGAATCGTCGTGCGTTAGTCTCGCAAGATCTCGAAAATTACTCGACGGATTTGAAATATTATTTTTTTGTTTTGTTTGCCTTGATTCAAGGGTGGTTTACAAAAAAAAAATATTTAGGAAAAATTAAAAGAAACAACTTAAAATCGAAAAAATCGAAAAAATCGAAATTGCTCATTTTGGGAAATGGGCCACTTTCAATAGATGGCGTTCGCGGCGATGCTATTGTTTGACAGCTGCGCCATCCATAACTGTTATTCATTCCGTGCGATTGTGTAAAATTTCAAAAAGTCGAAAAGTCGAAAAAGTCGAAAAAGTAAAAAAAGTCGAAAAAGTCGAAAACGTCAAAAACGTCGAAAACGTCGAAAAAGTTGAAAAGTCGGAAAAAGTCGAAAAAGTACATAAAGTCAAAAAAGTCCAATAAGTCGACAAATGCAAAAAATTCGAAATAGTCGAAAAAGTCGGAAAAGTCGAAAAAGCATTTATATTTCGTCACGTAAATTGAATTTATTATATTTCGTCACGTACATTGAATTTATTTTAATTACAAACGACTTTCATTTAATCACCAAACAAAACTCAAACCGTACATGATTCGACCATATTATATATTTCAATTAATCGGATTTGGAAGGTTGATTAGGATCAATACATCGTTTATGAAGAGTTACAATCAAATCAATTTTAGGTGGTACGAAGTTCACCGGGTCACTAGTAGTAATTAATTCTTAAATAAATAAATAAATAAAATAAATCAATAAATGGTACATTATTATCTACATGTCCACTACTCTATTTTGCAGAACGTTTTTAAGAGGGTTATATTTAAATTTTCAACAGTTGAGTTTTTTGCTGTTTCTTAAGGATTTGTGTTGACTTTGTGAATATGATTTAGCCCATGTATATTGTAATAATTTGTGAGAATTATATGTCCCAATCAGGTCCCCTCTTTGCTTTCTTTGTTCAATAGTAGTCAGTCCAATTCATTCCAAACGATCTTCATAATTCCTCTTCTTCAGGGGCCAGCGGGCGCTGCCATTTTCTTTGCCTTTTGCTTTACTTTTTCCAGGATATCTACATCTTTGCATAAGTAGGGATTCCAGAGATGATAGCTATGCTCAAGAATATGTCTCACGTGTGCCTTCCTTGTAGGTCTTTATAAACACCTCTTTTGTGTTGACAGATGCTGGAAAGCCTTCCTCATCAAATAGAGAGTGGAGTTGAATATTTTTGCGTTTGCAACTATGTGTTGATCCCATTTGAGATCATCAATAATTGTTATTCCAAGATATGTTTGTTGCTTGACTGTCCGATATGCCGATAAGACCGTCCTCGTGCCATTTACCAACAAACGTCAACTAGGTGGACTAAAAATGCCAATCTCAAACCACAGGCAGATTACTTTCTCCAAGGAAGTAAAGTATCTGGGAGCCACGCTCGACCAGAGACTCACCTGGAACAGCCACCTAGATAAAACAATTCAAAAAGCTAAAATATAAGCAGAAGACTGGCGGGGAAAAACTGGGGCCTTAACCCCAAGATCTCCCACTGGCTATACACTGCCATTGTGAGGCCGATAATCTCGTACGCCTCGGTGGTATGGTGCAACAAAGCCAACCAGAAAACTGTGATTACCAAACTAAACAATATCCAAAGGATGGCGTGCCTCATGACAACTGGCGCAATGTCCTCCACTGCTGGAGCAGCTCTAGATGCACTGCTGAACTTACCGCCCCCACACATTCATTTGCAACAGGTGGCGAAAGCCAGCATGTACAGGCTATCTGCCCGAGAGAAGGTAAGCTGGATCTCACAAGCACTAAGATCAGTTCCTGACTCAGTCAGTGAAAATCCAACCCTCAACATGGTATCAGACACCATGCTCCCACTCCTAAACTTTGGAAAACTTTTTACAGTGGAACTGCCGCCCAGAGACGACTGGCTAAAAAGCCAACTGCAATGGGAGGCCGGTAGCCTTAAATGGTATACTGATGGGTCCAAATGACCTAGGCTTTGGTATATATGGAGAGCGACCAAACTTCCAAAGAAGTGTAAACTTGGGAAAATACGCCTCCATATTCCAAGCGGAGGTTTACGCCATTATTGAATGTGCGGATATCAACCTCCAAAAGGACTACGCCAACCACCGTATCTATATCCACTCGGATAGCAAAGCAGCTCTTATGGCACTAGCCTCGAATACCATTAATTCAAAGCTAGTGCAAACTGCATATCACTACTGAATTCCCTGGGCGAAAAGAACAGGGTAATTCTAAGATGGGTTCCCGGCCATGCAGGAATCGAGGGAAATGAAAAAGCTGACGAACTTGCTAGGACGGGAGCAAAGGGAACGTTATACGGCCCTGAACCTTGCTGTGGCGTACCAAAAAGCCTTGCAAACCTAATGCTCAAACAAATGTGTTTAGAACAATCCGTCAACCACTGGAACAACACGCCAGGGTTGAATCATTCCAAAGCGCTTATTAAGCCTTACGACCGTGAGACGGCCCTTGAGGCCCTATCGCTAAATAGGAACAATCTACGCATACTGGTGAGGGCGCTCACGGGGCATTGTGGCCTGAACAAACACATGTTCAACCTCAAGCTCAAAGACACAAAAATGTGCAGGTTCCGCCAAGGGGCAGAGGAAACTCCCCAGCACCTCATGTGCGAGTGTGGCCCGCTGATGCGTAAAAGATACACCCACTTGGGTGGTCACTACCTCCAACCTGAGGAGGTAAAACAATCTGGCTCCAAAAGCCTGCTGCGGTTCTTAAATGACACGAGGCTTAGCGCAGAACTATAGTAGGTGGCGAGCACAATAGATCAGCAATGGTCGCAGTGTTACAAGGCTCATAAAGACCTTAGAAAAGACCCACTCAACAAATAAAAAAATAAAAAAAATAAACCTACGACAGCCGGTTGTTGGTCCGGAATCCACTGCTCACCTCCCAGAAGTGAAAAAATTGTATTATGATGGGCCCTACTCCGGTCGGTGAATTCCATGGCAGCTCCGTTTGTATTTTAATTTTTATTTAATATTGCCATCGCACAAGCTTTACAACATCAAAATTGAGTCTTCTCGGGTCCTCCACAATCACCTCTTTTCTGGGTCCTTCAAAATGTTGGTCAGGTCAAAAAGCTATGGACTGACTTTTCTCATTTTTTTTTTTCTTACAGCATCGGCACTCGCAGACTGACTCCTACAACTCTTCAGCCCTCATAGACGACGACCCTAGAAGCTGCAGTAGAAACCGACTCACAACGGGCAACGGATCTACAGGAAGACCCCTGAGCGAAGTCAGTGACATGAGCGACAACAGTAGTGAGTACCAGCAAAACTATACTCACAATTATAGAAGTAGTATTTTTATAAAATCGAAGACTATCGCGGTTGTTTGACATTATAAATAGGATAGAAACGAATTTACCGCTTGAAATTTGTAGCACCCGACGTTTCGGTGACGTTGCAGCCGCCGTTGTCCAGGGTAGACTGAAAGAGCTGTCAATCCGTTGTTTTGCGGGTAGGCCACATACCGCTACCACCACTGCCTAGGTTATAACGGTGGTTTGTAACCGTCGTCTCTATTGAAGTTCGGGGTTCTTCTTATTTCAATGGCTTCCCAGATCATGCGAGGAAAGTAGAATTGTTACTTGAATAGCACAATGGGATTTGAGACTGCTTCCAGTGGTTACTTCCGCTATCCGATATATGTTCGCAGATCGCCGATTTTACTCGCTGAACGTTTTTAACGGCTTTGATGTGTTCCATCAGTCGAGTGGCTATGGGCCGTTTCGTTTGTCCAACGCTGGCTAAACCGCAGCTGCATTCGACTTTATACACACCCGGGGTTTGCAGTGGTATTACATCCTTTACAGGCCTCAAAAATCGAGCTATATTATGGGTCGGCTTGAAGATCGTTTTTATATCGAATCTGTTTAGCATCTTACTTATTCGATCTGTCATGCCCTTGACGTATGGTAAGAATGCTCTTGATCTGCTCGGTTCCTGAGTTTCGTCTGTATTAGATTGTGTGCGTGTCTCGTGATATTTTCTGTATCCATTTTTCCTAAGGACATCATTGACATGTTCCATCTCCTGCGGAAAATGCTCAGCGTCGCATAGATTGTGTGCTCGATTCATGAGCAACGTTTGCACAACGTAGATGGTAGGGATGATGGTGTGAGCTTGCATGCACATCTGTCCGTATGTGTGGGCTTCCGATATACCGTATATCCGAGAGTATTGTCACTTCTCCTCGTCACTGACCGAGAGTATTGTCACTTGTGGAGTCATCAGATGTGGGCTGGTAGTCATCGTTAAAGACATGTTCATCTTCTTCTTCAGTAAATTGTAACCGCCGGACACAGGATCTGCCAGGATTGTTTCCCCGCATTGTCGCTTGGCACTATCTGGCCTCGAGCGATTCGTAAACAATAACTAAGGGCAAAACAGTGCGATGGCTCTCCCACGCGCTCTATCAGTGGAATCATGAAACTGACTCTACAGAATCATAGTTCTTACTTTTCCCCACCAGAATTTTTCATCAGCTCGATTTTTGCAGAAATGGCGCTTGCACTATGCTACCCCTATATTATCTCTTCAAGTGTCTTAAAGTGTCTAAGCCAAAGATATCTTTGATAATAAAGGTTTTTTCATCTTGAAATCTACTGAGACCTACTACTTTATCCAGAAAATACGTATAAAAGTGGAGTAATAACTTTGTTTTACAACCATTCAGGTATTTCAATATGGTCTCCTTCAATGTATCCCCCCCCCCCCCCCCCCTGAGACAAGATGCACTTCTGGCAACGCCGTTGCCACTGTTGATAAGATCGCTGAAAGTCTTCAGTTGTGAGGCTCTTCATTTGCCGTGTCGTTGCTGCCTTGATGGCTTCCACATCCCCCAAGTGCCGCCCCCGAAGCACCATTTTGCATTTTGGAAACAGGAGGAAGTCGCATGGGGCTAAATCGGGTGTATAAGGCAGGTGTTCTGTCACGGTGATTAAGCTTCGCGCCAAAAACTCACGCACAACGAGAGACATCTTGTGCCAAATCTGGTCGAGCTCGGGCCAGACGAGTTCTGAGACGACTTTAAACTTCAACGTAGAAATTTCCGTTCACTGTCTGGCCGGAAGGGACAAATTCCTGGTGAACAATGCCCCGAGAATTCAAGAGAACTCGATGTGGAGGGGGGTCCTGAGCGTTGGTCATCTTTCACTCTTCTCAGCCTTCCCGGAACCTTTTTAACCACTTGTTGACGGTTAGTTCCTTCGGAGTATTGTCTCCGTAAACTTGTTTCAAACACTCAAAAATCTCACAGCCATTCTTGCCTAGCTTTGCGAGAAACTTGATGTTGATGCGCTGTTCCTTAATCAGAGAGAGCTCCATGCCGACAGCGGGTAAAAAAAGGGCTACTTTCAACACGCACACGTAAACTCACAACAGTAAACTCCTACTTACTCGCAGAGCGCTCTGGCTCGAACTGAGCGTTGAGGGGATTGCATAGAGAGGGGGAACCACCGGGCCGCCCCTCCACAACACCTAGACAAATCGCCCCGAATTTTTTATACATATTTTCCGGACGAACCTCGTATAACGACGTCAGTGAAAGTTAAAATAAAATTACACTAATTACTACAGCTACCTACAATAAAACAATATAAGACGAATATGTAGATTTTATATACCATAATATAGTCATTATATACCATAATATAGTCATTACTTCTTAGACAAATTTATAGAACTCTTTCCGTTATTTAACGCTTGTTGTGCTTGTTTTAGCGGTGCCAAATTTCCCAATCATCCAAGGCAGCCGCGACATTCCGATGCGCCAAAGAAAGAATCTCAACAGCAGTGCGTATTGCCCGAGGACGGATTTGCAAAGGCCGCTGACCCGGTACCTGCCCATAGACAATGATCAACTTAATCTCAGGAGTCACATAGAGACAGCGGGTAAGTATTTATTCTCTTTCTTAGAGTACCATTTTGCTAGTTAATTTTTGTGATTATTATTGCAATTATAGTGTTGCTAGTGGTGGCTCCAGATTTAGTGTTAGCAACCTGGGCTTTCGTTCGACCTTAATGTATAGTTTTTACACGACTGCCCAACAAAAAAGTAGTGTAATGTGTTCAGGGTTTATCTATTTAAAATATTTTGAAAATACATAGCATCGTATCTACCCATTTAATCTAATACATATTATTTACCGTTAATTGTTTTGTTGTAAACTGTTATCATATAGTCTATGTTTTTGTAAATTGGTAAGTTTAAAACTATATATTGTATATCATCTCTTGTCTAAATTGAGTAACTAGTTTAAGATTAATTACTGTCATTCCTACACAATTGTATGGTTGTATTGGAAATAAATACCTTTTACTTTACTTTACTTTACTTTACTTTATGTATGTTGTCCGTTTATCATAACTTCTAAACGCATGAACCGATTTAGAAGTCTGTGGTATTGTTAAAATCGTTATGTCATCTCGATTGTCATGGGTTACCTTAATTATCTAAATATCAAGTAACTGGTTGTCTAAATGTCCAATTAACATAAATATATCATGTTTATTGTCGAATAAAAGGTCTGATTGAGTATATTCCGAAAATATACATGTATCTATAAGGATATATACATAAACCACAACTATTTCATTTAAAAAAACGTAATAAAAGTAATTATAAATACAATAGTTAATAATACGGCAGTCGTGTTTTTTATTCTATGATGGGCCCGATTTTTTGGTCGGTGAATTCCATGGCAGCTCCGTTTGTATTTTATTTATTTAATATATTTACTTGTTAGTATCAAGGTTTCAGAAAGGGTCGTCAGTGGAGGAAGGATATACGGATAACTCGAGCCAGGTGATTTTTTAACTTTAGCGTTCTCTATTGGTTTCACTTTCGCGCAGATTTAGCAAACTGTTACTGGCGGCCGATTTTGTTACCTTTTTCTTCGTATCGAAATGACGTCGATCGATTTCTTCGGATCGAACGAGCGAAACGTCAATTTTTATGTGATTAAGTTTTCGGCGTATTTGTAAATTAATAAGGTTATTTTTTTCGAGATTTCTTTTGAGAAATCATCAAAATTTTTATTGGTTTTTATGACCTAATATCTAAATATTTTTGTACGTTATTAAGCAAAACGAAATATTACTTTTGATAGAGAATCTAATAAGGATAACGATAGTATTTACAATTTCTAAATTGGGTTCCGTATTTTTCCGTAAGACAAGTACAAGTTAGAAATGCCGAGTTTTTTTCACTTTTTCGACTTTCTCATATTTATTCATAATTATCTAATCGTTTTACAAAATGAGATTTCAATATTCTATATACGAAATTTCATTGCGATCATTGCACAGTTATTGTTTTTATGATTGCTGTAGTAGTTCCATAGTTCTAGTACTTTTTGTCGAGCGCGGTGATATTGCAAGAAATTCCAATAAATTGCCGCGGTCTGCCATGAAATTATGCCGCTACTTGAAGGGTTAAACCCAAAATTTTTAGGTGACATATTTTAATATCTTGGATAGCTATAAAAATAATATTTCTATGTCTGTTTATAATCATTTCAATCCAACAATCAGGTGAATTGAAAATCACAATCTTAAAATATTTTTACTTTAAATTACTTTTCTGTTAAGTTTACTTAATGTCGCTTAGGGCCGATTTTTCAATCGTCAGATAAATTGTCTAATATGTATCCAAGGAATTATTTTATCTGTTGATTTATTCATCGAATAACATTGGCGAGTTTTTCAATCATCAAATAACTGTCAAATAGTTATTGGAAGATTTTTCGCTATGTTGGCAGCACTAACTTCAGACAATACACGAAAAGCGAGACAGAATGATTGAACCACTCTATATGCTAGAGCGAGAAGTTCTTAAAAAATATTTATTTGCTTTCAACATAACCTCGAATTGCGCGCTTCGTCTGTTTGTCGTGTGCGTCTTTCGTGAATTTGCGAGTTTGTCGTTTAAAAATGGAAAGTTTAATAATAAAACGAGATAGGTCTGTTAGTTTCTAGACAAGTAATTGCATCATAGGTGGTTTTGATGCATCATCATAAGCATGAACTAACCTTTATGCATTGTGTTTAATTAGGTCTTCAATCGATGTCAGCAGATACTGGACAGTTTCTTTTTGTAGTCTGAATCTTCGCTTAAATTCCACATCATCCCATTGCACAAAAAATTATCCGGTCTGTTTCTCACTACTCTTTGTTTTCTCAGAACCGGATTTAAGTAAGGGCCGATTTTTCAATCGTCAGATAAACAGTCGGATAGGACTTACCTATTCATTAGATAGTACAAAATTTAATTTTTCAATAGTCAGTTAACAGTTATCAAAGGAATAAAAATACTATTCGCTGCATAAAGTTATCCGCTGCTCCGAGAGTCAGATAACGAGTTATTCGTCCAATAAATTGATCCGTCAAACTGATTTTGACAGTGAGAGGTTAGGTTGTGATAATTTCTGGTGAACTTTTGCGCTGAGATATGGATTTATTCGCTGTGTTAGATGACGTTGCTATTGAAAAAGAAGCAGAAATTATAATTACTTAAATCCGGTTGTGAGAAAACAAAGAGTAGTGAGAAATAGACCGGATAATTTTGTACAACGGGATGATGTGGAATTTAAGCAAAGATTCAGACTACAAAAAGAAACTGTCCAGTATCTGTTGACATTGATTGAAGACCAAATTAAACACAATACATAAAGGTTAGTTCATGCTTATGATGATGCATCAAACCACCTATGATGCAATTACTTGTCGTGAAACTAACAGACCTATCTCGTTTTATTATTAAACTTTCCATTTTTAAATGACAAACTCGCAAATTCACGAAAGACGCACACGACAAACAGACAAAGCGCGCAATTCGAGGTTATGTTGAAAGCAAATGTCAAATAAATATTTTTTAAGAGCTTCTCGCTCTAGCATATAGAAGGGTTCAATCATTCTGTCTCGCTTTTCGTGTATTGTCTGAAGTTAGTGCTGCCAACATAGCGAAAAATCTTCTAATAACTATTTGACAGTTATTTGATGATTGAAAAACTCGCCAATGTTATTCGATGAATAAATCAACAGATAAAATAATTCCTTGGATACTTATTAGACAGTTTATCTGACGATTGAAAAATCGGCCCTAATTATAATTTCTGCTTCTTCTTCAATAGCAACGTCATCAAATAAAGCGAATAAATCTATTTCTCAACGCAAAAGATCACCAGAAATTATCACAACCTAACCTCTCACTGTCAAAATCAGTTTGACGGATCAATTTATTGGTCGAATAACTCATTACCTGACCCTCGGAGCAGCGGATAACTTTATTCAGCGAATAGTATTTTTATTCCTTTGATAACTGTTAACTGACTATTGAAAAATTAAATTTTGCACTATCTAATGAATAAGTCCTATCCGACTGTTTATCTGACGATTGAAAAATCGGCCCTTAGTCAGTTTTGCCTTTCAAGCGTCGATATTGACGCTTTCTGTGGTATACTATTTTAACCCAGTTGTTTCTGAAACATGTTTTAATCTCGTATCACAGTAGTTTTTTAGTATTATTACCTTGATGCATAAAGTAAACATGGAAAAATAAAAAAAAAAAACAGTTTTTAGGAAAGCTCGGAAAATGCGGATCGTTTTAACGATCAGTAGTAATAGCCAGGTAGGTTAACGCTCATATAACTACCTACTACTTTATCGATTGTATCCTATTTTAAATTAATGAAACACAGTTTTTACTATGAAAAAGGCTTATAATCTTTATCTATCTAGGTCATAAATTTATAAAAAAACGTGCATGAAATAAATTTAATTCACAAGCTTATTTGTAAACACTTACCGTTTTGAAGACATCGTGAAAGTTAATTACGCTAATATGAATTAAAATAGAAAAGCAATTCAAAATTATGATCACAATATAATTATCTAAGCACCGAAACCCTGTCAAACGATCACTGTGGCTGGCGATTGGTAAACAATAAGCAAAAGTTATCTGCTCGTTAATGTTTTTAAATTGAGGGTATTCCCCATATTTTTTTTTGATCTTTATAACGATCGGTCGTTGTAAATGGGTTAATATCATTGAAAAAACTACAAGTATACTATGAATTGGCACGCGGGGGGAAGTTGGTTTGACGCAGGGGAGGGGAAGGGGGGGGACGTGTTTACTTGCCGGAAAAGTGTTGACGTGACACAACCGATTTTTTTACTGTTAAGTAAATTTATGAAATAAAGAAATTAATAAATCTCTGAGGGACCACCCCTCACTAGACTCCAAGTTGTGCGGTGTGAGGTGGTGGTATCAACTAACGAGTTATCTCCGTATTGAAAGGCGGTTTTGAATGAAGTAGAAGGTATTTATTGATTGAAAGTTAGATATTGCCAGTTATAACGCTTGCCGAATAGGTTATCGAGACACGAGGGTTGCGCGACGGAGGTTATGAGGGTATAGTGGATGAAGGAATTCTTTCCCAGCCACGAGGGCTGGGAAAGGTAAGGAAAGGAAACCAAGGAGCCGGACCCGTTGACCTAACTCGTGAGAGAGAGTGCCGGGTATGCCGTCGCAACCTTGGGGGAAGGTGATCACTCGGGGAATGATACTTTGGTTGCTTTTTCGCCGGTTTATATAGGCCGGGAAATGATGCAATTCGAAATATTCCGAGTAAAAGTATTGTTTCATCGTGCTGATTCATCGCTGCACGGGTTAAAATAATAGCTGAATTATTATTGTGTCAGTGGATTTCACTGGAAATCAATGCATTTGTTGATCGCATGTAATGGTACTTAAGGGCCATTACAAATTATTGATTATTGATTGACAACTAATATAAAAAATTAATTGTTTTCTGCAGGTCATCAAGTGGATATGTGTCCTCACGTGTCCATCGATTCGACGTCGTGCAGAGGATATCTCCACAAGCTTGGTGCCAAATTCCACACCTGGTCAAAGCGGTAAATTCTTCATTATTTTCGTTTGCATATTACTAATAATTTTGCCTACCCATGCTCTGAGATGGAAGGCTGAATACTTGATGTTACAATGGGAGAAACACATAATTGCAATTGCTAAAAGAGCCAACTCTACTCTCTATCTAATGAGGAAGGCTTTGCAACATCTGTCGATAGAGGTTTTTAATCAAGATCTACAAGGCATATGTAAGACCTATTCTTGTGTATGGCCATAGTAAAATAACATCAGTAGGACATCTCGAGCCCGTTTTCGAAATAAGTACTTCGCCGTACCACCAGGGTTGCCACAACAAATACGCAATTGACAAGTTGTGATCCTATTAAAGCAGAAATGCAATTCTTTATCATTATTATAAACGTTTAAGTATTTTTGGTTTATAGATCAAGAGTCGGTTCCCAAAATTGTACTGTAACATAATATATGAGTTAGTGATGACTTTGTGTGACAGCATTCATCACTTGTTCCATGTGTTCAAAATACCTACATTTTAGTAAGTTAAAGTAGGTACTTAACAAAACGCATCTACGTACCTACCTCTTACAGTCCCATGGGAAAGCAACATACCGAAGGACCACAACTTCAAAGTAAACAAGTACTGCAATTTAGTAGACCGGATAGTGAGAAACGGATTTAAGACTGATCTCTTCGCCGTGGAAGTCGGAGCAAGAGGACTACCGGCGAAGTCACTCTACAGCCTCTTCAAGAATTTAGGCCTGCCAAGAGCGGCGCTGAGCTCATACATGGAGAGAGCCTCGAAAGCGGCACTGGAGGCCTCCTACAGAATATGGATAGGTAGAGAGAGGGAGGCCGAGGGCGGGACTGGTGGTTCTCCGCGTCCTAGTCATCGCAGACTAGCTGATGAGGGCTTGTAGCGAGCCGAAACGTCACGCGCGCTGGAGAACTGTAGAGCGGCCGCTCACTAGTCCCACCTCGTCCGACACCCTCCTTTATTGCCAATGGGCCCGGATATGTTCGGTGAAGCCATTGAAAGCTGAGTTCAACACCTTCCTACGCACCTACTTGCCTAGACACATATTTACCTATGCAAATAAACAATAAACGTACCTCGTAAATGTAATTTCGTAACGTAAATACTCGTAAATGTAATTTGTGGTAGGTTGCATACAGCCTGTACAGAAAACATTCCACATTTGTATACTTAGCTGTCGCGCGACAGCCCTGACTGGCTAGCACCGAGGCGCCCGAGAATCTATGTAGTGGTAACGTACAGACAACGCGCGCTTGTATGAGTGCAAAATCGGTGCTACTATGGAGATGTTATACTGTTCTTATTTTACTATGGTATGGCTATCAGCTCTGGAACCCCTAATTATGCAAAGTTGTAGATATCCTGGAAAAGATGCAGCGAAGGGCAACCCTAAATGCCAGCGGGCCAGAAGAATAGGAATGATGAAGATCACTTGGAATTACTTGGAATGACTACTCTCAAACAAAGAAGACAAAGACGGGACCTCATTGAAGCCACAATTATATTAGGGCCACACCGCGTGTTGCAATTATTATTATTATATTATACACTAGCAGCTTAAGGCTGATGCGTGTATATCACATGCACTTGTTTTTAAACTTGTGACTGTTTTGCACTAAGAAAGATGTCCAGTTTGTTTTTAAAGCTATTGACAGAGACAGCACTGATCACTTCCTCTGGCAATGCATTCCAAGCATCCACTACACGATTTGTCAAAAAATATTTCCTGGGGTTCGATGCTGCGATTGTCTTATTTAGCTTCAACGAGTGTCCACGCAGTTGCTTATTGGTGTTCAGGGTATACATTCTCTCGAGGTTGGGCACACTGTAATAACCGTGAAGCATTTTGTAGCTTTCTATTAAGTCTCCTCGCTGCCTACCTTTCTCTAATGCAATGCATGGGATTGAATTCGGTTTCATATATTTAGTATGAAAGTGATTATATTAGACATGGCCGCATGTCGCCGCGCGAGCTGACGCCATGCAGATCACTCGATTTCGATCGGCGTGGGAACGGTGGTGGGGGAAGCCGCTCGTTGGCTCGCTTCTCGCTAGTATAATCAGCCATGGCCGAGCAAGTGAGCAGACGCATACCTACGTAAAACGTATTTCAGTGCGCATACCTACGTATTTTTTAAATATCATTTTCAATAAAAGGATGTATGTAGTCGAATTGTGTTTTTGTCAATCTGAAATATTGATGAAATCTAGTTCGTCGCTTTCTAGTTTATTTACCAATAATCGAAAAAGCTTCAGATTGGATTATGGAGGTCGATTCGGTCTCTAAGCAGTATAAATTCCCTGAAAGTCTCGGATGCACAGCCCTGCGTCCAGTAACTCTTTACTCTCTATCTCGAAGATGGTCCTTATCGTAGAATTAACTGTTCCATGGGAATCAAATATCCCAAAAGACGACGAGTACAAATTACATAAATACCATTATCTCGCAAATGCCGTCGCCCGGAACGGTTTCACTGTTCACCTTCACACGGTGGAAGTAGGCGCTCGTGGCCTGCCAGCTAAATCTTTCTTTCGCCTTTTTAAAGATCTTGGTCTCTCCAGGAAAATAATCAACTCCTTTCTAGAAAAAATATCTAAAACCGCGATTTCCGCATCTCAAATTCTATGCTTCGAAGGGGGGAGTGAATGGATAGTAAGGTGAACGCTCACATGTGGCAAGACAGCTGTCCTAAACCTACCACAGCCGGTCGTTAGTCCGGAATTCACCGTTCACCTCCCAGTAGTGTAATAATTATATATGATGGGCCTGATTTCGGTCGGTGAATTCCATGGCAGCTCCGTTTGTATTTTATTTTCTTTATTAATGCTATTCACTTCGAGTTCCTATTACTGTTTTATTGGATGCAGCCAATATTTCCTCTTCTTTCGTTTCCCCTTGAGTAGGCTTAATATAGGTAGGTACCTAGGCAATATTTCCTTAGCATCCGTATCTGAGTCAGACGAAAATATCGTAGACAAGTGCGGACGATGACGGCCACCACTGAACTGACACGAAAATTCGTGAGCACGCGCGGCGACACGACACTGTAGTATAATCACCTGCCCGTTGCGTGAGACAGCGTTGCAACACGCGGCGTGGCCCTAATATAATTGCGGCTTCAGACATATACAATTTTTACACATTATTACGATGTACCTATTAAGAGTAATACACAAAAAACCTTTCCGGTATTCTTCTGAGAGCTTGTACAATGAATCTAAAGTCCTTGACGTTCGTCAAATATACGCTAAGGTAGTCCTACTCTACTACTATAATCATGACAATTTTCATCTATATTCAACACACCATAAAGGAAAACGAGTAACAACAACCAGACAGCACTTAATCCAAAAAAAGAGAACAAGTTTTGCACAAAAACACTTCTCTTACATTGCTCCTCGACTGTTCAACAAAATGAATAGTATTTTTCCTGCAGGATTGAAATCTAGGAATAGTCACGGCGTAAAGAAAAACCTAACTAAGTCACTTTTGACTATGGGTCGACAAGAAACGGAGACATAAATAACATATATATTAAAATAGTGCACGATTTGTGAGATATATGTATATATATAGTATTATTTTATATTTATCTATAAAGTATATATTTATTTATATATGTATGTATATATTTATATACCTAAATTTAATATTATTACGCTTTCTTATTCTATTTTTAACTTCTCAAATGTACCATAATAATATACAAAGATGTATTACAGCTAGTTATGAAAACCACTATACCTTTTTTAAATATTTTAAGCCTACCTTAGTACAGGCGAGGCCTACTTAGGATGGCTTTGAATTTTAAAAATACATGTAATATTATAGATAAATAAAGAATTTTGAATTTTTTGAATTTGAATACCTGGACTAAAAAATATTTACAAATTCAACGTCAACACAAATCTTTGAGGTCATAATAAAAAACTCAACTATGCAAAATTTAAATTTTATCCTCTTAAGAACGTTCTGCAAAATGGAGTGGTGGACATGTAGAATAAACTACCATTTGAAGTGATTATTGCAAGCTCTGTCAATCAATTTAAAAACAGACTCGATTTCTACCTAAAAACTTGTTAATATTGTTTAGCTTTACAAGATCTGATCTGGATATAACAGCAAAGCTGCCTTTCCAGAATAAATAATATTAACCCTTGGAGTAAATGGGTATTTTCATGGATGCGTCTGTCTCTTTTGCAGGATTTTCGGCGACATCGACCTTAAAGTACTATAACTACGAAACTACTACACCAATCATAAAAAGAACAACTGCACAATGATTGCATTGAAATTTCGATTATAGAATATTGAAATATCATTTTGTAAAACAATTAGATAATTATGAATAAATATGAGAACGTCAAAGAAGTGAAAAAAACGCGGAACCAGATCTGGTCGTATCATACTCAACGGGTTAATAATAATAATACTTACAGACACTGGAAGCCTACTAAAGTGTGATGAAAGCGGAAGACCGTGTCCTCCCGAAGGGTGAAATTTATCCTTGAGATAGAAAAGCGAAGTGGAGTTATTGAGGATGTTGTAGAGTAGAGGCAATGCATGCGAATTTGATCAATCGCGAATAGAAAGCTATTTTATAGATAGCCATTTTAATAACACGGAAAATACTACAAATATATTACGAATCGGCACACGAGGGAAGTTGGGTTGGCGCAGGGGGGGGGGGGGGAGTTACGGGAGGGGTCTACTTGCCGGGAAAGTTTTGGGGTGACACAACCGAATTTTTTGTTTAACCGATATGGGAAGAAATGCTGAAGCCGCCGAAGACTTTGAAAACCATGGAAAAGGCGAATAAGTGCCTGTAGCCGTATGATTTGCTATACCCTTATTGCATCTTCAACATAATAAGACATTTTTTTTAAATTGCAGATGGTTCGTTTTCGACCGCACGACCAAAACTCTGATATACTACTCGGATAAGAGCGAGAAAAAGCCACGAGGCGGAGCATACTTTCAAGTAATAGCATATCCTTAGTCTTTCTTTATTTAGTATTGATTTTTTATTAGATTGGAATGGCATCCAAGAAGTTAAAATCGAGAAATGAAGCGATGCGATAGAGTGCATAGTTCGCTCTTCCCAATTTATCACATGAAGCATCAATATGTAGGTGCCATCCAAGAGTTAGTCAACAATGTCTATCCTGACATTGATAACATAAGTTATAAGACAATATCTTGGTTTAAAGAAAGAGCGATTCTGTCACCAACTAACGAACAAGTAGATAAAGTAAATAACTTGATTCTTTCAAAGATTGATGCGCCGACGAAAATATACTACTCGGTCGATACTGTTCTCGATTTGGAAGAAGCTGTTCATTTTCCTACAGAATTTCTAAACTCTTTGAACCCGTCTGGACTCCCTCCTCACAAAATGGTGTTGAAAGTAGGTTGTCCTGTTATTTTATTAAGAAACCTGAATCCACCTACACTTTGCAATGGCACGCGTTTGCTGGTAAAATCATTGAAAACTTTCATAATAGAGTGCACAATACTCACAGGATGTGGTATTGATTCCCCAAATCCCTCTGATACCATCGGATTTACCCTTCCAATTTAAACGTTTACAGTTTCCGGTAAAGACATCTTTTGCAATGACCATTAATAAATCGCAGGGTCAAACCTTCAACGTTGCAGGCTTAGATTTGAGCGTTGACTGTTTTTCACATGGACAACTGTATGTCGCTCTTTCAAGAGTGACCTCCAGAGAAAACATGTTTGTATTGTCTAATGACAAGAAAGCTGTGAACGTTGTTTATAAAGACATTCTGTAATATGTTGTAAAAATAAAATAAATAGTTAAAAATGTAAAAAGTAAATAAGTAAAAATGTAGTGTATGAATTTAGATATTCCAAAGATAGCAGGAAATCTTCACGGTATAGGGAAAGGGGGATTGTTTTACTCCAAATTTAACGCGTGCGGGCCACGGGCAGTAATGAATAAATCAAAACTACTGGATCGATTTTAATCACATAGGCTATATATTTTATACCCGTGCGAAGCCAGAGCGGGCCGCTATGTTTTTATATACAACGTTCACAGTTTTTCTGTACTGTATTTAGTATCAGCATTGCACCCGTGCGAAGCCGGGGCGGGTCGCTAGTATATTATAATTATAAAATGCTATGAGCACGATGCACCATCTGGTGGTAGGTAAAATATCGCTAATATTGTTTATTTGTAATATTTTGCCTATAGATAGATGGACCAGCGCGCTCAACGCTTCTCAAACTTTTCTTCAATAGATTAGGTTTAAAAATTTGACAAATGAAAATAAAAACACAAAGTAGGTTACAAAAATCTTATAACGTGTGATTAGGGATCCTATCACGTTATACCAACACAAAAAACAAGAGCGCCATCGAGTTTATTCAAAATGCGAAAAAGAAAAAATCATAGGTTAGGTTATGACCGAAAAATGAAAAAAACAACCACAGGGTCGGAGAAAGAATTTGGTTTGGCACTAAATTTGGCAAAACGGAGAATAAACCTTCGCAATTTTAAAATGAAACTACAAATTTAAAGTTATGAAAACAAAAGTCCTTTATAGCTCCGTCAACCTCTTCTTCAGACATGGGGTACAGACTTCAGACATGTGACATGTGATACGTTTTCCAGTTCAAATGGACATCCAGGCGAGAAAAAGTCAGGGCACGGTTGGCCGATTTGTGGAGTTGAATTTACATTCGGAAATAAAAGGCGACACAGCCAAAAAACACATTGTGACGAAAAGAGAAAACCACCATTACTACAAAACTCGTCTATCTAATTGAATCCCCAAAAGAATTAAACGCTTACCAAAAAATAGGACCTTGTTCACATCACTTTAAAACACCGCACTTCTAGTGTATTAACAACGGCGGATTATTCCGCTTTTAGCGAGTTTTCTGTCGCCCAGTGCGAGTGAGAAGTGCTTCTCCTCGCGCTTTAGGAGATTAAAAAAAACTCATGACAACTCGTTTACAATAAAATAGTAATTATTTTTGTAATATTTATTACATATATTAAAAAGTTCTTTTGAACTTGATTTTTTAAGTAAATCTCTTGTTTTTTTGTCATGACAAGAACACCAGAAGGGTCATTTTTTATTGGGCCGTGCAATACGGCTATTTCTATTTTGACAGGTCAAATGTCAAAGCTTTTAGCGATTATTTTTGTTTTGGAGATAATATGCTTTAAGATTTTGAACCATGATTACGAAACAACTCAAAAACTGAGTAAGACCAATATAAAAAAACACGAGAAATACACGCGAAACATGTTGCAATGCGTGCAACATGTTTTTGAAACATAACATGCCTCGCAAATTTTGATTTTTGTTACAATCTTGATAGATTTTTCAAACTGGATTTGTCATCTTTCCAGGTCATCGAAGAGGTGTACCTCGACCACCTGAACATGTCTCGATCTCCCAACCCTCGCACGACCTTTGTCCTCAAGACCAAACAGCGAAAATACTACCTGATGGCGCCCTCTGGCGAAGCCGCCCGGATATGGATCGACGTTATCTTCACGGGCGCGCAGGGATACACTGAATACCAATGATCTACGCTAGCGTAGATCCGGATCTATTTGCGCAGCGACGCCCTTTAGTTAAGGGGGGGGGCACGCGACGCCCGATTATTTTTTAAGGCAGCTCTTTCAGTGCCAGTCTAAAGTGCCAAGAAGTAGGGTAGATAAATCGGGCGGCCTGGGGACGCCGCTCGTTACGCGGACGACAACACCCAGCCGAGCCGCTCGGACTGATGAAAGGTGCTAGTTTATTAGACCTTTATATAATATACGACGGTTGATTGATTAATATTCGAAATCAACACATTTGATGAGACGTCGATTATCTCAGCCAATTTCAAACTTACATTTCGCATGCCAATCAATCAACACTCGCACAAACTGTTTACTACTTATAGAAAGTAATGGAATCGTATACCTACACATATGTACATTAGAAAATGTACAATTATTATACTACTTTATATTACTTAATCGAATTCGACGGTTTAAATACTGTATTATTTGTGTTACCATTGCATAAGTTTTTTTCGTAATTTTATTAATTTTTCAAACGAATGCCTTCTAAAGTCTGGTAAAAAATACAATAATTGCAAAATGTGGTTAGAATGGACGTTGAACAATACATAAATATTAGGTCACTAACTATGAAGTTTCTTCATACAAAAAATAGTATTAAAAATATACTTTTAATTAATTGTGATTTTGGCACTTATTATTATTATTATCATCATCATCATCATATTATACACTAGCAGTGTAAGGCTGATGCGTGTACAGTCTGGCCAAAAAGAGTAGACCTTACATTAGGAGAAAAAGAAAAAACGTTAGTTGTGCCTTTTTTAAATAATCAATAAATTTAATTGTAGATACCAACATTTTGTGGTTGAAGTATACGAAGTGTCAAACAAAAGATAACCTCAAAATGTACCTAGAAGTATACTTTGAAGCCGCGTCTCCTGCAAGTGTTTTCTCGAAACAATACACAAAAACATCTAAACAAATGGGTGTTTGTCTATGCAAAGACAATGTTTTTATCTTCCGAGGCATTTGGTAAACATTCTGCGCGCGGATGAGCTGGGAGCGTTTGTTTCATTTCCGTCCGCCGCCCGCACAGTGCAGAGCTGTCGGGTGTTTGAGGTTATATTTATTTTTATATGCAGGAGACAGATTTTTATTGTGTATGAAAACAATTGTTTTTGTGTATTGTTTCGAAAATACATGCGCAGGAGACCCGGCTTTATTAAGTTTAAAAAGTATAAAAATGTATCTTTATTCCAATCCATCGTCACAACGTTTCCACAAAAAATATAACCTCAAACACCCGACAGCTCTGCACTGTGCGGGCGGCGGACGGAAATGAAACAAACGCTCCCCGCTCACCCGCGGGACAAAAACATTGTATTTGCATAGACAAATGTGTATGGCCACGTCCATTTGTTTCGATGTTTTTGTGTATTGTTTCGAGAAAACACTCGCAGGAGACGTGGTTTAAGACTTTGAAAACGACTTCTTTAGCTCTGCTTTGAATAGTTTTGTTGAATAACGAGAATTAATGGCAAAATGAACACAATTTCATGAACTAAACCAAGAGGACGAAATTCGTCTGAAATAAGGGTGTTGCCACACTTCAAAATATTTCCCCGCATGTCGAATGGATGTCTACTCTTAACCGCTCGAAAGCCAG
The DNA here is from genome assembly GCA_944548615.1 of Micropterix aruncella. Classification (NCBI taxonomy): domain Eukaryota; kingdom Metazoa; phylum Arthropoda; class Insecta; order Lepidoptera; family Micropterigidae; genus Micropterix; species Micropterix aruncella. The sequence continues at coordinate 16,478,066 of OX155978.1, read as the reverse complement.
CCTTCGCGCGCAATAAACTGCGCTGCAACTTTTGGTCGGTTTTTATTAATAAATACTAACAATATTGCTTTTTCATGAATTCCCTTTTGTTACCTAGTAACTTTTGGGAGCTAATGGGCCCTTGCTGAGTTGGCCACGAAGACCCATTCTGTTCAAGGTTGGTCACACTCACGGGTCAACACCCATCCAACGGCCTCCACGCATGAAGTGCGAGCCCGGGCAGGACTCTGGCCTTAGGGCTAGTTTCCCCTAGGAATCAACCTTCTGGCGCTTCTAGACGGTCTGCGCACCGTGCGGCGTAAGCCAATCGACTGCGCACTCTGACTAACAGTCGGGGGAATCTGGAAGCAGTACTGTTTCCTATAGAGCGGGGGTGGCTGCTGATCTTACGGCGACTGCTCTTGAAACGACCATCGGCTACCCGATCCTGGGTGAACAGCCGGGCAAAGGATGCCGTGGTTTCCGATAGATTCGGTTTACACCGTTTACCGCTTCGTAAGGGAGAGGAACTCGCAAGCGACCTCGAACTCGTAACCAATCGAGAGACCGGAGTAATCTGGTCGCAATTGGAAGTAAGGGTGTGAGTGTAAGTGGCGGAGCTTGACGGTGGACTGTTTTGTCCAAGTGTTCTGCGTTCACTGGGCTGGCTGAAACGGTTATGCGCTGATCTGTCTATTAGACGCAAAATGCCTATAGCCACTGTTGGCTTCCGACGGGTTTATGGCCAGACTGTATATCACATGCATTTGGTTTTAAACTTGCGACTGTTTTGCACTGAGAAAAATGACCAGTTTAGATCCTCAATTTACATCGTAAGGTTCCGATTACGATTCCCGGCTGGATCACCATTTTTCATTGGGAGAAAATCAACAGAATAGCTTCTCAATTTTGTCGGTCAAATGCAATAACAAGACACGCACACATATGTTACAACCACACATATAAAAACTTCATAGTAAGGTTGGTTGTAAGAGATAATAAATCCGCCCATTGTAAAATTTCACAATACAAATCAGAAACAAACCAATTAAAAGTGGCCAATGTGAACATAGCAATTATATAGGTAATACGGAGAGAGACTCTCCTTTAAAATGTGAACAATGATTTAGAAGGCATTCTCCTATTAGTAACATTAATATTATATCGATATACATTATAACTTCAACCTAGTCTATACTGTAGAGACGTCTGCGAAAATCCCGTATTTATTCCTGATAAATACTTCAGATGACTTTGCGGACTGATTCTCGAAATGATGCGGCGGCCATTTTGCATCGCTGTTATAAAATGGCGTCGTCAAGATGGCGGACATTGCTCAAAAATAAACACAGACTAAAACCTCCCTGCGTGCCTTATCGTCCTAATTACGGTGCGAATATTTCCCTTTTGATACTAAAAATCTCTTACAATGTATTTTAGTTTTAAGTATGAACATATTATTATTGTTTTATAGATTGAAAGCGTGATGGATTTTTTCATGGGAGTGTTGTTCGTTTTGAAAGAGTTTGCGATGATTTTAGCGAAATATAATGTCGTTTATTTGCAGCAATTGCAATAACCGTAAAGGTAAAAATTATACAAATTGTAAATGTTTGATGGAAGGCTACATATAGAAAGACTGCAGACACTACTAATCGAGATATCCCCAGGTGATGTAGGCCTGGTTTTCAATACATACCTGCAATGGCATCTATAATCAATCATAAAAATAACAACCATAACAACGGATAAAGCCAAAACTGTATAGGTACTGATTAGTTATATTTCTTCTACGTTTTTGAGGAAGCCCTCCTATTCCACTTAATCCAGTTCATTCCAAGACTTTTCTAACAAGTCCAAACACAGCTATGATACAATGTTCCATCATGAAGTTCCAGTTCATGTCTCCCGACTCCATTGTGAGAGTTCCCACCCTCCACTAGACTCCAATTGATTGTGAGCGAAGGGTGGATCTCATCGTGAAGTTTTCTCCGTGAATGAAAGTCGTGGATGTCGAAGTAGAAGTAGGTATTTAATCAGAAGGTTGAAGTGAGTCGCCAGTTCTTAATGCCTTGATTGTTATTTCGCCGTAGTGTATTAGTGTGGGCGCGAGGTGAAGCCGTAGTAGTGTGTCCGAAGTGTGTAGTCGAGGAGCGAGGCTTGACGATCGGTATCGCGGGTAATGCAGGTACTGCTTGATAATGAAGCGTAGTCGCGGTAACTATCCGCCAAGGAAATGATGCGTAGAGCGCGGTAACTATCCGCCAAGGGAATGATATCGATTGATTGAAATGTACTACGTTTTATACCGTGAGCGGTGATGTAATAGCTATGAGTGGGGTGCGACATGTGTATCGATCAGAAGAAATGACATGAGTCATCGCTTGACTTTGCATAAATTGCCGAATTTAGTTGGAAATGAACTGCAGCTGGCTCGTGTAGATTTGAGCGAGTTTGCGGTTTCCATTCTGTGGAAATTACATTTTTGTTGTGGGTCTGTTGGACCGACAGGGCTCCAACACCATCATCAGATCAGTTTGACAGTACCATATTATTGTATTGTCATCAGAACTACATACAGCTGCCAATTTTCATAACGCTACGATCCTTGGGAGATGGTTAAATTAGTTACCTTAAATTCCATTACATAGTTGTTACATACAGGTCGACCTAATAAAAGCGTGTTAAAAACCTGGCGGCACACCGGTGGATACTTGTGTCATACCATTGTGCCGCGGCACACTGGTTGAATACCACTGACACATAGACTTTTAGAGAAATAAGACAGTTTCTCACGTCTTTGGTGGAACTGCAGCAGCTTAAAACATAAATCTTAAATATCATCGCAAACCTTTCAAATCGAAAAAGTCCTTCGTTTCAACATGCTTCATCCAATGTTCCAAACCAATTGAGACAATTGTGTGGAGTAGTGATAAACTAATAAATCTGGATTAGGATACAGTGATAATTTTAGGGATGTCTGTATATCACCGTCGATTATCTCGGTAAATTTTAGAGCTGTCAACTTGATATTTGGCATAGTAATTGAGCTCGCCCTTTTGGTCACCAAGGCACAACAAAAGTAAAAAATATTTTAATGTCGACTAATTAAAGGAGGACCAAAAGTGGTAAAAAGAAATCATTGCCTGTCGCTTTTTCAAAACAGATTTATTACTACATCTCTAAATTCAGTCTTCTTTTCAACATAGTCCTTATCTACTATTTTATATTATTATTATACTTTTTTTACTATACATATTTTTAATGTTTATTGACGTGTAATGATTTTGTAAACGATAATATATTAACAAAATAATTAATTAATGTTACTGTCTTTATTTTAAAAGGGTTACGGGTTCGAGGTCGCTTGCGCGGTCTTCTCTTTGGTAGTTGTGATCGGTGTCCACCGAATCTATCGCGGACCACGGCTTCTGGCTGAACAACCGGTATTGGCCAGCCGATTGGTCGTTTCAAGAGCAGTTGCCGTATGGTAAACAACTAACCCCGCTCTATTGGAAACAAAGCCGCTTCCCGACCGCGGCTATCAGTCGTAGTGCAAAGTCGATTGTATGACACCGCACGGTCCGCAAAACCTTCCAGGAGCGCCCGAAGGGCGATTCCTAGGGGAACTGGTCTGCAGGCCAGAGTCCTACCCGGGCTCGCAATTCTGCGTGGAGGCTGCCGGATGGGTGTTGACCTGTGAGTTTGGCCGACCCTAACACATGGTTTTTATTGGCTTAACTGCAACAGGGCCCATTAGCTCCCAAACTCGCAACAACTAGAGTTGTCGACTACAGCGGGCAAGCCCGTCACCTCAGGAAGTTTTAACGATTAGTCGTTCTATCTCCCTGGAGTGAGCGCAGAAGACTTGGACAAAACAGTCCACCGTCAAGCTCCGCCACAAACCCGTAAGAGGCAAACGCCTTAACCGCGAGATAGCCAGGAGTGTTACCCAGCGGGCTTACACTCACGCCCTTACTTCCAATTGCGACCAGATTACTCCAGTCTCTCGATTGGTTACGAGTTCGAGGTCGCTAGCGCGGTCCTCTCCCTTACGAAGCGGTGAAACGGTGTATACCGAATCTATCGCAGACCAGCCCGGCTGTTCACCCAGGATCGGGTAGCCGATGGTCGTTTTAAGAGCAGTTGCCGTAAGGTCCGCAACCACCCCCGCTCTATAGGAAACAGTACTGCTTCCAGACTCCCCCAACTGTTAGTCAGAGTGCGCAATCGATTGGCTTATGCCGCACGGAGCGCAGACCGTCCAGGAGCGCCAGAAGTTTGATTCCTAGGGGAAACTAACCCTAAGGCCAGAGTCCTACCCAGGCTCGCACTTCATGCGTGGAGGCCGTTGGATGGGTGTTGACCCGTGAGTATGACCAACCCTGAACAGAATGGGTCTTCGTGGCCAACTCAGCAAGGGCCCCTTAGCTCCCCCAAACTCGCAACAGGTAGGGGTTCTATATTTCTTAAAGGTGTCTGTCTCGAAAGCTGCAAAATTTTCAACATAAAGGCTCGGCGCAGAAGAGCCACCCCCCACTCGAACGCCACTGCTGCACAAGTGGTGGTGGCGCGCAACAGCCAAAGGTGTTCGGTGGCAGCGACACAGTATACCGAGACAACAGCAGACTCTTTCGAGGGACAGGGCCTTGCGGGAAAAGGGTGCGGGGCAAGTGGGCAGAGGGGTACGTCTCGACGAACGCCCTTGGTTAGCGTTACGCGCAGGTAAAGGTTAGCGACTTATTAGAATGTTTGCATATCCGCGTGGGACGAGTAGCGGACATCTGGCGGTCATAGTTAGTTAGTTAGTTTGTCTGGGCTATTTCCCGCACTTGGCCTCTTGATTGGGTCGTTGTACGTGGCTCATGTTTATATTTATGTTACTCCAGCCAACCCAGGCTGTCCCAGAAGGTAGGCAGCCTGTTTGGGTTGCTACAGGCCTCCGGGACAGATGCTGGAGATTGTAGTATTCTTGCCCGTTGCTCTGCCACGCTCATGCATTCCATGAGCACATGCTGTGGCGTTTCTTCTTCCTCCATGCATCCTCTGCATAGAGGGCTGTCTGTCACACCTATGGTAAACAGATGTTTGTTTAGGGGACAGTGGCCTGTCATAGTACCTATGACTTTACGGATTTTGCCCCTTTTTAATCTGGTCTCTTGCCCCTTTTTAACTCTGGGCAAGTTTTTTAGACGCTTCCGGAACCGCGTTCTTTGTTTGCCTGCATCCTGCGATCTGGCGGCCATATGCGAGCCCTTACCACTCGTGACGTATTTGCTTCGATTTCAATTACCAGTTGAATATAGTTAACCCTTGGAGTAAATGGGTATTTTCATGGATGCATCTGTCTCTTTTGCAGGATTTTCGGCGACATCGACTTAAAGTACTATAACTACGAAACTACTACACCAATCATAAAAAGAACAACTGCACAATGATTGCATTGAAATTTCGAATATAGAATATTGAAATATCATTTTGTAAAACAATTAGATAATTATGAATAAATATGAGAACGTCAAAGAAGTGAAAAAAACGCGCGACCAGATTTGGTCGACTCGTACTCAACGGATAATTGTTTCGCGTCCAGATTTGGTTGACTCATACTCAACGGGTTAATAGTGGTCAGAAACCTTTCTACAGCCATGTTCGAAAGCAAGTGTCTTTAAAAGTGTCAGTGCCCATTGCACTAAAACCTGAATCGACAGATCCGTACGACAGATCCGTACTTGGTAGCCATTACTTTTGCTAAGTAATTCGAAAAGTCCTATATTAGAGAACCAGACACCCAAATGCCGCAGGTACAGAAGGTACAGAATTCCATCAAAAATGTAAAATTTACCCCGGAAAAGTATTACAAGTCCTGAAAACATTTGACAACACAACTTCAATGGGACCAGATGAATTTCCAGTTATATTTCTGAAAATATATGCACCTGACATAGTTAGTTAGTTAGTTTGTCTGGGCTTTTTCCTGCACTTGACCTCTTGATTGGGCCGTTGTGCGTGGCTCATGTTTCTATTTATGTTACTCCAGCCAACCCAGGCTGTCCCAGAAGGTTAGCAGCCTGTTTGGGTTGCTACAGGCCTCCGGGACAGATGCTGGAGATTGTAGTATTTTTGCCCGTTGCTCTGCCACGCTCCTGCATTCCATGAGCACATGCTGTGGCGTTTCTTCTTCCTCCATGCATCCTCTGCATAGAGGGCTGTCTGTCACACCTATGGTAAACAGGTGTTTGTTTAGGGGACAGTGGCCTGTCATAGTACCTATGACTTTACGGATTTTGTCCCTTTTTAATCTGGTGAGGTTGCGGGCAAGTTTTTTGGATGCTTCCGGAACCGCGTTCTTTGTTTGCCTGCATCCTGCGTTCTTTTTCCATTCTGTAAGGTGGGTTTCTTCGGTGTTCCTGCGTAGCCATGTTTTTATTTGGGCCTGGGGAATGGGCATCAAGGGTTCCGGTCCATGTAATATTTCCTTTGATCCCCTTTTGGCCAGTTCGTCTGCCGCGTCGTTTCCCAGTGAGTCGCTGTGCCCTTTAATCCATTGCAGGGTCACTCTATTTGACCCTGCAATGGATTGGAGCGCATTGTGGCATTCCAGTACAAGGACAGAGGTTATAGTATTTTTTGCTAGCGCTTGTAGCACGGAGGCACTGTCGGAGACAAATTTCAAGCTTAGGTCTCCGACATCTTTGGCTGCAACTGCTTGTGCTGCTCTGGTGATGCCAATGCATTCTGCTTGGAAGATCGTATTTAGGTTGCCTAGGGTAGTTGATATTTTGATGTTTAGATCATTTGAGAAGACGCCGGCTCCGGTACCTTGAGTGGTTTTGGAGCCATCTGTGTATATCCTTACTTCATTTGTACCAGAGTGATCTGCTGGTTCTGCAATGAGTTGGATATTGTATCTTCGATCAAAGACATGATGGCATATTATCCTGTCCATGGGTGCGTCCAGAAGAGGTATTTCTTCTAGAACCCGTTTCAGAATTTTTGAGTGTGGTGTTTCTGTGTTTTGTTTCCACAGTCCATTTGCTCTTAGTCTTAGAGCGGCTGCCTTAGCCTCCTCTTGGATGACAAGATCCAGAGGTCTCATGTTTAGGAGGTACTCTAGTGCGGCCGATGGTGTGGTTCTCATACATCCAGTGGCTGCTACACACGCTAAGCGTTGCAGGCTCTGGAGTCTCGCTTTCACTGTGGTCAGTTGTGTTCTGGGCCACCATACAACTGATCCATAAGTCAGAGAGGGCCTGATGACTGATGTGTACAGCCAGAGTGTGATTTTTGGGTTGAGACCCCATTTTTTCCCCACTAGTCTCCGACACTGCCAAAAAGTTAGGCAGGCCCTCTTTGTTTTGGCTTCGATATGACTCGCCCAGTTTAATTTGCTGTCAAGGATGACTCCCAGATATTTCACCTCTGTAGATAGGGAGAGTTTGGTGTTGAATAGTTTTGGTGCTTGTAGTTCTGGCAACTTCCTCTTCTTGGTGAAGAGGATGAGTTCTGTCTTTTTCGGATTTACTGACAATTTATGTTCGTCACACCATTTTTCTACTATCTGCAAAGCTGAGCGCATGACTTTACATAGCATATTTTCTGCGTTTCCATTAATCATTATTGCTAGGTCGTCGGCATAACCAATAGTAGTGTAGCCCCTTTCATTTAGTGTTTTTATGAGGCTGTCCACTACTATGTTCCATAGAAGTGGTGATAGGACCCCCCCTTGGGGGCATCCTTTAACTACCTTCGCTCTTGTGGTAGTATTCATCACTATCTGGACCGCCCTTTTGCTGACCAGCTCCGTGATCCATTTTATGGTGACTGGTTCCACCTTAAGTTCTTGTAGGGCGTGGTTTATGCTGTTGTGCATGGTTTTGTCAAATGCACCTGACATGTAATCAGTTGTCTCATTTTATGAGCGTATCATTTAGGAATGAAAAATTACCACAGGATTGGAAAATAGCAACGATTACTCCAATATTTAAAAACGACGAGAAGTTATGTGCTGCAAACTATCGAACCTAAAAGTTTGACCAGTATCATTTGCAAAACCATGGATAAAATCATTGGTCACGAAATCAGATAATTCCTGAGCAAAGAAATGGTAATAATTGATGAACAGCGTGGGTTCACGCAACGATGGTCAACTGTGACAAATCTCTTAACATGTCTCAATAAATGGGCAAGCGACTGGAACGAGCGATGCCCGACTGATGTTATTTACTTAGACTATAAGGAGGCATTTGACCGTGTAACAATAAAATGTCTCACTTACAAGATGCAGGAAGGAACACTTTGGAATTCGTGGAAAGCTACTGGCGTGGATGCAAGACTTTCTATCTGACAGGACATTCACAGTGAGAGTTGGAGAATGTCACTCTGAACCAAATAAAAGTCCTCAGTGGAATCTCACAAGGTTCAGGGCTGGGTCCTATTGTATTTGGTATATTTTTGACTGACTTGAAAGCAATTATGGAATTGGATTTTGCTCTATTTGCCGACAACACCAAGATCTTCGCGAACCCACTAATAGCTAATCAGAATATCCAGGACAGCCTTAACTCCACAGTGCAGTGGACCAAGAAATGGTTGATCTCTCTCAATGCAGATAAATGCACCGCTCTACATATTGGGTCTGCGAATCCAAGGATATAAGATTGACGGGAAAAAAATACAGCCAGTTATGACCCAGAAAGACCTCGGCATCACTATGTCCTGGGGCCTCAATTGGAAGACCCGCGTAATCAATATAGTTAAGAGAGCAAACTCACTTCTATATCTGACAAGAAAAGCTTTTTCTATTATCACTAGCGATCTTTTCCTCAAGCTATATAAAACTTATGTTCGCCCACTCCTTGAATACTCCTACCAAGTATTGAGTCCGTACTTTAGGAAGGATATAGAGCACCTGGAAAGAGGTCAGATAAGAGCAATGTAATTAGTACTATCACTGAGGAACAAACCGTACGAAGTACGGCTGAAGGAACTCCGTCTGACAACATTAGAGGAAAGTAGGCAGCGGGGAGATCTAATAGAAACGTAGAAAATGCTTCACCGTTACTATAGTGTGCCCAACCTCAAGAACATTTATACTATGAACACTAAAAAACAACTGCGTGAATACTCGTTAAAGTTGAACAAGAAATTGCAACATCGAACCCCAGGAAACACTTTTCACCAAATCAAAAGTGGAAGCTTGGAACGCATTGCCAGAGGAAGTAATAAGTGCTGACTCTGTCAATAGCTTCAGGAATAAACTGGACATTTTATTTAGTGCGAAACAGTTGTAACATTTAAAAACAAGTGCTTATGATATACACGCAGCAGCCTTACGCTGCTAATGTATAATATAATAATAATTTTGTTCAAAGGAGAAGCTACTGTCTGGTATACTTTGGCCGCGACAAGAGGTGGGGGGCCGCCTCAATTTATAATCCTCTCTCTGTTGTGCAGTCTCACGATGGACTTCGAGACGGAAGGTCCGCTCGTGCTACTGCATACGCAGACGATGTAGAGTGGGATGTGAAAAGTGAGGGTGAGAGGGGGCGGAGGTCAGCTGCTTGTCACTGGCCACTTGTGTCTGTGGCCGGTGGCTCGATTTCGCCTAGCGAAACATATGCAAGTGGCGCATTAAAAGGCGGCACAAACCTGCACCTACCCCAGTATTTCCGCGTGTTCAGAGTTCTGCATCTTATAACGTAGTGTTTATATTATCTTTGGCCGTACAGTTTATCGCCAATGGTATAGTCACAGTGCAAACAACTACCAGTTAACAACGTCTTCGATTTATTGAAAATGCCTCTGCTCTGAACTATCGAGTATAGGTTTATTCGTTTACTAGAATCGAGTATCGGTCGCCGAGCCGTTATAGGGGCTCGTGACGTCTTCCAACAGACATTTTGTGGGGTTTTGCTGGAGCCGGGATCATCGGTCCGGCTTTCAGAATATGGCGTTGCAGGGTTTCACGCCCTGCAGCAAGATTCGATGTTAGGCGCTAAGGCGCCTGACGTGAAGGATTGAGGCGAGAGTTGGTACATGGCATCTTCTGTAGCGAGACTGCTGTCCTGCTGGTGGTCCGCTAATCAAGCAGATTGCGGAGGGTACGGCCTCCGGATATCTGGCAGCCTGGTGTGCAGCGGGGTGAGCTATCGGATGTGCTTATGCGGTGAGGTGTCGGGTCTACGGTACGTAGCGCGCGTGAGGCGCTTTAAGTATTCCTCCAAAGACTGTTTCGCTAAAATCGTTCTACTAAATCGTTCAGCACTCGCCGACGCCAAGATGAGGTGGTACCAGGATCCATTTACTGTAGGCAGTAGGTATCCTTACTAGGTTACTAGATAAAAGAATTCCATAGTGTAAATTAATTCATTTGTTTTATTTTATTAATCTAATAGATTACTTAAATGAATACATTATCTTCAATTATTAACTAATAAAAACAGACGTTTAAAACTATAAGCATACATAGATTCTATCGATGAGCATAATTGAAACATCAATAGATCAATTCAATAATGATGATGATGATGATGATCTTCATGAAAGATGATGTTCAATTATTAGCAATACAAAACTAGGCGTTTAATACTATAAGTGTATAATAATATAGGTAGGTCAATTAAAAAATTAAACAAAAAGAACAGACGGTACAGCAAGGAGCTACCAAAGATGGGCTCAACTGTCGCTCGCGCCTCATTAGTCTCGGATTAATAAGGCGACTCAAGTTTTGCCAAAAAAAAATTAAGCAAGAAAGTTCAACCGTAACAAGACAGAAAAGGTTTCCACGTTAAAATGCACTTACCTATATTTCGTGCCAACAAATTACCTACTTAAATATCAGTGTAAAGCATTAATATGTGTGCATAGATTAACTTTTCGTGTATAGGAGCGGTTACATGCCGCACAAGTAAATTTTAGCTTGAGATGAACTGAGTTAATGTGTTTATTTAAAGCTCCTCGTCGTCCAAAGGTGCGATTGCATGTCTTGCATTCGAATGGTTTCAATTTTCGGTGTACAGTATTGACATGTACTATTAGGCCTTGTTTACTAAAGAAAGCCTGCTTGCACTGCTCACATTGATATCCCTTTATTTTGCGATGTACACCATTAATATGTTCTTTATAATGTGACAATGTTGAAAATGCTTTGTTGCATTCGCTGCATGGGAATATCTTCGATTGCCTGTGCGTGAAATTGACATGAATATTTAAGTGGCAGCGTTGAGCGAATGATTTCTTACATTCCTGACATTCATATTTCAGTTTGCGATGTATTGAATCGACGTGTTTCTTTAAATTTCCTGCTTGTGTAAAGGCTGCGTCACATTCCGCGCACTTATACTTGGTCAATCGGCGATGAACTCCATTCACGTGATCAATTAGATTCCGCCTAGTCACGAAGCCACGGTCACATTTCACACAGATATACTTCTTTCCCTTGGGCTTGTAACAGTCGTAGCAAAATAGTACTATCTCGTTGTTATGTTTGTTGTATATCTTCATGGGTCTACTTGTATCGAGATGGCCATCGCATACGATACAATCGAAATGATCAAATTTCGTTATAATGATCTTAAAATCCTTAAAAATAATCTCCTCTTCTTTTTCTTCGATGTCCGAATCGAGAGGATCTGTTCTTTCTAGTTTAATGAACCGAATTACGTCTTCTTTGAAATCGAAAATATTACCTCCCATGTCAGATGAATCTGACTGTTCTTCTTTAACATGGACGTTACACCCCATCTTCACTTGAATATCATTGTTAGTTACTTCGTTTTCTTTGTGCTCCATTTGTAATATTAAAGGGTGTCAAATTGTCTAAAATGTTTTGCAAATAGCCATTCTCTGAAGAATATTTCAGAGTGAACAAAAATTTTGGCAGCTTTGACTGCTGTCAAAATGAATGTTTTTCGATTGCCATAGACAAATATTTTTTTAATCATTGAAATAAAGAATAGCAATAATGTGGATCATTATGTGACGATAGAGAGGATTCTTAATTACTTGAACACATTGTACCTACCATATCAGATAAAATATTACTATTATATTCTTTAATTAAGGAAATAACGAGTTTGCCCAGAATGTTAGAGTGTGTCTATCGACCAAAAATAAATTTAATATGAAGACGCGGCCAGAACTTCCGGTGTTGCTGTCGATTGCCGCCTGCCAGTCTCGGACCTCAACCCAGCTACAAATAAAAAGCTCGCTAATAAATGGGCCCGGAGGTGGCGAGAGTCGTCATTGGTCAAAGGTAAGAGATACTCATATATCCAACCAGAAATAAGGACCAAACCCTGGTTCCACCACCTACCTTCCACCCGTAAGGTGGTGAACGGTTTCGTGCAGCTTGGGCCACAAGATCCATTTTGTTCTCGGTCTGGCTCAACTCATGATTCAGCTCCAATTAGAAACCTCCTCGAGTAGAAGGCTACCCCGGTTAAGACTCCCGTGTCTCAGGCCTCAGAGCTGATAGACCGGTTTCTCCAGGCGAGATTGCATCCCGGCGCCATTGGACGGTTTTCGCACCGGTTGGCGAAGCCAATCGGTTGTGCATTCTGACTAATTGCTGAAGGGGTCTGGAGACTATTTAAATACACAGTGTATTTAAATAGTAATAGTATTTAAATAGTAAGTCACGAACGCATTTTTTAATTACAAAAATTCTTATGCCAGTAAGTTTTACACTTCATTGGGGTACAATACTTAGTCTTAGGGTTTCGTACCAGCGACAGAAATGGTAGCTGCCATACGAACCTACCTTTTAGTAAATTATATTATACTTCTATAAGGGCTCTATCATCTCCATTATAAACCCAAATAACCACTTCAAATTTCTTGGTAGGAAAATCACCTACCAGGGAAAAGACCTCTCTGGCGATCATGTTATAGAACATTTCAGTAATTGCCTGGAAAAGATAGATGCATTGCTAATTTCTGGCCCTCGTAAGGCTTGGATCTATGACAACTATCTAACTTTACATTTGTCATGGCCCTTTCCTATTTACGATTTCACCAAAACCCAACTGTCTCGTCTGGATGCACTGGTGACAGCTAGTTTAAAATCCTGGTTGTCCTTAGCCAAACCAGCTGACCCCTCGACTCTCTTCAGGTCCAAACACAATTTTGGGCTAGCTCTAAAACTGCCCTCTCTTCTCTACGCCAACTCCAGAATTACCAAAAATTCGATTCTAAGCAATTCCAAGGATCCGGCAATATCGAAGCACGTAATAAGTGGCCGTAGTGAGTCAAATGATCTACAAGCCCGCATAGTCATCCACAAAAAGTTCCTTACTGGAATCAGCCAGAATGGCACTGGTCTGGGGATATGGCAATACAACCATGAACGATGTGGACTTGAAGAAGTCTCTCTTGCGGGGAGATTACGATAGCAATAGTATGGCTCACGCTATTGGCCTTTGATGCCAGAATGATTGGACAACAATTGGAGACTTTTGCATTCCTCCTCCAATGCGCTGGAAAGTAAAGTTGTATGACTGGACGCCAGAGATGCTGAAATTTTATTTAAATGCCTTTCAGCATACACTTCCAGACCCCAGTAACCTCGCTCGTTTGAGCTATGCCGAGGATAGTTCATGTCCCCTTTGGCAACACCCCTTGCACAGCTAGACATATTCTAGCTGGCTGCAAGGTGGCCTTGGATCAAGGAACACTTACCGCCACGACAATGTCCTTGCTGTTATTCGCGAGATACTTAGCCTCTCAGTGGCTCGTGCCAACAAGGGTTCCACAGTACCCTCCAAGCCCCCAATACAGTTTGTGCGGGTTGGCTCTAAAGGCAAAAAACATCTCACAGCAAAACCTTTCTCAATAATCGAGAAAGCTTCAGATTGGATTCTGTAGATCGATTCGGTCTCTAAGCAGTATAAATTCCCTGAAAGTCTCGGATGCACAGCCCTGCGTCCAGATATAACTCTTTACTCTCTATCTCGGAAGATGGTCCTTATCGTAAAATTAACTGTTCCATGGGAATCAAATATCCCAAAAGACCACGAGTACAAATTAAATAAATACCATGATTTCGCAAATGCCGTCACCCGGAACGGCTTCACTGTTCACCTTCTCGCGGTGGAAGTAGGCGCTCGTGGCCTGCCAGCTAAATCTTTGTTCCCCGTTTTTAAGATCTTGGTCTCTCCAGGAAAATAATCAACGCCTTTCTAGAAAAAATATCTAAAACCGCGATTTCCGCATCTCAAATTCTATGGCTTCGAAGGGGGAGTGAATGGGTGGTAAGGTGAACGCTCACATGTGGCAAAATAGCTGTCCTAAACGTACTACAGCCGGTCGTTAGTCCGGAATCCACCCTTCACTTCCCAGAAGTGTAATAATTATATATGATGGGCCCGATTTTCGGTCGGTGAATTCCATGGCAGCTCCGTTTGTGTTTTATTTTATATTATGTTTTATGTCAAAAAACTGTTTTATTTTTTTTAATTCGATTGTGTGCAAGAACTTGCCCTTGGAGTTTTGCTGGAATTCTTCAATATAGTATATTCATCGTTTTATATAAACCAGTTAAAGGAAGATTGAAAGAGATATATTTATTTAATCCATGTTTTTATTTATTATTACATATAATATTAAACATATGAATTCCAAGACCAGGTTTTTAGATATGACAGATTACAATCGCCTAATTTATTTATTATTAAGATAGTTTCGTCAAAACTATCTTAATATTGGTTATAGTTACGGTGACACTCGACGCTTTCTAGGAAACCTACGCCGATGGTTTGTATAGAAAACGTTTTGGTGACGTCACCTAGAAGCCGCTAGAAAACAGCATCGCTATTTTAGGAAACCAAAGCTCAGCATCTACACAGGTTACTTATATGGATGTCCATTAACACAGATCTTGGACTTTTCAGAAAAATTAGCAACTCTTTCCTACAAAAAATGTCTAAAACCGCTATTTCCGGGGACAGCTAAATTCTATGGTTAAAATTCTACCGCTAGTATATTTTACACGTCAATGAGATGAACTGGTTAGTTTTAGGGTTCTGTATCTCCGACAGAAATGGAAGCTGCCATACAAACCAAACCTCTGCATCACCTCTTTGTTGCGTGTGGGGTTGTGCGTATGAGTCGAGTACGGATTTTCCGATTCGAAAAATTCTTCTGCTAGTAAATTTTACATGCCAATGAGATGAACTGGTTAGTTTAAGAATTCAGTACCTGTGACGGAAATAGGAGCTGCCTTGCAAACGGACCTCTTTAGTTGTGTGTGGCTGTGCGACACCAAAAAAGGATAGAAATACTTATCCTTTAAAGAAGCTCTATCCCTTCTTGGTTTCGAGCTATTGGTATTCAATAAATGCAGTACGAGTGCATGTGATATAAGCATGTGGGCGAGGGATCGAGAAATCTTGCGCAGCCAATTCAGGACAAAATTTGTTTTTAATAAATAGCGTGTCGTATTTAAATCTAAATGAATTTGACTCTAGGCCGCAGCATAACGGAAATATTATTTAGAAGAAATTGAGGTTTCAGAAGTAATTATAATTTTTAATACTGTAAAATTATAATACTACTGCGATTTCTGTCATTGTTCAATATAAGTTTAAAACTATTCTTTTATGATTTTAGATACAAAATTCGCTTTTCATGTTATATCCTTAGTTTTCTTGTATGACTGGTTATTTTATTTTACATTACGATGGTATTATAAATAACTATTTTTATTTTAATGTAATTAAAAAAATGGAATTCCGCATGGTTTTAAAAAAAAATATTAATAATTTTTCATACTTTTATTCATTATTTTTTGAATACTTTCATTCATTATTTTTTTTTGTAGTAAATCTATTTATTGGACTATTTTATCTATAAATAAAAGATTTTTTTTGTTTTTAGTGTAATAACATTGGTTTTTGGAAATCATATAGCAAGGAAAAAATATATATTAGGTAATAATAAATAAGAAATTTTCGCTGTGTGCAAATGATATATTTCGTATGTACTGCTAAAATATTGTAGAATTTTGTACGTAGGGGAGGGTGGGGTTAAAAGTGCCGATTTTCACATTCATGTAAAAAAGGTCACCATAATAATGTCTGATTTCCAGGACTTAGGCACAAGCAGGTGCAGAATTTATTCTAGTTTTGAACTGTGTCGTCATGTTGACCAATATGTTAATATTTTATTTTATAAGTCGGCTAGGAACAACCTACCCCGTCATGGGGCTGATTGTTCCGTTGTTGAGGCAAGAGATATCGATCATATTTAGATTTATCATGTATCATATATCCATATATCATTATTAATAAAAGGAAGAAAGTATTTCAGATTTTCAGAGGAAATTACAAAAACTGATAATTAAATTATCTTTAAAATGGTGCAGGTTTCATAATAATACGCTATATAGTATTTGCGTAGTAGTCGTTTTTGTGTTCGGTTAGACCTAATTTCACAAATTAATTACACTATGTAATATAAACAAAATCTAAAATATTCAAAGCTAAGAATATTAGGAAAATGTTCTTGTTTAACATATATTTTTTTTGAATCGTAAGCAGTACTCGTTTAGACGTAATTATCAGTTTAAAATCATTAATTTTCGTTAAGAAATTTCTTCATTCGGTCGCCGCGCTGGCCTAGGCCCGCGATAAAAGCTATGCAATAGCTTAATAAGAACAAAATATTTAAAATGCAAATATAAATTTCAAACAAATCACTAATTATGACTTTTTTGAACTTATACATACTTCTTTAAACTTATATATACCTTTAAACTTATACCAACCTTTTTTGAACATATAAATCATAGATTTTAATATTTTGTTTTAATTACAGTAACTTTGAGACCAACCTACTAACAGGTAGTTATTTTATATTGCTAATATAAGTTTTAATACAGTATAGAATCAACTTTGAATCAATAATTAATATTAATTATTAGAAGCTTTGTCATCAGAATTGCAATTTTGACATAAATAAAATGAACGTTGTCCGTGTCCAATCATTTTAAAAGTGCCTATTTCTTGCACAAAATGCATTCAACCCATTGGTCTCTTAGCTGTGAGTTGGAATAGGAATCGCAGCAAATGATACAAAACCAATCCAGGCTAGGTATCATTATCTTTATCTTTTCTAGAATCATCGTCTTCTAGGACTCTCCATCTTACAAGGTCTTTTCCATCCGTTGTTTACCTTTTGGCTTTCCTTTACCCTACCCTTAGCCATTCCTTTATCCTTCCCCTATCCTTTCTCTTATCTACTCCATTATCCTTTTTCTTAACTACTCCCTTGTCCTTTACCTTGTGTCTCTTTGCCTTTCCTGAGCCAAAGCATTCTTTTCAGGCGTGTCTGACAATGCTGCTGATTTCCTTAGTTGTCATCTGGATGTTTTGGACAAATTTTACAGCATAATCGTACCCCAAATTGAGCAAATTTTAAAAATATTTAGCCATTACTTGTTCCTGGTCTGTGCTGAACACCTGTCTAAGCGATAACCCAGCTTTTAGCTTTTTTTTAACAAAATGAAATTATGCCCCGTGACATAATAATATCTCTAGTTCCCGAGCTACCGTTTTCAGCTTCCTACCATCTCAGAGAACAGCATTAGCTGCACGCCGCAATAACTCAACTGAGGTCTTGGCCAGTTCTGTTTTTCTTATGTAGTTTCTCATTCTAAAATAAAAATATAGGCAACTGAAATTACTAGCTGCCTCATCGCGGGGTATCTTGTTCCGCTGAACAACCAGCACCGAGCTAGCGGAACTTTGAGCCCCAAATTTCATTTTTCAAAGCTGTCTCAAATTTTGATAAATAATTAACACAAGGCAAGTAAAGATATTAGATAAACACTTCCGAAAGTGTTTCAAACAGTTAGGTACAAGTTGCTCTAAGGTAGCTATAAAATTGATCAAAATAGACCCAAAAATTAATAGAGAAATATTACTTTCGTGTCATTTAGGTAGGTACCGCCTAGCAACCTCCAGTCTTACCGGCCAACGTGCCATCACTAAAATGTCTACCATAACAGCGCGACAGTATAGTGTTTTGCGACGCTCTTCACACACTTATTGGTATCTCTTGTCTTCGCGGAGTGCTCGCCCTTTCGGCCGGCGGATGAACCCAGTTGATTTCCCTTGCGACGCCTCAGGCGGCGCGGCACTTTATCGGCTAACGGTGACTGCGCTTAGAATAAGTCAAAAATGCGTTGCCGATTTCAAAAATTATTTTAGTAATATAATTTACACGTCAACGAGATGAGCTGGTTAGTATTAGGGTTCCGTACTTGTGATAGAAATGGGAGCCGCCATACAAACGGAGCACTTTGTTGTCCGCGACTCTGCTGATGATAAGTCGAGAAAGCGTTGTCCGATTGCAAAAATCTTTCATTAACAGATTTTACACGCCAGTGGGATGAACTAGTTAGAATTAGGGCTTGCGACAGAAATGGGTCTGCCACACAAACGGACACTTTGTTGCGCCTGGCTGTATTTATGATATGTCGAGAATGCGTTGTTCGATTTCAAAAGTTGTACCCGATAAAGTGGTTAGATTTAGGGTTCCTTATGTGGTTAGATTTAGGACGCCGTTCTCAACCGTCGAGTCAGGTTTATTCCCTTACGTCGAGCTGTAGGTAATGCTACTAGTTAATTTATTAGCAGCATTACCGACATTCTACAGCGGTATCTCACAATAACAAAGCCAATGATATTTAAAATGATTTTCAATATATTGTCATAGAATAAAAAACGAGGCATTTAATACTAATTATTTTTAAGATAAGACAAAAAAATTGACAGAACAGACGTAAGTTAGGTATATGTGATGGACATAACTGCTGATCGCGCATTATTTGTCGCGGTGTTATGCCAAAACTGAGACCCAGCGAATGAACGTTTTTACATCAAAATACACCATCATTTCGTGCAACCAAATCGCCTACTCAAATCATCCGTGAATAACCATAGTATGTCTAATTAGATTTTCTTTTTGTGTAAATGATTTGTTACATTCCGCACAAGTAAACTTTATGTTAAGATGAACTGATTTAATATGTTTGTTTAAATTTGATCGATGTCCAAAGTGGCGATTGCATGTATTGCATTTAAATGGTTTCAATTTTCTGTGTACAGTATTGACATGTTGCATTAATTTGTGTTGCTTGAAGAAAGCCCACGTGCACTGCTCACATTGATATTCCTTCGTTTTGCGATGTACACTATTTATATGTGTTTTATAGATATTTAAAGTTGGAAATGCTTTGCTGCATTCGCTGCATGGGAATATCTTCGATTGCCTGTGCGTGAAATTGACATGAATATTTAAGTAGCCGCGTTGAGAGAATGATTTCTTACATTCCTGACATTCATATTTCAGTTTGCCATGTATTGAATCGACGTGTGTCTTTAAATTTCCTACTTGTGTAAATGCTGCGTCACATTCCGCGCACTTATACTTGTTCAATCGGCGATGAACTCCATTCACGTGATCAATTAGACCCCGCCTAGTCACGAAGCCACGGTCACATTTCACACAGATATACTTCTTTCCCTTGGGATTGTAGCAGTCGTAGCAAAATAGTACTATCTCGTTGTTATGTTTGTATATCTTCATGGGCCCACTTGTATCGAGATGGCCATCGCATACGATACAATCGAAATGATCACATTTCGTTATAATGATCTTAAAATCCTTAAAAATAATCTTTTCTTCTTTTTCTTCGATGTCTGAATCGAGGGGATCTGTTCGTTCTGGCTTAATGAAACGAATTACGTCTTTTTCGAAATCGACAATATTACCTCCCGTGTCAGATGAATCTGACTGTTCTTCTTTAACATGGACATTACACTCCATCTTCACTTGAATATCTTTGATAGTTACTTCGTTTGCTTTGTGTTCCATTTGTAATATTAAAGGGTGTCAAATTGTCTAAAATGTTTTGCAAATAGCCATTCTCTGAAGAATATTTCAGAGTGAACAAAAATTTTTGGCAGCTTTGACTGCTGTCAAAATGAATGTTTTTCGATTGCCAGAGACAAATATTTTTTTAATCATTGAAATAAATAATAGCAATAATGTGGATCAGTATTGGGGGGCGCCAGTTTTGCATGCGGCAATTTTGCACAAATGTCACTTTTGACAGTTCCAAATTTGTTGAGGGCAGATTTGCAGGAGGCAACCTTGCAGGCGGCAACCTTGCAGGCGACAACCTTCAGTACAGTTTTTAAGTTTTTCTGTTAGGTTAGGTTAGGTAGGTTAGGTTTTTCTTTCCCTAAAATCGAATTGACATTAATTACCGGCATCCTTGTAGTGGATGACTTTTATACATCAAACTAAACATTAAAAAAAATGTTTTAAGTTTTTCTGTTAGGTTAGGTTAGGTCATTTTGACATTTGCAAAACTGCCTTCTGCAAGATTGCCTTCTGCAAAACTGCCGCCTGCAAGAATGCCGTCTGCAAGATTGCCGTCTGCAAATTTGCCTTCTGCAAGTTTGATGGGACCCTTATGTGACGATAGAGAGGATTCTTAATTACTTGAACACATTGTACCTACCATATAGGGTAAAATAATACTATAATATTCTTTAATTAAGGAAATAACGAGTTTGCCCAGAATGTTAGAGTCTATCGACCAAAAATAAATTTAATATGAAGACGCGGCCAGAACTTCCGGTGTTGCTGTCGATTGCCGCCTGCCAGTCTCGGACCTCATCCCTGCTATAAATAAAAAGTTCTCTAATAAATAGGCCTGGAGGTGCCGAGAGTCGTCATTGGTCAAAGGTAAGAGATACTCATAAATCCAGCCAGAAATAAGGACCAAATCAGTGGCGGCGCTAGACCACACTTGGACGTCGGCGAAATTAGGTTCGCGAGGCCTTTTTTATTTCCCAGTCAAAAATAAAACGTTACATTACATGAGCCGAATTATAGTGAAACTAATGTATAAGTAAACGAGTTGTCGCGGGAAATATTGCAAATCCAACGAAATATTAAAAACCTTTCCATTCCTGAATTGTAATCAAGATTTAGTAATCAATTTCACATTCTTCAATATGCGTAGCTATTTACCGCTAATCGGGGATGTCCAGCTGCGCCAAACAAATTATAATTCCAGCCGGAATAATAAAATATTTCGGCAATTTAATGACATACTCAATTAAGCGCGCTCCAAACCAGAGATTATCAATAAATTCGACAGCGATATTGAATATTTAAGTGCCTTTCGACCGCGATAACGAATCAATTAGCCCTTCTAATGCGACGCGCTAATTACCGTTATAGCCAGGTATACAATGCGATAAACAAGATCATTACGACATGACATGAAAACAACACAATTAAGAATATATTTGTTCCGTAGTCTCCAACATAAAAATGGGTCACAAATCTTGTAAAAAACAATAAATTAAGTTAGAAAATAAGACCTCCATATTAATAGTATCAAAATGATACTGTGGAATAAGACAAAATAACGGTAATTAGCGCGTCGCATTAGAAGGGCTAATTGATTAGTTATCGCGGTCGAAAAGCACTTAAATATTCAATATCGCAGTCGAATTTATTGATAATCTCTGGTTTGGAGCGCGCTTAATTGAGTATGTCATTAAATTGCCGAAATATTTTATTATTTCGGCTGGAATTATTATTTGTTTGGCGCAGCTGGACATCCCCGATTAGAGGTAAATAGCTACGCATATTGAAGAATGTGAAATTGATTACTAAATCTTGATTACAATTCAGGAATGGAAAGGTTTTTAATATTTCGTTGGATTTGCAATATTTCCCGCGACAATTCCCTCCTCTGTGAATGAAGACGTTTTATTCACATGTCGGGAGCGCGAATAATTGCAATCCTCGTCGCTGGCCTCTGGTAAATTTTTCCACGGCACTTGATAGCCACAGCTCTGACTTGTCCGTCTTTGCCGGGGAAAGTTTTCGTAATTATGCCCTTCAACCAAGTGTTTCGGGGGAATTGAGGATCTACTAAGAAAGCTAATTCGCCTTCCTTTATAGGTTCAACCTCTTTGTGCCATTTTGACCGTTTGGCCAAAGTCGGTAAATACTCTTTGACAAATCGATTCCAAAAATGGTTGGCTAATATTTGGGCGATCTGCCATTGTCGTCGTAAACAAAGACTGTCAGGGTCTATTACTCCGATGCGGTGAGCAACGAACGTTTGGTATTGACGAGGATCTGATCGTATCCATGAGAGGACAGTTTTACTGTCACTCCACAAGAATACCTCGTCAAATTTCCAGGTGTGTTGATTTTGTACTGTGTATGCTAGGCGGCTAGCTAAGGTAGCAGCCTGTAGCTCTAAACGCGGTAGTGACATGATTTTTAACGGTGCGACTTTATTCTTTCCTGCTAAAAACGCGGTACATACATGCTTGTTGCTCGCGATGTATCGCACATAGGCAACAGCAGCATATGCTTTTTCACTCGCGTCTGCAAATATATGAAGTTGCGCGCCTACCGCTTTATTTCCCCCGAATTGATAACAACGGGAATTTTGAAAATTTCTATACTTTTTAATTCCCTGAGCCAAGACTTCCATTTGTTGAATGCGCTTTCGCTAATGTTCTGATCCCACTCGACCTTTTCCAACCAAATATGTTGAAGCAGTATCTTCGCCTTCACGGCGAGTGGACCGAGGAACCCGAGGGGATCAAAAACACTCATGATTACCCTTAAAGTTTGTCGTTTAGTAGGTAATATTTCGCCACTTAGTAAATTTGAAGGGATTTTTCTAAAAGTTGTGTCGAAAGCCAGCATGTCCGTTCTAGGATCCCATTTTAATCCTAAGATGCGTTCAAAGTTATCGTCGGAACTGGTCCATGTGACGCTGGTTTCGACCGAAATTCCTGAGGTACTTGTTCTAGCACTTGCGGATGGCTACTAGCCCAATTAACTATTTCGAAGCCACCCTCTTTGTGTATTCGACTTACGTCGCGAATTAGTGATTTAGCGGAAGCGACGTCGTCCGAACTATCGAGATAGTCGTCAATGTAATGTTTTGATTTTATTGCGTATACGGCGTCTGGATATTCGGTTTCAAACCTATCTGCGTTTCAGTTCTTGACATATTGGGAAGAGCATGGGGAGGACGCCGAGCCAAATAGAACCACGTTCATACGATATTCTTCTGGCTTTTTTGTCAAATCTAATTCGCGCCACAGAAAACGCTGACTGTGTGTATCTTGGGGCGTTAAGCGCACCTGCAAGAACATTTCCCGGATATCTGCCGTGAATCCTATGAGGCCCTGACGAAATTTAAAAAGGACGCCCATTAACCCGCTCTATCCGTAACATCCATTTGGGGACATATATGGCGGCCGCCTAAAATCCGAAACATCCGCTACTGGATATCGCGCTCGCCGCTGCGAAAAATGCAATTTACGATTCGAAACGTCGTACTTAATGCTTTCTGACGGCGGAACGATATGGCCAAATAATCTTTAATTCGGCGGCGAACGGCGAAAAAATCGAACGGCGATTTAAAAAGTCAGCATAGACGTCAAAACGGCACTCTCCATCGGCCAGCGCCGCGGCCGCGTATAGTTCCGCGAAATGGTGGTTTTGTGCAGTGTTTTGTGGATAACAGTGCAGTGTTTACTGGATAACAGTGAGTAATTTGAATTTTTAAGTAGTTTAGGCATGAGGATTAGTCAATTGAGACTGTTATTAAAAAAAGATAAAGAGAAAAATGATCGCATTGAAAATTGAAATATATAACATTATAATTTTATCTCGAAAAACAATTAAGATAATAATGAATAAATATTACAAAATTGGCGAACTGAAAAAACTCGCCTATAAAATCATTTCGAT
This sequence comes from Micropterix aruncella, assembly GCA_944548615.1. Lineage (NCBI taxonomy): Eukaryota > Metazoa > Arthropoda > Insecta > Lepidoptera > Micropterigidae > Micropterix > Micropterix aruncella. Next base: position 16,454,282 of record OX155978.1, on the reverse strand, counting down.
TTTTTTGTCACAGTAAAATATGCAAAAATTGTAAATACAGTTATGTTCTTTATTAAATGCTTTACCAAACCCATTTTTTTTGTTGACTTATTTGCATACAAAACTATTTATTTATTCAGCCAAGAATTTTTTTTATGTATTCTCGTAAAAAAAAATTTTTAAAATTTTTCATTTGTGACTACTTATGGTATTTTTTTATATGAAATTCTTTCAAAATAACTTTATTACTACATCACACTTCTTAGAAATCACACCAGAACTTTGAGCTTTGTCTGATATTACAGAAAAATCTAAAGTTTTGAGAGTTTGCGTCCAAAACTTAAGAATAAACTTTGAATGCTCATAATATAAAATTCGTTAGAGATTTTTTCAATTATATTGTCTCATTATATAATTATTATATGCCTAATAACTAATTACTATACTCCAAAGAGTCAGATTTCATCGAAAAACTATGGAAAATCGCACTTTTTTCTCTCATAGTAATTATCAAAACAAGTTTCTTTTTGCGAGTCATATTAGAAAACAACATATAATGTTCAAAATACGCCTAATTATGTGATAACTTAGGATGTAAATGAAGCAATACCTATTTTGTTAGTAAATTAAAGCGACATTACGTCCAATTTCGCAATATATCGGGATAATTCACAAACATTACAAAATAAAAACGCCATTTTTTCGGGAGGGATGTGTTGTCGCCGAAGTCTTTTGTTTAAAAATTCGTGAAAAACAGCAAATGGACTATCTCAAATGACTAATCCTCATTCCTTAACTACTTAAAAATGCAAATTACTCACTGTTCTCCAGTAAATGGCACAGAAACACTGCACAAACACCGTTATATTACCGCACAAACACCGACTATACGCGGCCGTGAAAGAGGCCAGCGACCACTGGCGTTTGACGTTTCTGCTCACTTTTTAAATCGCCCTTTGATATTGCCAGACGGAAATCTTGAATTAAAGATATTTTAGCCATATCGTAGCGCCCTCAGAAAGTATATAGTACGGCGTGTCGAATAGTAAATTGCATTTTTCGCAGCGGCGAGCGTTTGGTCCCGTATACGACGTTACGGAATGTTAGGCGGCCGACCTTTGGTCGGCCAGGGGATGTTACGGAGCAACCGGGTTAAGGCACTTTAAACATACCTTATTTGCCTTTGCCCAATCCCACCTCTCACTAACATTTAACGCTAAGAAAAACCGACACTCGGGTGTGGTGTGATTTGTTTTATGACATTTAACACATTAGGGTGTCTTATTTTCGGACGTAGTGTGGGCATATTTTTTAACGGATTTATTTTGGATTTGTTGGTTGGCAACATTTTTTGTAGGCGGCGAGTCCTCTTGCGCCGCCGCGTCTATTATCGATTCCAACCAGTTCCCGAAATCTGCAAGAGTGGGATGGTCACCGTGACCAACAGAATACCACTGCAGCCTTAAATGCTGCGGTAATTTATGAATAAGCTCTTTCAGAAGCGGCGGATTAATCAAATAAGCGGGATGTCCCATATTTTTACGAGAGTGAATGACATTACAAACTACAGTTCCGTATTCTACCAACTTGAAAAGTGGGTCACTTACCGTTATCGCCTGCGCTCTGCGTGCTTCCGACATTAATTCATCGATGCGCGATCCCGTGCGTCCGAAGTGGCGCTCCAAGGTGCGCCTGATGTCAGGCACGTTGCGGGGGTCCAACAACATGGCTCGGACCGCCTCGCGCGCTGTTCCCTGTAGACTCTGCTGTATTTTTATTTTATTTATTTAGGTAAGCAACAGCATGAACTTATAGTTAGGTACATAATTCTTATAAAAACATGTTCTTATGCCGATTATTGCTTACGCCGTTCGAAATTATTTGAAAAATATTTTATAAACTAAATTATGAAACAAAAAATACAATGCATCCGTAAATATTTATTGGTTGAGAGGAAATGGATCTGTACCGCGCGGAAATAAACGACAGTCCTCCCGATGCATTTGTGGATGACCATTGTAGCTTTGCCAAAAATTTAACTTTGCCGGGAGAACGCCGAAGTCCGCGCGGCAAGGACTCATCCCCACCAACCAAAATATGTCATATGACCGCAATAGTTGTATAGTTAACCACAAACATATAAATCATACTTATACAAAATAAATTTAAAATAAGTATCCTCAAGCGACAGCATATTAAAATGCTGTAGCCTATCACGATAACAGTCAAATGCGAGATGTTCGCGTCGGGCTATGCACCGGACGAAACGTCTTTGAATCCGCTCCAGTTGGGCTTTGTGCACGCTGTATTGCGGAGACCAAATGGGAGACGCGAATTCAAGAATGCTGCGGACATAGCTGTTGTACAATGTCAGTGCGGCCTTGGTACCCGAGAAGGGCTTAGTCATCCTTAATACAAACCCTAGCATTCTGTACGCCCTCTCTGCTGCTTGTCGACAGTAACTATCGCCTAGAAGTTTGCTGTCAAGGTATACACCAAGGTCGCGAACGCAAGTGCTTTCTGGTATGGTATCACCAACGGCATTGATATAATAATCCCAACTGATTTTCTTTATATTCCTCGTGAATGTGATTTTGTGACACTTTGAGGCATTTATATCAATGCCATTAATGATGCAATAAGCAGAGAGTCGATTTAAATCCGACTGCATGTTGACGCAGTTTTTAGTACTTCTAATGGATGAGTATACTTTCATATCATCTGCGTAGAGAATGTACTCGGAGCAGTGGAAACACGTACCAATATCGCCTATATATGCGTTAAAGAGCAGAGGACCGAGATGCTATCCTTGGGGTACACCGGATGGGACAGAAGTGAAGTTAGAACGATGTCCGCTCACGACAACAGCCTGACTACGATTGCGAACGTAGGAAGAAAACCACCTTAGGAGATCTCCGTGAATACCTAGAGACTCGAGTTTCCGGACAAGTATACAATGATTGACGCGGTCAAACGCCTTTGTAGTCGCACTAGGTTGTCGGCATCGGTGAAACCGCAAGTAGACGTTCCCTGGTCGAAAAGGGCAGCGAATATTGGCCATTCGCGGCTATCTCCTGCGAACTTCGGAAGATCCTTTAACAAATTGGCGCGCGCTTGATACAAATGCATCATTGGCGGGAACACTTCACTTTGCACGTTTGCACTTTTACACGGCACTACAATGTTATTATCTGGATTCTGTGTCGAGGCCGCTGGCTCCGTGGGCTGGGTCGCTTCCTGATGCGTCTTGATCCATGTCGTGGTGCGACGTTCTGACGATCTCGCGGTCGTTCTCCGGATTTGCGGCACTATCGCGCTCCCAGCGTTGCTGCTCGTGTAATCGTCGTCGTCGTCGAATTCTCCCTCCACTTCCGCTTCTACATAGAGTTTTTGGAGAGCTAATTTCTTTTCTAGCGCGTCTTCAGCGGCGTCGGCGGCGGCGGCGGCTTCAGCGGCGTCGGCGGCGGCGGCGGATTTGGCCGCTTTGGCTTTAACGGCGGCGGCGGCGGTCTTGAGACGTGCGCGTTCGTCGGCGGCTTGCATCTCCGCTTCTAGTTGTCGCCTCGCAATCATCGTTGAGGCGGATCTCGAAGATCTGCGGCTGCTGATGGATGTTGCTCTCGACGGCGGTCGTTCCTCGACGAGCAGTTGAGTCGTCTTCTCAGGCTGTTGTAAGGTTTGACTTGATTCTCCCGAATCTGACGACTTCTCCTCGGTTGGTAGCGGTCTCGTCCTATCGTGAGATACAGCGCGTCGGTCGTGTGAGTCGGCGCTCTTGTCTGTTCTCCGGACGGCCGTTTTATCCGCTATTCGTTGACTTCTGCGCGATGGCGTTTCCTTCGCACTTTTTGTGGACATTTTAGTTGGTCGTGATCGAAAGGCTCACAAGCGACAAAGCGATATTCGTGTACGATTGCCGGACCGTAGTTCTCGACACGGCTTCCTGGATAAACGATTTTTAGTACTCGTTTTGATCCGGTTTATTAATGACCAGCGTCTTTATAGTCGTGGTTTAATCCGACTGAGAAGGACCAACGATTTGACAGTGTGCGGGCTTTTATCTACACACGTTTTTGTACGGTCCGCTTGTAAGGGCGGGTGTACGTTTTCCTCCGAAACAGTATGTCAGCCTGTGACGAAGGGGAACCGGCTTTGTAAAGATCTTCCGTTCCACGGTATTCCTCCAACGGAATCCGCAATTGTTTTGGTTCATGTCGTTTGCCAGGTTGTAGGGCTGGCGACAGGTCGACGACGCAAGGCTTGATGTTATTGGCGTAGGTTGAATGCTCTGAGGTTCGTAAAGCCTCAGAGATTTCCGTCGTCGCAGCGGTCAATTCGCCTATCAAAACTTAGCCGTGAAGACGAAGAACAGGATTCAGATAACAGTAAGCGCTTACCGGAAATTAGCTCAGTACGCAATCGAGAAAGGCACTCGAAGTATCAGCAACGACGTCGGGTCGGTAGTTTTCTAATCGGCTCGGGTCTGCTTCTCTTAAAGTTTCTTCTTCTGTTGCGCGTTTGAATTGTTCTGAACACTGAACACTGTTACCGCACTTTGAACCAGGGGTGTGGTGAATAAAACAACGACTGTTGACACTGGTAGTTTTATATTTTAAAGATTTTACTTCACAAATGCCGATAATATTAATGCGGAAGGTAATGCTTACACTTCGGCTGACTAAAACACACACACGCCCCACTTCTTGCGGGGCTTCCTTTTATTGGAAATCTCCCCGACCGTAGTGGAGTGGGGGGTATGGTCGGCCTTTGACGCGTACGAAACTGGTACGGGTCGTTTCGCTATCCTCTGTAGGATGGCGTTACATGGTTTAAAAGGGACATAAAATAATGAAAATATTACAATTACCCGATTTTCTTAATGTTATATTATGCTATCCTATTGTCTAGTTTAATTAAGGATTAGTTTATTATTTTATAATTTAAATATAGGTGTTATTTTAATGTTATACATTTTTTTTGTCGTCGTCGACCTGTCGCCAGCCATACAACCTGGCAAACGACATGAACCAAAACAATTGCGGATTCCGTTAGAGGAATACCGTGGAACGGACGGCCTTTACAAACCCGGTTCCCCTTCGTCACAGGCTGACATACTGTTTCGGAGGAAAACGTACACCCGCCCTTACAAGCGGACCGTACAAAAACGTGTGTAGATAAAAACCCGCACACGAGTTTTATTGCTAATCAAATGATGTTAAAAATTACACAAATAGAAATTAAAATAGACGATTTTTTCGGCTTTGGGCCTTACTGAACTTTTTCAGGATTTTTTGTTCATAGCTAATAATAGCCGATATTTCAGCTTCAATTGATAGAATTGATAACGCAGATAGTCTCTCTTGGGTTATCGTGCTTCTCAAGTAGGTCCTAATCAATTTTAACGTTGAGATGCTTCTCTCAGCGAAAGCTTTTGCGAGGTCCCCTAAGGTGCGAGGCCGACGGCGGTCGCCGAAGTCGCCGACGCCTAGCGCCGCCACTGGACCAAACCCTGGTTCCACCACCTACCTTCCACCCGTCAGGTTTATTCCCTTACGTCGTCCCTTACTAGTTATTAGCAGCATTACCGACATTCTACAGCGGTATCTCACAATAACAAAGCCAATGTATCTCACAATATCTGTTAAAGCGCAAAAAGCTCTCCTGAGGGTCATGTCCAGAAAGCCACATCGATATCCAACAAACGAACTACTAAAAGAGCTGAGACTTTTGGACGTTAGACAGATTTATGCAAAAGTAACCCTACTTTATTATCTCAACAATCCGCACACACACAACATCACTGACCACAAGATTCTAACTAGAGGTTGCGCGTCAGAAAAACATGTAATTAAAAAAACCAAAACTAAATTTGCGCAAAGGCACTTTAGTTGTGTAGCTCCTAAACTCCACAATTACTTTCAGGATAAGTTAAAACAATGCAAAAGCTTACATATGAAAAAGGGAAAACTTACTTTGTGGCTGTTTGAGACCGGCAGGGAAAAGGTAGCTGAAATTATTACACATATCCTCGTTTAAAACGACGTTATCAATTTAATTTAATATTACAAATATATATTACTAATAAATACGTGTATGTAAATGCAAATGTATGTAAATAATAATAGTATGTAAATAATACAAGTAGGTAAATGTATATATTTATATATAAATGAGAATAATATATGTATAATGTTTAATATTATATAAACATGTAAAATATCACCATAGTTCTATAATTGCAGTATAAAATTACGTGCGCATCTCAATTTAAAAGAAAAGAATCTACCCTAGTACGGGCATTAACCTAGTTGGGTAGTTTTTAAGACATAATTTTTGTACTACTTTCTCTTAAATAAAGCATTATTATTATTATTATTATTATTATTAATAATAATTTTCGAATGATTTTCAATATATTATCATAGAATAAAAAACGAGGCATTTAATACTAATTATTTTTAAGATAAGACAAAAAATAGACAGAACAGACGTAAGTTATATGTGATGGACATAACTGCTGATCGCGCATTATTTGTCGCGGTGTTATGCCAAAACTGAGACCCAGCGAATGAACGTTTTTATATCAAAATACACCATCATTTCGTGCAACCAAATCGCTTACTCAAATCATCCGTGAATAACCATAATATGTGTAATTAGATTTCCTTTTTGTGTAAATGATTTGTTTCATTCCGCACAAGTAAACTTTATGTTAAGATGAACTGATTTAATATGTTTGTTTAAATTTGATCGATGTCCAAAGTGGCGATTGCATGTATTGCATTTAAATGGTTTCAATTTTCTGTGTACAGTATTGACATGTTGCATTAATTTGTGTTGCTTGAAGAAAGCTCGCGTGCACTGCTAACATTGATATTCCTTCATTTTGCGATGTACACCATTTATATGCTGTTTATAACTTGACAATGTTGGAAATGCTTTGTTGCATTTGCTGCATGAGAATAACTTCGTTTCCCTGTGCGTGAAATTGACATGAATATTTAAGATGCTGCGATGACAGAACGATTTCTTACATTTCTGACATTCATATGTCAGTTTTCTGTGCACTGAATTAACGTGTTTCTTCAAATTGGATGGTTGTGCAAAAGCTGTGTCACATTCCCCGCACTGATAAGTGTTTAATCGACGATGAACTAACTCCATTCACGTGATCAATAAGTTTCGATTTGCTACCGAAGCCATTGTCACATTTTACACATATGAACTTTTTTCCCTTGGACTTCCAACAGCCGTTGCAAAATAACACTGTCTTATTGTTATGTTTGTATACTGCCATGAGTCCACGTGTATCTAGATGGCAATCGCATGCGACGCAAGCGAAATCGTCAAATTTCGTTATAATGACTTTGATGTCCTTCAAAATTATTTTCTCTTCCCCTTCTTCGATGTCTGAAGCAGTCGCTTCGTTCATCAGTCTTCAGTTCTTGAATTCAACGTTCTTCAGTCGGTTCGTTCCAATCTGCCTTAATAAAACAAATGACATTCTCTTCCAAACCTAGAAAGTTATCTCTGGTGTCAGATGAATCTGGCTGTTCCTCTTTGACATGGACTTTACCTTCCAACTCCACTCTGATATCTTTGACGGTGTCTACGTTTTCTTGATGGTCCATTGTGATGATAGGCGGATCAAAACGTTTTTAATGCAACGCAAAATACACTAAAACAGCTGCGTGGCGAATCACGGATACAAATAACAGGACAACATTTTGACAGCTGTTAGTTGAAAGTGTTCGATTACCAGCAACAAATATTATTTTCCTTATATTGGGGTAAATACATAGTTACAACAATGGAGATTAGTTAGGTATACTAATAAATCGGTATTTTTCTTGAAATAGATTGTGAAATATAAGGTAAAATTAATAGTATCGTTAGCGAAATATAATGAACTTGTGTCTGTCCGGATTGTGAAAGTGCGCTTACAAAGATGTCAGATAATTGTCAAAAAAAACGCGTTATAACAATAAAGTGTTAAATTGATGTATCATACATTGATTGATTATGTTTTCTTTTTAAACTAGTATTTGTTTAATATGTCTGCCCTAGAACAAGTGTTCACACTTAGTTGGGCGACATGGGACCGATCTTCACTATAAGCGTGACACAACTTGCTGTGGGTTTTATTTTAGTGTAGATATTAAATATAATTTGTTACGCTTGTTGCTTATTATGTACATTGCTTTAAATAAATAAAATAAATAAATACATATTTAATTACGAAAATTAAATTTATTGCTCTATCCAAAGAACAATTTTTCTATCCCCGCATGATCGAGGGAGCCATTGAAATAAGAATAATAACGAACGTCAATAGAGATGACGGTTTTAAACACTATAATACAGGAACCATCTTCTTAAAATGTTCTTAACGCCCAACGCCGAGCGCACAGCTGCGACACAAGATAAGATAGGTTTTCTGTGCATGCCGGATTTTCAAAATTCTCGCACTGAACCAGCCGCCCAACCATCGTTATAATCTGCGTAGTAACAGAAACATTTAGCCTCCCACCTGCAGAACAGGGACCACCCCTCACTAGACTCCAAGGTTGTGCGGTGTGAGGTGGTGGTGTCAACTTGCGGGTTATCTCCGTATTAAAAGGCGATTTTGAGTAAATCAGAAGATATTTATTGAATTGATTGAGAGTTCGATATTGCCCGTTGTAACGCTTCCCGAATAGGTAATATTGACGTGGATGAAATGACTCGCGGAATGAATGAACTTACGAGGATGTGAGGATAAGGATTTTACTTGTGCTCCTAGTATCTCGTACTGAGCACTGCTCGAGTCTGTGGGCATGCAGACTGATGCTTCTCGGTCAGAAAAGGGCGGAAAAGGCAACCAAGGAGCCGGACTCGTTGAGCGACCTCGTGAGAGGGGTACCGAGTAGGTATGCCGTAGCAACCTTGGGGGAGGTGATCACTGGAGGAATGATACTTTGGTTGCGTTTTCGCCGGTTTATATAGGCCGATATATGATGCAATCCAAAATATTCCGAGTAAAATTATTGTTTCATCGTGCTGATTCATCACTCACGAGGTAGCAAAATAGCTGAATTTTTGTCAGTGTATTTCACTGGAAATCAATGCATTTCTTGGGGTGTCAACTACAACGGGCGAGCCCGTCACCACAGGACGTTTTAACGATTAGTCGTTCTATCGCCCTGCAGTGAACGTAGAAGACTTGGACAGTACATTCTACGTCCAGCTACGTCACAACCCGTGAGAGTCCAACGCCTTACCGCGAGTGAGCCAGGAATAAACCCGGCGGGCTCGAGATACTCGCTCCCTCACTTCCAATTGTGACCAGATTTCTCCGGTCTCTCGATTGGTTCCGAGTTCGAGGTCGCTTGCGCGGTCCTCTCCCTTACGAAGCGGTGAAACGGAGTGCACCGAATCTGTCGCGGACCAAGGCGTCCTTTGCCCGACTCTGAACCGGGATCGGATGGCCAATGGTCATTTCAAGAGCAGTCGCCGTAAGGTAGACAACTGCCCCCGCTCTATAGGAAACAATACAGTTCCCAGACTCCCCCGATTGTTAGTCGGAGAGCACAATCGATTGGCTTGCGCCGCTCGATGCGCAGACCGTCCAGGAGCGCCAGAGGATTGTTCCCAGGGGAGACTGGTTGACCCAGTGTCCTACCCAGGCTCGCCCCCCATGCGTGGAGGCCATCGGATGGGTGTTGACCCGTGAGTGTGACCGACCCTGAAACAGAATGGGTCTTCGTGGCCAATTCAGCAAGGGCCCATTAGCTCCCCATTTGTTGATTGCATGTGACGGTACTTAAGGGCTGTTACAGGCTCTTCGTACCGGCATCCTGGTTTTAGCCTGGGGCCAGCATCCTTGAGCCGGCCTGAAAGTAGCATCCTGGAGCCAAACTAGTGCCAACATCATGGTGTGACACCAGTATGAGAATCATGATGATAACCGGGTGTCAACTTTGTGGCACCAGGCTGGTGCCAGCATCACGGTGTCAGCATGGTACCGCCATCCTGCCTTGAATTTGACTGATCGAATTTGACCTGTTACATTTGTATCTCATTTTGTATGAAAGAAACTTACTGTTGTCGGTAAGTTGGTTCGATCCACCGACATCGGTTACATATTGAAATGCAAAATGTATGGTATATTGAGCGAACCGACGGTCTTACTCATACTTTTACTTTTACACGCAGATCCCATATAGAAACCAGCCTTTTATGATAGTTATAATTATACAACGTTGGAAATGCCTTGTTGCATTAGCTGCATGGGAATATCGTCGATTGCCTGTGCATGAAATTCACATGAGTATTTAAAAACTGTGAATAAGAAAATGACTTACATTCTTGACATGCATATTTCAGTTTTTTACGGATACGGAAAATATCACGAAACACGCACACGATCCGGGAATACAGACGAAACTCGGAAACAGAGCAGATCAAGAGCAGTCTTACCATACGTCAAGGATGTAACAGATCGAATAAGTAAGATGCTAATATACGCTGGCAACGCTGCTTGATAACCAGGATCGTTTCACACCGTTCTATAAATTTATTAAATAAATAAGTTTTTTCGCGTGTTTTCCAACTGGACAAGTTTTCAGACTGTAGTGCGAAATGCGGCCAAGAGATTGATACGAAATACAACCAAGATCGATGTGAGGACAGGCGAGAAACAGGTGCTGTTTTGTTGTTTACATTTGGCGGGTACCTGCCTATATCGTCAACCGAATCGAAAACTCGCACTGCGATCGCTTATCGTCTCATAACGGCGCTGCCAACTCAATAAATATTTAATTAAATATTTTGCTCATAAATACTATTTTTGTGCACAAATCTTTTACAGTCTTCCAAAATGAAGTGTAAATCTTGTAAAGCTGACTTTAATGATGGCACTCACTGTGAAGGTTGTAATGGCGACTATGACTTTGGTTGTGCCAGGATTACTGAAGTTAGCTATCGGAAACTGGGCTTAGAGAGGAAGGCAGCGTGGAGGTGTCCCCTATGCAAATCTCGATCGACGCAGCTTGACTCCGATAAACTCGATGTCATATTGCGGGAGCTGAGCGAAGTCAAACTGAAGCTGGTGGCTCTGCCAACTCTCGTTGATGATATGAAAGCGATCAAGGATGAGTTGTCTGAACTGAAGAGATCGCCTGAATATGACAGCGCTAAGCTCCAGGAATTTGAAGATAGGCTGTTGGAGTCTGAAAAATCCTCGAAACAAGTACAACAGCTGCAGGATGCTCTCATTTCCGCTACAGCCGAGATCAGCAACCTGAAGCGCGAGTCTGTCGCTACGGAGCAATGGACGCGACGTAACAACGTCGAAGTGAAAGGTTTACCATTCATCAAAGGTGAAAACCTTTTCACCATTGCTGAGAACTTATGTAAAGTAGTTGGCTATAGCTTCCCTAAAACACAAATCAATTATATATCTAGAGTACCAACACATGACTTTAAGGAAAAAAATATTATTATCAACTTCTTAAATCGATATGTGAAGGAGGATTTCGTGGCTGCGGCACGCATGAAGAAGATGATAGCGGCTAGCGAGCTGGGATTCGGTGGTGACTGCAGCCGAAAACGTGTCTTCATAAACGATCATCTGTCACCTGACTCGAAAAGGCTGCTTGGCAAAGTTAAAGCCACAGCCAAGGAACTTGGATATCAATACGTGTGGGTGAAATTTTGTAAAATACATGTTCGTAAAACTAATGAATCGCCGGTGAAGACTATTACAAAAGAGGACGATTTAAACAAGCTTACCTAGACTGCCACATATGGAACTTGTTTTCTACATGGTTTTCTTTACCGCACCATTGGTTTACGCCATCCATGTCTCTGTCTCCGTCCGTATATAAGTTATTATTAATTAATAAGTACGATTTCTTTATAATGTTTCTCGCCCCTGACCTAAGTGTCTTGCTGCTACTTCACTATTATCTACGATTGGACCTCTCTCGCCCAGTAGCTTACTCGAATGCACCTCGACTTATCGATATCACCGTTGCCGCGCTGTCTGCTCGCACGCTCACCTTTATTAACCACCTTTTTTCTGTTTTACCGTATATATGTCTTTTATCGCAATATTACATTACTCTGCCAGATCGTTTATTTATTCTCTATCCAAAGGGGTTATCACTACTCAATTTCTTCTACACTGTTTTTACCTTAACCCACATTACTAATGGCTGACTATGTCACTAATGAAATCACACCCAATAAATTTTCGGTATATTATCAAAACGTCCGAGGTCTACGTACTAAAACAACTACCTTTTTCAGGAATATCAGTAAGCAGAAATTTGACATAGTTGTCTTAACTGAGACTTGGTTACTGGAAAGTATATCCGATAGTGAGCTATTTGACCATCGATACATGGTGTGGCGGCGGGACCGTGACTATAACGTAACTGGCCAGTCGCGCGGTGGAGGTGTGCTTGTGGCGGTGCGCAGGGATCTGTCCGTGTCGCCGCGGCCTGCCTTCCACTCTACTGCCGAGGACCTATGGCTCACGCTGCACCTTAAAACGCAAGACGCTAATAAATCCGTCAAATTGCACATTTGCGCCCTTTACCTATGTAGTCAAAACGCAGGCAACTCATTCTCTCAACAGCTGACCAACTTTCTCAACAGTTTAAACCGTGTCTTACTGTCCAGCCCAGAAGACAAATATTTGATCCTTGGTAATATAGTGTGGACGCGTACTACGGGTGAATATCTTGATCCATCCAATATGTTGACCGATGATGACCTATCACTGACGGATGAAATGGCCACCCTTGGGTTTGGTCAATACAATGGCTTACGCAATGCACTCGACCGTACGCTGGATTTAATCTTCTCCAACGACATTGTGACTGTGTTCGATCACAGTGATGATCCTCTTGTTCCAATAGACCCGCACCATGGTGCGCTCCTAGTTGTGGTAAAATTCTTAGTTTATAACCCATTACGGCTCAATTCATATACCAAATATTTATTTAACAAAGGAGATTATGTAAAACTAAACAATGGATTTGTAAATATAGATTGGGACAAGGAATTTTCCACTAGATCCCTAGAAGATGCCGTCTGTTATTTTTACGACGAGTGTTCATCTCTAATTAAGCAGTTTATTCCATCCAAAGTTATTACCTCCGACTATTTCCCTCCTTGGTACTCCCCTGGCCTTAAGAAATGTATTAAAGAAAAACATAAATATTTAAAAAAATTCAGAATGTATGGTAACAAAGCTGACGAAGAGGCATTTAAATACCTGCGGGGCCGTGTTAGGGACCTGGAAGAGAAATGCCACGCTAGATACATTTCCTCCGTCGAAAACTCTATTACAAGTAACCCCAAAAAGTTTTGGTCTTATCTTAAAGGCAAAACCAAATCTAACTCAATGCCTAATAGCATGTCCTTAGGGACCAGTATATTTACCACAGGCGAGCTGATTTGTAATGCCTTCTCTGATTTCTTTTTAAATAATTTTCTCTCTAGTACTGTTGTTGCACAAGATGATACCGGTGGTTTCTCGCCTACCGACACATCTGCCACTTATATATCTAAAGTGTATGTTGACGTCAGCGAAGTGGAACGGTTACTTTTAAAATTGGACCCGTCTAAGTCCGCTGGGCCTGACAACCTACCAGCTGTCTTTCTCATAGGCTGCGCTAAAACAATCGCTATCCCTATTTCATTAATCTTTCGGAGATCTTTAGATGATGGGATCGTTCCAATTATCTGGAAAAATGCTTTTATTACGCCTGTGCATAAAAAAGGTCCTAAACATAACATTGATAATTATCGCCCCATTTCCAAACTGTGTATAGTGTCAAAAGTCTTCGAAAAAATTATATATGATCAAGTATATTTTGCGCTCAAACAGTCGTTTAATACTACTCAACATGGCTTCCTGAAAGGTCGATCGACAGTTTCTAATCTTGTCCTTCTAAATACAGCTCTTACAGATGCCATGAATAAAGGTCACCAAGTTGACGTGGTCTATACTGACTATAGCAAGGCCTTTGATCGGATTCAGCACAGCTTACTTTTAAGCAAATTGGAGAAGACTGGCATCTGTGGCAATCTCCTCAGATGGTTTGCGTCTTATATCCATAATCGCTCGCAGGCTGTAGTTATTAATAATTACACATCCAGTTGGGTCCCCATCCCAAGTGGTGTTCCTCAAGGATCTTTACTAGGTCCTTTGCTTTTTATCATTTTTATCAACGATATTGACAGGTGTTTTCGTTATTCTCACCTTCTTAGCTTCGCCGATGATATGAAGATTTTCAAGACGATTCTATCTCCTGCCGACACTCTACTACTTCAAGCCGACCTTGAACGCCTCGAGCGCTATTGTACCCGGAACCACTTAGATTTAAATCCATCCAAATGTAGTGTGGTCACTTTTACTCGAAAGCGAAACATTGTATTACACGACTATGTCCTAAAAGGTACCAAGTTACAAAGGGACTCTATAATTCGTGACCTCGGTGTGTACCACGACTCCAAGCTGCTCTTCGACACTCATGTAGACAAAATAGTTAAAAAGGCTTCCAGAGCTCTTGGATTCTTTATGCGCAGTACCAAAGATTTTAAATCCATTAAAACTCTTAAAATTCTTTACTGTACTCTGGTACGTAGCAACCTGGAATATGCATCTCAAATATGGAACCCTATGTACTTTAAATACTCCAATCGCATCGAGGGCATCCAAAGGAAGTTCCTTAAATACATATGTTTCCGTACCAAAGACAAATACAGTTCAGACGACTATGTCAAATTATGTAAAAAACACCACCTGCTTCCACTAGCAAAACGGCGAGAAATCGGTGACCTCACTTTTTTGCAAAAAATTGCCCAAGGTTCTTTAGATTGTACCGAACTTTTATCATACCTATCTTTTAATGCCCCGGTAAAATCCATGAGACACACCATCCCAATTCGGCTACCTGTTGTTACATCTAATTACATGCAAAACACCTATATGTGGCGTGCGAGTAACAACCTCAATAAACTGATTTGCGGCGACGTTGATATCGATCTATTTAGCACTAGTGTTGTATCAGCGAGACGTATCCTCAGCAACAATTTCTTTTAGTACCTACTCTTCTGCTTTTCTTTATTGTTATTATTTTTTTGTATTCGATTTCTCGATATTGTTTTTTTGCCTTCTTGTCCCTTTTGTTTAATTTTTATTTGCGTTTTTTAAATTTATAGTACCGGACCCTGCCAAGCGTTTTTGCTGGCAATTCCATATTCTCTAAACTGTTTCTATATGTGAGAACCTGTTATTGGCTATCATTTACTATTTAAGTTGTTATTTAATATTTTATATGGCTGTTGGTTTTCCTTAAAAATAAATAAAATAAATAAAAATAAAATAAACAAATTCGATATAAAAACGATTTCCAAGCCGACCCAAAATATAGCTCGACTTTTGAGGCCTCTAAAGGTGTAATACAACTGCAACCCCGGGTGTGTATAAAGTCGAATTCAGCTGTAGTTTAGCCTACGTTGGACAAACGAATCGGCTCAAAGGCACTCGACTGATAGAACACATCAAAGCTGTTTAAAAAATTCGGCGAGAAAAAAGGGCCTACCCGCGGAATAACGAATTGACAGATCTTTCAGTCTACCCTAAACAACGGCGGCTGCAACGTCGCCGAAACGTTACAAACTTCATTCGGTAAAATCGTTTTTTATCTTATTTTGAATGTCAAACAACCGCGATATCCTCATACCTAACGCTCATGTTGAAATAAATATCTTCACTTAATAAATATTACAAATGGCAATATTAACAAATAACTATATTATAAAACATTGTTCACAGAAAACTTTCTCTTGATCACCTGTATTTTTTAAAATTCTGCTACTTTATTCGTTTTCGAAAATACGGATTAAATAATTTTTACTTTTTTGGCCTTCAAACCGACGAGGAGGAAAAGTATTGTGAACACCCAAAAAATATCTTCGAGAGAAAGAGGGATACATATATTTTGGCTCCCTACCCCCCCCCCCCCCCCCACTCCGAGACGATTAAGACCATATCCAGATATAAGTCTCTCTGTCTATATTATGGGTATGTGTGTGTGTGTGTGTATATTCCTCAACAATAGCGCACAAACGTTACATCTGATTGAGCTGAAATATGATATACAGGCATTTTTTGGCCATGGCAAGAGTTGAAAAGATTGTAGTTGAAATCGGTCTACCAGAAGTCGAGTTTGTCATATTTTAATCTCGAAATATTGGAGTAACTGACTTGAAATTCAATACACATGTGCCTCGTTGGGCCGAAATCACGATGTGAAGTTTTGGTTGGAATATCTCTTATTCTGGCCATACAATTAATATTTAAAATTCGCCATACAAAATGGCATCAAATATTTGATGCCATATACAATTTGCCGATGCACGATGCCAAAACGCCGCAATTTGCGGCGTCACGCGTTTTAATATCGTACGACGTATTTTCGAAATTTAAATCTTCATTGCCTTGTGTCGCTCGTGCGGAATTCGAATGTTTAACGGCGAATTTTACGACGACAAGCGCTTGCAATTCGATTTTTAAATTGAATGAAATGGCGTCTTTGGCTATTTGCCGGAAACGGGAAAGTCTTGGGGTGACACTGTTGTAAAATAGTCATATTATGTATGCCCGTCTGGCAACACTCGCTGTATCTGACCTGTCAAATATAGAAGAGCGATTCTCTCTGGTCTAAAAACCGCCCGACGCAATGGGCGCGTTGTCTGTCTGAAAAAGTTTGTTTCATTTTCATCACAAATTATCGGCTCTGGCGCAACAGACACTACCGATTTTAATATAAATGCTGGTTCTTAGAATGTGCAAACTTTCTTTTATGGAAATTAAGCGATCGGGCATTCATGAAAATTATTTCTGGCATTGAAGGTAATACAATAAATTGTACAACTAATACTTTTCTAGATAGTCGGCAAACGCACTTCCACATTCCGGGCAAGATTTCCCGAATTCTCAAATGGAACAGTATACTTTATCTTATACGGTACAATTTAATTGACGAATTAAGTAGCCTATCTATGTACAAATATTTTCACAATAATATCACAAATGGAGCGCCAAGGAAACAAATAAACCATGGAAGATATTCAAGTGAAGACGGAGTGTGACGTCCATGTTAAAGAAGAACAGTCAGATTCACCTGACACGGGAGAAAACATTCTCGAGTTCGAAGAGGACGTGATTCGCTGTATTAAGCCAGAAGGATCAGATCCTGTCGATTCGGTCATCGAAGAAGAGAAAGAGGAGATTATTTTAAAGAAGTGCAAAGCCATTATAACGAAATTTGATATATTCGATTGCTTCGCATGCGATGGCCATCTCGATACAAGCGGACCCATGAAGGTGTACAAACATAACAATGAGATGCTATTATTTTGCTACGACTGTTATACGCCCGAGGGCAAGAAGTATATCTGTGTGAAATGTGACCGTGGCATCGTGACTAGGCGGGGTCTAATTGATTACGTGAATGGAGTTCATCGTCGATTGAAGAAATATAAGTGCGCGGATTGTGACACAGCCTTTACAACAGCAGGAAGTTGAAAGAATCACGTTGATTCAATACATCGCAAACTGAAATTTGAATGTAAGGAATGTAAGAAATCATTCCAACGCTACTACTTAAATACTCATGCCAATTTCACACACAGGCAATCGAAGATATTCCCATGCAGCGAATGCAGCAAAGCATTTTCAACTTTAAATACATATAAAAGACATATAGGTAAATGGTGTACATCGCAAAATGAAGGAATATCAATGTGAGCAGTGCAAGCGGGCTTTCTTTTGGCAACCCCACTTAATGCGACATGTCAATACTGTACACCGAAAATTAAAACCATTCGAATGCAAGACATGCAATCGCCACTTTGGACTGCGATCTTCTTTGAAGACACATATTAACTCAGTACATCTCAAGATAACGTTTACTTGAGCGGAATGTAACCACTCTTTTACATCAAAGGGTCATATAATCAGTCGAAAATGATTGAACATTCGAAAAGAAAACATCGTAATTACGTTTATAAGGTTTTCGGTAGTCGACTGTTTTAAACAAAAAAAATTAAGACATTTGAATGGCTACAACTACATTTTAATGTTATAAAACTATCAATTTACCAGGGGATTAGTAATACATACTAGATTAATATAGAAATATTTTTATCATTGTACCTATTGAATTATTGAACTATTTTTAATTTATGTTGTGGGGGTTGCTAGGAAACCGTCTTAATATTAAATGAATTACGTTGGTGAATTTCATCAGTCATAGTGTAAAACTTTGCGTTGGAAATTAAACGTTTAATATTATACCAGTTAAAATATAGATCTAGTTAAATATTTGGAAATCTATGCTCTCGAACACGGAAGGAATCACTCGAGGGATTCATATTCATCAATTTACCAGGGGATTAGTAATACATACTAGATTAATATAGAAATATTTTTATCATTGTACCTATTGAATTATTGAAATATTTTTAATTTACGTTGTGTACCCACACACTCGTAATAACCCTATTACGAAACCGTCTTCATATTAAATGAATTACGTTGGTGAATGTCATCAGTCTTAGTCTAAAACTTGGTGCTGGAAATTAAATGTTTAATATAGATCCAATACCAGTTAAAATATAAATCTAGTTTTAGAAATATATTGGTTTCAATTGTTCGTTAATTGTTTTTTTTTGGTTTAACAAGCTTTTCCTTTCTGATACAACTTTTAAAAAAATATACTAATAATTCTTGACTCATTAGGTAGTATGCGATATGATATCGAGACTTTTTCTATGGTTGAGCTGTGTGAAAGAGAGTTGCCTGCTCGGTTCCTGTCGGACTCATATAAGTGAAAAGAAAATCATAGTGTGCTGCTCAATCACAGTGATTAAAACACGTTTAAAAATGAAGTCAAAGTAAATATCTGTAATGGTTTAAAAATAGAAATACGCTTCTATGCGCTTCTGAGTGCGATACATTTTAGCCGAATACACATCACTATTGACATTTCTCGTGCGCCGATTGCCGAGTCCAATCAATGTTTTATTTATTTATTAGTAAGTAAATTGTTAAATAATCAAAACTTAAGCTAAATCTTACATTTAAATACTAAAAGTACATATATAATTATCATTCAAATTGGTACAATATTTGAAAAATCATGGCCCTCGAATTCGGTCAGATTATAGAAAGGGTGGCCTATCAGCATCTCCTTAATTTTTTTTTTTAATTGTATGTCCTCCAGTTGTTTGATAGTGGTAGGGAGTAAATTGTAGAATTTAAAAGGTATAAGTAGCTCTTCTGTACTTTTGCCAGCCTTGTTCGGGGCATGCATTTAAGGGAATTACCTCGTGTAAGGTGAGTGTCAATGTCCTCTCTAGTTGCAGTTTCTGTTATGTCCGCTCTAGTTGTAGTTGCTGTCTGGCATACATTAAAGGGGCGAACACACTATCGGACGCATCCGCTGCCGCGGCTTATGGACAGTGTGCACAGTCGTTTGGGACGTGGCTTGCCAGATCTCTATCGGACGTCCGAAGCCTCTATGTCGCGTCCGCAACTGACGTCCGATAATTTGCACGGCTCAATAGAGATTCATTACACAGAACGCGCCCATAATCCGCGGCTAACGGACGCGTCCGATAGTGTGCACCGGTATATGAACGCCGAATACATGGTCATTATCTTTGCCTTACTGAAGTATGCTCTGCATGAGGTCCTGGGCGTTACCTGATACATGCTGCTCAGTGCTTTTTTTTGCAATAGGAAGATTCTTTTACTGTTTGCGGCATATCCCCAAAATAGTAGTTCATAAGTCATTAATGAACCGAAATACGCAAAATACATTGAAGTCTTTGTGGCTTCGCGGCTGCCGCGAAGCCACAAAGACTTCTGATTTTTTATTGAGTATATAGAACTACAAACATTTTGGCAAAAAAGAGTAGACAAAATATCGACGTGGGAAAAGAATATTTTGCTGCGGCAACACCAACCTTTATGTCAAAAAATGGCGCGCTTTGGCGGAGTTCGCGGGATTGCATTAATTTCATTGTTTCTTCTCGTTTACCACGTTATTTTGCGACAAAACAAATACGCTTCGGAAAGCGGAGATAGGCAGGCTGTTTTTACCGTATACAAAAGATGTTTAGCAGAATACAGAGCGGCTAAACTCCTGACTGACTTTAGTCGAAAAAAAACAGCCAAGGCTTTCACAGGTAATAAAACACTTTTAATGTTGTTTTTAACAATATTATAAAGATTTCTTGTAATTTATACATGCAAGACGATACATTTCGCTGTTAATAGTACTTGTAGGTATATTACTTTGAGGTTATGTTTCGCCAGCATTCTGTATGTCTTACCCCACATTGTTGGTACCTGTCAATAGTGTCGTAATGTATGAATATTTAGATGAACGAAAGAATAGTGCAACTTAATAACTAGTTTTACTTTTCATCGATTTGAGGCAAATCCGATAGCACAATTCGACACATAATAAAAAAAAAGTTACAAAATTGGCGGCAAATTTAAAACACCTGCGAAGCATAGGAGAGGCCGCCTAAAGGAATTCGACTATTTTTATATTGAAAAGTGCATTATTTCTTTACCGTACGCAAGGAGGTACCAACTTTACAAAAGTTATTGACTATCGTAAGGAAAGATTTGGGTTTTACTGGTGGGCGGGAACATTTGCAGGAAATTTTGAAAAAAAACGGATTTTATTATAAACAATGTGCAAATAATGGAGAAAGTCTTATAGAAAAACCTCACATAGCTGCTAAAGGAAGCTGGTAACTCGCTGCGATTCGGGGAGTCGGAGCCACTGTGTACAGTAGGTTGGTCGGGGAGATACCAAATGCTGCCTGCCTGAGCCTCACCGCGCGACAAAGAAGTGGCTGCGCCCGCCGCTGACTCGGGAAGTCAACGGCTCGCGTCATAGTACCGGTGGCTGTCTATCAGCCGCGCGGAGCGTATGTTGCTCGCGCCCGCCGCACAGCTCGCTGTTACATCGCCGCACAGTGACAAGAACAATCGTGCCTATACGCAGTGGTTTTTCTTCGTTTCTTCATTTATATAATGTAGGTAAACGCACTCTTACATTCCGTGCAAAAACAACATTTCCTTAATTAACGAATGGAATAGTATTACTTACTTTATCTTGTATGGTATAATTTTATAAAGTAATTTAGCATCATAACTATCTACTAATAATAATTTATATTTATTTAATGACCATAAAATATATTTGTCAATGGCAATCAAAATCACTCATTCTGACAGCAGTGAAAGCTGTCAAAGTTTTATTCGATCTAAAAACTTCTTCAGAGAAGGGCTATTAACATCGCATGTTAGACAGTTCGACACCCTTATCACAAATGGAGCGCCAACGAAACAAAGAAACCATGGAAGATATACAAGTGAAGACGGAGTTTGACGTTCATGTTAAAGAGGAACAGTCAGATTCACCTGACACGGGAGAAAACATTCTCGAGTTCGAAGAGGTCGTGATTCGCTTTATTAAGCCTGAACGAACAGATCCTGTCGATTCGGTCATCGAAGAAGAGAAAGAGGAGATTATTTTAAAGAAGTGCAAAGTCATTATAACGAAATTTGATATATTCGATTGCATCGTGTGCGATGGTCATCTCGATACAAGCGGACCCATGAAGGTGTACAGCCATAACAATGAGATGGTACTATTTTGCTACACCTGTTACAAGCCCGAGGAAAAGATGTATATCTGTGTGAAATGTGACCGCGGCTTCACGGGTCGGCAGCCTCTGATTGATCATGTGAATGGCGTTCATCGCCGATTGAAGAAATATAAGTGCGCGGAATGTGACACAGCCTTTGCACTAGCAGGAAGTTTAAAGAAACACGTTGATTCAATACATCGCAAACTGAAATTTGAATGTCAGGAATGTAAAAAATCATTCTCTCAACGCGACTACTTAAATATTCATGTCAATTTCACGCACAGGCAATCGAAGATATTCCCATGCAGCGAATGCAGCAAAGCATTTCCAACTTTAAATGACTATAAAAGACATATAAATGGTGTACATCGCAAAATGAAGGAACATCGTTGTGAGCAGTGCAAGCGGGCTTTCTTTCAGCAACACAAATTAATGCGACATGTCAATACTGTACACCTAAAATTAAAACAATTCGAATGCAAGACCTGCCATCGCCACTTTGGACGACCATATCAATTAAATTTACATATTAAGTCAGTTCATCTCTAGATCAAAGTTTACTTGTGCATAATCAAGACATGCAATCGCCACTTTGGACGGCGATATTCTTTGAAGAAACATATTAAGTCAGTACATCTCAAGATAACGTTTACTTGAGCGGAATTTAATCACTCTTTTACATCAAAGGGTTATCTAATCAGTCATAATAACACTATTCACAGAAAATGAAAACCATGCGTTTGCGCAAAATGTAAGCGTACTTTTAGTGCAAAAAATCTCTTGCAAGATACATAAACACCGTGAAATTCAATTCGAAAAATGATTAAACATTCGAAAAGAAAACATCGACTACGTTTGCAAGGTTTTCGGTAGTCGACTGTTTCAAACAAAAAAAAATAAGACATTTGAATGGCTACAACTACATTTTAATGTTATAAAAACTATCCATTTACCAGGCGATTAGTAATACATACTAGATTAATATAGAAATATTTTTACCATTGTACCTATTGAATTATTGAACTATTTTTAATTTATGTTGTGGGGGTTGCTACGAAACCGTCTTAATATTAAATGAATTACGTTGGTGAAAATCATTAGTCATAGTGTAAACCTTGGGGCTGGAAATTAAATGTTTAACCCTTGGAGTAAATGGGTATTTTCATGGATGCATCTGTCTCTTTTGCAGGATTTTCGGCGACATCGACCTTAAAGTACTATAACTACGAAACTACTACACCAATCATAAAAAGAACAACTGCACAATGATTGCATTGAAATTTCGAATATAGAATATTGAAATATCATTTTGTAAAACAATTAGATAATTATGAATAAATATGAGAACGTCAAAGAAGTGAAAAAAACGCGGAACCAGATCTGGTCGTATCATACTCAACGGATAATTGTTTCAGAACCAGATTTGGTCGTATCATACTCAAGGGGTTAATATTATCCCAGTTAAAATATAGATCTAGGTTTAGAAATATATTAGTTTCAATCGTTCGTTAATTGCTCTATATGTAAAACCATGCCATATTGAACGGGCGAATCCTGGGGTCCATTGAACAGCCGATTAGTAATACATACTAGATATAGAAATATTTTTATTATTGTACCTATTGAATTATTGAACTATTTTAAATTTATGTCGTGGGGGCTGCTACGAAACCGTCTTAATATTAAATGAATTACGTTAGTGAATTTCATCAGTCATAGTGTAAAACTTTGCGCTGGAAATTAAATGTTTAATATTATACCAGTTAAAATATAGATCTAGTTAAGAAATATAATAGGTAGTTTAAATCGTTCGTTAATTGCTCTATATATAAAACCATGCCATATTGAAACCTTCCGTCAAAACTTCTAAAGGGACGATTTCTGGGGTCCAATGGACTTAAGAAATATTTAGAAATCTATGCTCTCGAATACGGAAGGAATCACTCGAGGGATTCATTGTTTTCACACATAGGAATTTGAAAAAAAATAATCTGCATACATCTATATTATCTATATTATCTATATTAATATTATAAAGAGGTAAAGTTTGTGACGTTTTAGTAAGTAATCTCTGGATCTACGGAACCGATTTTGAAAATTCTTTTACCAATAGAAAGCTACGTTATTTTTGAGTGTCATAGGCTATATATTAATCCAAAAATGGAAAGAATTTTTCGTGGTAGTCGGATTTCCAAAGTAAGTCGGAAAAATGGTCGAACGAAAACGTGTCTAACTAACGCTGCCTTAACCATGAGAGATAAATAATTAAATTCTAGAGAAACGTTGTAGAGCTTGATAATGCTTACAAAAAAGTCAGCGACAGCATATGTCTAACTTTTATATTTAAGTACATACCTAACAAAAAGTAGTATTTTATATTAATAAAATAATTTAAATCGTTAGGTCATGTTTTTTGGTCATATCATCAACAATTATGAATTATTATCAAAATAAGTAAATTTATCGTCTCAAGTGTTTAAAACAAAAGACTTTTCCCTTTTACTGCATATAATTTCCCTTTTACTGCATACATAGTTAAAGAGATAATACGATCACAAATAAGACACTCACAAGAAGACACTCACACATAACGGTAGGTATTATAGGCAAATTGGCATGTATGTATGTGACATATATATGCAGTAAAAATATAACCCTTCTTTTGGCAGAAATAAATCATAGCACTCAGTACTAACCAAACCACGAAGTGGCACGGGTCAGCTAGTATTCTATATAGGATTATATCAAATTAAAAATCTGTCTACAAATGCTAAATTAGTATAAATGACATTTGTAAGGTGCCAATTTTTTTTTTTTTTGTACCGATAGAATTCTCACGAAATAGGTACTAAATAAGATTTTCTTTGCGTGGTTTCAAAGATCTCCGTTAACGCGCCACTGTCGTTGGATGGCTCCTACTTTTTTTTGGTTTACCAAGCTTTTCCTTTCTGATACAACTTTTAAAAAAATATACTAATTCTTGATTCATTATGTATGCGATATGATATCGAGACTTTTTCTATGGTTGAGCTGTGTAAAAGAGAGTTGCCTGCTCGGTTCCTGTCGGACCCATAAAGCGAAAAGAAACTCATAGTGTGCTGCTCAATCACAGTGATTAAACACGTTTAAAAATGAACAGTCAAAGTAAAATCAGTCAGTCAAAGTCATACTATTTTTAATTGTCTTGTTTTTTTCTGTTTTTTTTCTGATTTGAATATATTTGCTGTCATTTTAATTTCCCCCTTCTAACTTTAATATAATTATTTAATTTAATCATGTATTTAGTCATTTTTAATATTGTTTTGCAATTCCATTTTTGTCCATACATGGAATATATGCCACTCTTATAAACACGGTATTTGTGCAAGCACATAAAAAAATAATGTTTACCTTAGAACAGGTCCCCGCCTAGTTAGGTGACGTTGCCACTAGACTACGCATTGTATTCTTTTTTCTGCTTTTTTCTGCTTTGTTTACTTTTTTAATATTTGCATTACTTATATAAATAAATAAAATAAATAAATGTCTGTAATGGTTTTAATAAAATACAAAATAATACTCTAGACAAGTTTTCTGATGAACCTCTGTTTTAACACTTGGGAATAGATATTCCTTGCATAAGAAATTTAAGCTATGTTTGTAGTTTCTGCATTTGTGGTGGATCCTGTCTTTTTCAGGGGTAAAAAATCACCTATGTATATCGATTTGTCTTCCAAATTGTGCTGAAGATTTAATAATTATTTGTTGATGGACGAATATCAATTTGCCTTAATGTCCATATCCATTAACTGTCCATTCTGATTAAAACTGTCATAGAATTGTGTATGAACTTGTTTCCGTAGTCGTCGTTCAGCACTTCTTGAGGCAGACCATTCCAGTCATTCACCGCACGGTTCAAGTAAAAGTTCTTACGGGGATTAAATGCAAAGTTCTACTTGACAAGTTTACGCATTTGAGTGTTGGCGCTAAAGCAAACGTTTGAGGTAACGCTGAACAACTGTAAGGATTGTTCAGCCCTTTGTAGTTTTGAATGTTTCCTCTAGCGCTGGCTAATATTTGCTAGGTTTAAACTCCCTCATCTAACGGTCAAACAATTTTTCATTATGGACACAAGAAATCTCTTGCACATTCCCTCCTCTTACCTTTTCTTCATTATGCAGATGCGGCTTATCTCGAACTTATCATAGGAACTACCCAACAAACCTCGCTTGCCAAATATATGCGTATGAATCATCGTTGGTCTTCGTAAGTATGGACCTCATTGCGAGAGTTTTCAGATAAGAACGCACATTTGCAAATACTTGTTTCCCATTGACGTAGACGATTACAGCAGTATCTGGGCATTACTCCCAACGATATTTAATATTCCAAAAAACAAGCACAGGCTCCAGGGTCGAGTTTGACGTGAAACGCTGTACTTGTGGCACAATTGGTCGAATATGTCAACTAGAATGTTTGTTTTATTATAAAAGCTTTTTATATCAGGGAGATTGACCGTTTTGTTTTTGTCTGGTAAGTGATGCATTGGCGGCAGCATCATAACATCTTGATTTTCCGCCCGAAAATCCGGTAAACTTCATCAGGCTCCTCTGGTTAAACATCCCCAAGAACTTTTAATCCTCTGTCTTTTTCACCCAAAATGATCCCCGAAATTACATTTTTAGTCAAATCACGAGAAGTGAAATCCATCTGAAATAAAATATAAACCCGTTTCAACCTAAACAAAAAAGTACAAAACGCAACATTAAAAAAAAATAGAATTGTTCTGAACACTATTATAAAATATTCAATAAATAAAATATTCATTTTTGAATTATTATATATTTAATTATTATTACTGACAATATACACTCCATACCCGCTGTAGCTCCCTTTTATGCGTACGCCGAATACGACTGGCAAAAGTACAGAAAAGCTACTTGTACCTTAGCATTTTATTCTATAATCTACTCCCTACAAAATTTAAACAGCTGGAGGACATAAAATTTCAAAAAACCATCAAGGAGATGCTGATAGGCCACCCTTTCTATAATCTGGCCGAATTTGAGGGTCATGATTTTTCAAATATTGTCCCATTGAAATTATTTAAAAAAGTAGAGCCTTATTGTCTGACTATGTTATATGGTATAATATCTGTAGGTACTTTTAGTTTAAAATGCATAATGTAGCTTTAATTTGATTATTTTACATTTCACCGACATTATAAATAGGATAGAAAACGAATTTACCGCGTGAAATTTGTAGCACCCGACGTCTCGGTGACGTTGCAGCCGCCGTTGTCCAGGGTAGACTGAAGAGCTGTCAATCCGTTGTTTTGCGGGTAGGCCGCATACCGCTGCCGCCACTGCGTACGTTATAACGGTGGTGGGGGGCGGGCTCGGAGCACGCGAATTTCGAAAATCTGTCTTGCACACAACACTAACTGTATCCTGTCTTACGTCCTTGCGTTCGGCGTTCGGCGGCGGGAACATTTTAAGAAGAGGGTTCCACGTAAAAGAGAGTTTGTAACCGTCGTCTCTATTGAAGTTCGGGGTTGTTCTTATTTCAATGGCTTCCTGAATCATGCAAGGAAAGTAGAATTGTTCCTCGAATAGCACAATGGGATTTTGAAACTGCATCCAGTAGTTACTTCCGCTATCCAATATATGTTCGCATATCGCCGATTTTTCTCGCTGAATGTTTTCAACAGCTTTGATGTATTCTGTCAGTCGCGTGGCTATGGGCTGTTTCGTTTGTCCAACGTAGGCTAAACCGCAGCTGCATTCGACTTTGTACACACCCGGGGTTTGCAGTGGTATTACATCCGTTACAGGCTTCAAAAATCGAGCTATATTTTGGGTCGGCTTGAAGAGCGTTTTTATATCGAATCTGTAACGGTGTGTTCCAGCTGACTGACGATTTTCAGTCCAGTTGTAGAACACGGTTTTCTAAGCTATTTCCAGTAGTATTCGGCTGGTATGATAAACAAAGAGATATTAGGACTGTATTGGATTTATGGGATAAATGGACGTTTCATAACGATGGAACAGATGCCAACAAATCACCAACCTTTCGACGGTCGATCCGTGCACCTGACAGAATGACGAGCTGCTTGGCTCCTACTTGATTCCACAAACTTCGACCGCGAAGATGCTGGACCGCACGCGCAATTCTTCAAACAGCACACACCAATTTGCAGCACGCACCAATTTACACGAGAGTTTTCGATGATTTTGCGACAATGAATCGACGGCGGTAGGACACAACTCGAAAATGAACAAAACGTCCGCGCGGTGTTCACTGCTCGCTTACGAGTGTGTGTGTGTGTGTCCAATGACGACGCGATACACACGTAATAATTTGTCAGCACTGCGGGATTTGGATTGGAAGGTTGGTACAGGATTATACATACCGCCCACCTTGAATCTACCCAGTAAATTCAACGAAATGTTTGACACAATGCTAACAACTTGACGATTTTTTTTTCTATAACTACAGAAGAGTTCGAATTAACTCTTACCTACGAAACTAATAAACACGATTGTTTTCCTAAACCTATAGTATTCTACGTTATCCAAGATGTGCACAATGCAATAAACAAACATATCAGAATGTGAGGTCAATTCAAACAAACCCATTCACTATCTTACAGGTTATTATTGTCGGTGAGCTTTAACCTTGAATTTGCGTATTCCTCCGAGAACAACAATCTGTAACCCACTACATAGCACACGATGCGCACACCTGGACTGGATATGATTCAATTTAATATATAGGAAGAGGGCAAAGTTTGACAACGGGTCTGGTTATCACTCCTTTGCTTGTACGAACTTCAGCGACGCGGACGACTCCATCATTCCCTGGATAAGTTCTCGTGATACGTCCGAGATGCCACTGCAGTGGCGGAATGTTATTTTCACGAATAATAACGAGAGTACCTTCAGCTAGGTTAGGACATCGATTTGTCCATTTGGTACGCGTTTGGAGAGTGCAAAAATACTCATTCGACCAACGTTTCCAAAACGACCGAGTGATTTGCTGAAGTAGTGTCCATCGATCTCGATAGTTGATTTTGCCATTATCTATCTCTGCTTCTGGAAAGGTAGTTGCTGGACCTTGATGTAAGAAGTGAGCCGGTGTCAAGGCCTGCATGTCATTTGGATCAGTGCTCATGGGAGTTATAGGCCGAGAGTTCAAGGTCGCCTCAATTTGGATCAACACGGTGTTGAGCTCCTCATATGTTAGCACTTGATCACCAATTGCTCTTGATAGTAGCTGCTTTACCGATTTTATGCCTGCTTCAGCAAGACCTGCAAAATGGGGTCCAGATGCAGGATTGAAATGCCATTCGATTTCTTGTTCTGCCAAGCTTTCAAATATTTGCTGGTTATGACGCTCTGTCGACACGATTTCGGCCCATTCTGAGAGTTTACGACGAGCTCCCACGAAGTTAGTGCCATTGTCGCTGTATATCTTCTGGATGGTTCCCCTTCGAGCTATGAACCTTCTTAATGCCGCTAGAAAGGCATCTGTAGAGAGTTCCGACACTAGCTCCAAGTGAATAGCACGACTCGAAAAACAAACAAATAGGCATATGTAAGCCTTGTATTTCCGAGCATTTCTCAATCGTCCGAGTGTGACATTAAAGGGACCTCCGTAATCTAGTCCAGAGATTCCGAAAGGTTTGGTTGATTTCAACCGATCTGCGGGTAGATTTCCCATGAACGGACTTAATGATGTCGGATTCGTTCGAAAGCATTTTACACATTTGCTTACTCTACGTCGAATTACATCACGACCCGACATTATCCAAAACTGGGTCTGAATGACGCAGTGTAGATTCTGTGGACCTGGATGCAGGTAGAACAAATGATAAAAGTCCACGATCATCGACGTAAGTGTATGCCTTCTAGGTAGTAGAAGTGGATGCTTCCTTGCATATGCGATTGAAGCATTTTGTAAACGTCCACCAACTCTCACTAGTTGATGGTCATCTAGAAATGGATTGAGTTTACGAAATTGAGGAGCTGGCTGTTTTCGAGCTTGTAAGTCACTAATGAGCGTTCTAAATTCTGTTGACTGCACCCAACGAACTCCAATTTCGAGGGCCAGCGCCAATTCTTTAGCGGACAATTGTCCAGAGCGACGATTTTCATTCTGGCGTATATTGTGAATGAAACGAAGACAATAACCGACGATATATTTGAAACGTGTTAACGACGAAGTTCTATTTAACACGTTTTCGATGAAGTCTACTTCTTGATCATTACTTGGTTGAGGTTGTGACATTAACGATATTACTCGGTCTTCCAGGTGAACCGCTTCTTCAGTTTCCTTTGATAAGACTGAGCCCTTCATTGGCCAATTTTCTGCTGCTTCTTTGAGCCATTCAGGACCCGATTTCCACAATGGATGCTCAATCAGCTCCATTGGTAGTGATCCTCTAGACGCACAATCGGCTGGGTTTTGAGCAGATGGAACATATCGAAAATGTTCTGGCGAAAGTGACGATTGAATTTGACTAACTCTATTAGCAATGTATGTCTTCCATCTATGTGGCGAAGACTGAATCCATCCCAATGCTACTGTTGAGTCTGTCCACACATTCACCCTTGATATGGTCCAATGTGGTTGCATTAAGTTTAATACATGACAAACTAGCTTAGTTGCCAATAAGGTTGCACACAATTCCAATTTTGGCAAAGATACGCGTTTCAGTGGGGCGACTTTAGATTTTGCCATGATTAGGGAGACAACTACTTTCCTATCGGGCTCCTCGGTCCTCAGGTAGACGACTCCAGCATATCCCTTTTCAGAACTATCAGCAAAACTGTGCAATTCCACATTTATTGCTGAGTCCAATTTTAAGTTCCTATGCAGTTGAAACCTAGCCAATTCTGGCAATTCATTCCTGAACTGAGTCCATTTGGCCACCACTTCTGAGGGGAGCTCTTCATCCCACGATACTCCTAATTGCCATAGGTGCTGAATAATCCACTTTCCATAAAAGGTAACCGACGAAAGGAAACCCAGTGGATCATACAAACGAGCAACTTCTGACAAAATCCCTCTTTTGGTGATTGGTTCAGGAACAATGTTTACCTTGTAGGTAAATGTGTCCGATTTTGGCAACCAGATCAATCCCAATATTTTTGTGAAAGATTCTGACGTTTCATCAAATGCCCATTCCTTGACTGGTAGAGCACAATATTCTGGTGGTAATGACTGCAACAGTTCGATTCTGTTACTTGACCATTTCCGTAACGAAAATCCAGCGCGATCCATTAACGCAATAAGTCCTGTTTGTAGTGATATTGCGTCTTCTACCGTAGGTGTAGATATTATAATATCATCCATGTATGTTGAAGACATTATAGCTGCTGATGCCGCTGGATATGACGATCCTTCATCCTTTACTAATTGTCTCAGGGTGCGAATAGCTAAATAGGGTGCGGATGCGACCCCGTATGTTACTGTTGTCAGACAGTATTCTTGAATAGGATCAGGACGGTCCCATCTCCAGAATATTCTTTGATACGACTGATGTTTTCCTGCTACAACGATATTCCTATACATTTGGCGAATGTCTGCTATTAATACTACTCCAAAAAACCGAAATGTTATAAGGAGATTGTATATTGACTGTTGTAGTGAAGGTCCAACATGTAAAATTTGGTTTAACGATGGGCCATTCACAGTTGTCATCGATGCATCAAATACAACACGAAATTTGCTGATGACTGGATTTGTTTTGTAGATACAATGGTGTGGTATATAATACCTTGCCTCTTCCATAGAGGTTCTTGCTGACGATGCAACCATATGACCTTGATTTAGATAATCTGTCATAAAGTCATTGTAGTGCATTCGCAGTTGTGGAGTTTTTTCCAAACGACGCTCCAGTAAGAGGAATCGACGCAATGCAGCTTGACGACTATCACCCAATGCTGGTGCTGAGGTCTTGAAAGGTAACTCGACAATGTACCTTCCACTTGGTGATCGCCTTACTGTAGACTGGTAATGACGTTCACATTCCTCCTCTTCAGGACTCATGAAATGTGAAGTAGTTGGCGGTTCTTCCACTTCCCAAAACGAACGAACGAGCAGGTCTAGTTTACTGTCCAAACCTGTGCAGAAGGCCTGCACGTGTGGTACTTTCTGTTGAGCTCTGCCAATTAGACAGTAGCCCCAAATGCTTTCAATTGCACTCGGAGAGCCACTTGGACCTGTGATTGGAGCTCCGATGATTACCGTACTGTACCATTCTGAGCCTAACAAAATATCTACCATTTGTGAATGGCAGTATTCTGGATCGGCCAGCTGTAGGCCTCCGATATGAGTCCGTGCTTGATGGTTCACAGAAATCGATGGGCATCTTGCGATTCGATCTACCACAAGTGCCTGAATTTGTAGCTCAACATTGCCCGCTGGCTTGAAGCAACAAGTTACCATCCCCTTTGAGACACCAATATTCGTCTGTGCCATTCCAAATATTGGCACATTGGTATTCTCGACTGGCAATCCTAGTTTTTGGGCTATGGAGCTAGTAATGAAGGTTCCTTCACTAGCACTATCGATGAGTACTCTCACTTTGTGATATTGTCCTTGCCGATCCGATACAAACGCTTGTGCTGTCGCTAGTAGAATCGATCCGTGTGAGAGACTGGTATTAGTTTGTAACGATGATATTGTTGTATCTCTGGATCTTCCTGGATCCGAAGATGTGCCAGATTGTTCAACCGTGTGAATTGGTTCAACTCCTCGATTAGCAGGAGCTCCATCACTATTATTCTTATCACCAAAATGTAACAAGGAATGATGGTGGTTTGAACAATGTTTGCAAGTACTTTTGATAGGGCAGTCTTTCAGATAATGACCTGCTCCCAGACAATTCAAGCAAAGACGATGTCGTTTGACTAAACGAAGTTTTTCAAATGGTTTCTTCTTACTAAATATGTGACACTGGTAAATAAAATGCTGAGCGCCACATTCCAGACAAGAAGCCTTTTGTGATGGGTTCGTGCTGACCATTAGTGCTGTAGCACTTCTTATTGGTTTAGTGCTTCTGACCATTGGTTTTTCATGCCCTTTGCTATACGGCTTGATGTTTGAATCTGGCTGCGCCGCTTCCAATACTCTTGCTTCGCTATTTAAGAAGTTAACAAGATCGTCGATTGCTGGAGTGGCGACCGAAATAATGTATTTCTCCCATCTCTCCCTCAGATCTGGATTTAACTTCTTTCTCAGCATGAAGATTAGCAGTGCCGCCCACCCTTTTGTATCATGGCCAAGATCAAATCAAATCAAAAATCAAAATGTTCTTTATTCATATAGACACAATTAAATATTATTTTTAATTTATGTTCTTATGATGCGTCCAAGCCTTACTCCCAAGCCGTTTTGTCATTTACATAATCAGATATTGTATAGTATGCTTTTTTATACAATTTTGCTTTGATGGTAGCTTTAAACTTATTTACAGATAGTTCTCTAATAGTATGAGGAAGTTTGTTATAGAAGCGTATACATTGTCCCAAAAAAGAATTGCTTATTTTGTGGAGACGAGTAGCACGTACAACAAGGTTATGCTTATGTCTAGTATTAAAATTATGAGTGTCGCTTTTTATTTTAAACTTGTCAATATTCTTGTGGACATACAACAGATTTTCGTATATATATTGTGATGCAACAGTAAGAATATTTATCTCTTTGAATTTTTCTCTAAGTGAAACTCGAGGACCAAGTTTATATATAGCTCTTACAGCACGTTTCTGTAGTATAAAGATGTTATTGATGTCCGCACAGCTTCCCCAGAGAAGAATCCCATAGGACATAATGCTATGAAAGTAACTAAAGTATACTATTCTTGCTGTATCTACATCAGTCAGCCGCCTTATTGTTTTAACTGCGTATGCCGCAGAGCTAAGTTTTCCTGACATTTTCTCAATTTGTGGGCCCCATTGTAATTTGGAGTCAATTGTTATCCCTAGAAACACAGTTGAAGCAACAGGCTCCAGTCTAGTTCCATTTATTTCTACATTGGTTTGTACCTGCTTAACATTAGGTGTAGAAAATTTAATCACTTTGGTTTTTCTTTCATTTAATAGTAGGTTATTTACATTAAACCAATGGACAACTTTTGATAGTGCATTGTTAACTTCGTCATAATTGTACAATTTTCGACTAATTTTAAACGTCAAAGAAGTATCATCAGCAAACAATACAATTTCGTGATTATTCCTTATGTGAAAGGGTAAATCATTTATGTATATTAAGAAGAGAAATGGGCCAAGAATGGAGCCTTGTGGGACACCCATGGTGACCAATGATCCTGGTGATCTTTTACCGTTTACATCAACCTTCTGAATTCTATTTCCCAAGTAAGAAGTAAGAAGATCAAGAGCCTTGTTCCTAATGCCATAGTGATGTAATTTCCTAACTAGTGTATCATGGTGTACACAATCAAATGCCTTAGACAAGTCACAGAAGATGCCTAATGCGTCTTGTGACTCTTCCCAGGCATTCAATATACCTGTCAAAAGTTCGGTTCCCGCATCTATGGTTGAGCAACCCTTTGTAAATCCAAACTGTTTCTTATGAAGTAAATTATATTTGTTAAAATGAGTGTGCAATTGTCTAAGAATTAATTTTTCGAAAATTTTACTCAAAGTGGGAAGTACGGAAACTGGTCGAAAATTCGAGGGATCAGAAGTATCGCCAGATTTAAATAATGGTATAACTTTACTATGTTTCATCAGATCAGGAAACACTCCAGAAGTAACACAACAATTGAATATATATGCTAGATAAGGTGCGATTATTTCTATGATGTATGAAATTGTTTTTACAGAATATCCCCAAAGGTCCATAGTTTTCTTTATCTCAATTGTTTTAAAGGCATTTATTATATCATTGCAGTTAACAATAGTGAAAGCGAAGTCGGTAACACATGCGGAAATGCTTTCTTTAAGTAGCATCTCAGCTGAAATGGGAGACGACTTGAGGACGTTAGTCGTTATTAACGGTATATTCGTAAAAAATCGCTCAAACTCAGTCGCAACTTCCATATCCG
This sequence comes from Micropterix aruncella, assembly GCA_944548615.1. Classification (NCBI taxonomy): domain Eukaryota; kingdom Metazoa; phylum Arthropoda; class Insecta; order Lepidoptera; family Micropterigidae; genus Micropterix; species Micropterix aruncella. Next base: position 16,419,517 of record OX155978.1, on the reverse strand, counting down.
CTTTAATGTCTAAATTATTTATCTTTAAATGAAAGTCCCTTGTGCGAGCTATAACCCTATTTGTTTCATTATTAATAATATTCCATGTAGCTTTAATTTTGTTTGTAGAGTTTTTGATCTTATTCTTCAAATAAATTGACTTCGCAGTGGAACAGGCTCGTTTGAATATTTTGGAATAGTTATTTACATAGTTCTTAAAAGTCGCACTATGATTATAAGTTTTTTCGTTATACAGTTCATACAATTTATTACGACTTTTGTATATACCAACAGTTGCCCAATCACTAAAGCATAAGCGATCACTGATCGATTTCGTTTTAGGTATGAAGATTCTATTCAACTCTAATTAATTCAAAGAATGAGTCATAAAGTTGGTCAGGATTGTCATGAATTGGCAACCTTTGTAATTTGCTAATTAAGCTAGATTTAAATTCCCCTAGACGGCACTCAGTAATTGGAATAAAACTAATATTTTTTCTTAGAACCCTAGTGCTTTTCTTAGGAAATGATACTAACTGACCGCAGTGATCAGAGTGCAAAATATTAATTAGTGATTTATAATTGGGTTTTATGTTTGTGAATATATTATCTATACAAGTAGCACTTGAGGCAGTTATCCTCGTAGGTTCAAGAAAAACATTGTATAAGTTAAATGATCTAAATAAATGTAAAAAGTTACATGTCAAGGATTTTTTTTCTAATATATTGATGTTAAAGTCTCCACAAATAACAATTGTTTTAGGACTATTGGTTATTTTGAATAAGGCATCTTCCATAATTTTATAAAAAGCTTCATAAGGCGCACATGGTGGTTTGTATACACTCATAACAATGGTTTCCTCCAATTCTATACATGCAATCTCTAAAACTCGTTCGACAGAGAGGCTCACAATATCACGTCTTTCTTTAAATTTCAAGCATTTCTTTGTAATTATTAAAGAGCCACCACGTATCAACCGAACTCTGGTAAATGAGCTGGCAATCTGATGGTTATTGGAACTGAAAATGATCTGATGGCTTTTGAGCCATGATTCTGATATACATAGAATGTCGATATGATTACAGTTCAAGAACAATTCTAATTCTAGCTCTTTGCCTATTATCCCCTGAATATTCTGATGCACCAGATTTATACAATTTTTTGGCATATTTTCTTGAGTAATATCCACTGATGGGGATATCAGATTATTTATATTATTAATTTTCTCTGAAGACAATTGTATTAAATTACCATTATTGCTACTTAAGTTTTCATTTTCATTAATTACATAGCCAGAGTTTCGCTCTATTGTCTTAAAGTCTAATTTAAAGAATATGCAACATATTCTGAATTGTCATTACTTAATGTCAAATCGTTTAACTGCTCATTAGTAGCAGTGGTGTTTGCCGATGTTTTGCCTGAGTAATTCAAACAATATGATAGCCCATTTGCTAACTGTTTTTTGCAAAAATTTGAAAGATAAACATTATCTATTGTAAAAGAGTAAAAATACTTATTAAAAGTATTTATGTCAAACAATTGGAATTTGTCATCATACAATGTCAACGTATGTAATTTATTATTTAGTTTATATCTAGACATATTTTCCATTTCGGGCAACAATTTACTATAAGGAAAAGCAAATAAGACAATTTTTTTCACATTTAACTGTGCCAATAATTCAAAATATTTTATTAATACATGTATATTTGCGTTTCCCCTTCTCCCAATAAAAATAATTAAAGTAGTGTCAGGACAATAACAACTATTAACTATTTTTTCTAATATTTGAGTAAAACTGGCGCCGGGAAAGCAATGATTAGCTACCAGTTCTCCGGATGTTTGTAACATTAATTGGCCCATATTTTTACCTATTTCATCACTGTACATAATTACTTTGGTGTGATTTACTTTGCTATCTTTATGTAATGTTTTATGGGAAGTAAAATTACTAAGACTATCATTCAACTCCACACCCTGGGTGTGCAATAGAGATATTGTAGTTCCATCGACCAAGAACTTGGAGAGCTCCAAGATTTTCCATAATAGTGGTGGCGAATGTACGACATGACGCGAAATCCCGTTTACAATTCGGAGATTCCATCAATGCTTCCAAATAAGCATTTGTAAGTAGGTTCGAATCGCTATAGCGATTACAAACAGCATTCCATGCGATATTATAATTAGCACCCGACAGTGGTAGACTAGATATAATAGAAAGAGCTTCTCCCCTTAACAATGAGCGTAGGTACATATGCTTCTGCACATCCGATAATTGAGGATTCAAGTGCACGGTAGCTGTGTACAAATCCGCGAAATTCGACCATTGTTTCATGTTTCCATCAAATTCTGATAACTGAATCTTCGGAAGTGATATACCTATCGAAGGCTTAAACTCGGTTTTAGCACTAACGCTCGTGGAGGGTTAAGGTTCATTTTTATCCTTGCTAGGAAACAAAAAGGTAACGATAGATTTTGCATTATAAAAATGTGCTTCAAATTCTTCAATTTCCCGTTGCATATCCTTCTCGATACGTGGGGATTGTTTTGCATTATATGCGGCAATCTTCCCTATATTTTCGGAGAAATTATCCAGCAAATCATCCATTCCATCCGACATAAGGGTATCGCCGTAAAAATTTGTATTAAACATTCGTGAATCAGTAACACATGTTGGCCATCAGTAACATTCAATATTACACGTAACAAACGTGAGTTTCATAAAGGTCTGTTTATAGCATAATAATAGTAATAATAATAATTTTATTTATTTATTCAAAAAAATATACATTTCGGTTGGTTTACAATGCAGAATCTGCCTAACTAGGCCATAGCCCGACCATAACATGAAAGTCAATGGGCACCATTTTATTTATTGTTATTATAGTTTTAGTAAATCTTAAATTTATTCAAATCACCCTCGAATTGTAGCACTCCACGACGATTGCAAATAGGATGTTCAAAACTTTAGCAATATCGTAAATACACATTTCTAATATGTCTTCTGCTTGTGGCCAGTAGAATAAACCATTAGATTTCTTACGCATGAACCTTTACATTGATTCTGTTAATTGCAAGGATTTGCCCGACGTAACATTTCGAAATCCTGTTAGTTTGAAACCTAACAAATACGTATTTATCTTCAGCAATATGCTGGTCTTCTAAAATGTTTATACCTGATGAACCTGGAATATTTGGAGTTATATTTTCTTGGTGCTGTATATAATTTGTATTTAGCACTTCGGTTCCCAAATTGGTTGGTTTGGGTTTCAATAAAATTCCTGTATTTTCATCCAAGATAAAAGGTTGCGGATCTTTTGAATTCGTACTAAGAACTGAATTTTCAGAGCTATCAGATAAGAAGCCATCGATATCATTATCTGTGTCAATGTAGTCTATTAGTACTTCGTCACTGTCCGAACTTTCTGATACGTAATCTGTTTTTCTCCGTTTTTTATGTTTTTTTTCATTTGCACTTTTTTAAAATTTGATTTATATCTTTTTACGTTTCTTTATAAAGCTTCAGCCTCGACTTGGTAATTGGGTGTATTTTCCGTGTAGTCCTTGTTGGTTTTTGTTTGCTGTAGGCCCTGTTCTTTCTTTACTGTAGAACCAGATTTAACAGTGTTTGGCATGGGCAAAAGAAGATGAGATTTTAAATCAAGAAATTTACAATTTACAGGCCTGGTACAAAAACAACTCAAACACCTATATCCGATAACGTTTTCTATCTCTGTATCACTTGATGTACTTCCATGGTCAGTGATACAGAGATTTGCTTTAATTTAGCTGGTAATTTATTTTTACCAATTTTGTCTTCAGAAATGAAATGTATCATCACTGATGATGATACATTTCATTGCAGCGTATTAAAGCAACTAATGCATTAGGTATGTCAATCCTATGTGACACATAGTTGTCGAGTTTTCTTTGAATTGCGGCACCCACACAGTCCGCTGCACCTTTTCCATGTGTTATATATATGACCATTCTGATTATTTAATAAAACTATATTACATATGTGCGCGCTATTAGCTATTAACCATTAACAATTAACAAACAACCGCCATCCATCGAATCTTTCTTGGTACGGGCTATGGCCTAGTTTGTCAGATTCGGAGTATAAAACAAATTGTAATTTAAATTTTTGGTCAATAAAATAAAGTTATTTTTATTATTATTTATTTAAATGAAACCAATATAAATAAGTCCTAATTTCACGAATGTTACGTAACACATCAGCAACAAATGGTAACATACGGTAACGATCGTGAATGAAAAACACGCGCGACATAAACTTTAAATGGTTTTATTTGTAAATGAATAATGTTAGTAATGATATAAACACATTATCGTAATAAGCATTAATAGATCTAACTACAAAATATACAACAGATAACATATTCGAATATTTACCTTGAAAATTCCAAGCTAAATCCCACTCAAAATTCTCAGGACAAATTCACGACCGAGTGGTCGACCCACTCAGGGCAAAAGGAAAGATGGCAGAGTAGTTTATTATGTTGTCCATACTGCAACAAAGAGTTGCCGTACGCAAAAAAATACTTAGGTATGCCAGACTTTTATCAGTTTTCGATCAAATTGGTAACACACCAAAAGTAACATTCGGGAAACAAATATGGCGACAAACCATTTGCAACATATATTTTCAGTAAATAATATATATATTCTTTTTACTAGTAAAGAAAACAAAAGATACACAATTTAAGTAAATGCGAAAATATTTAACATTTTAAATTAATGACTACTTTGATCGCAATTTGTCATAAAAGGGGCAAAAATGGATTGGCGATGTAAATTTTAACAGGCACTTGAAAAATTGTGTTTGTTGTTAAAATGAATAAATCATATCACTTCATGCTTCTTTGCAGTAATTTCTTGTATTTTGATACATTTTCTAATACACTTTACTATAATTAAATTGGATCATGCATTAGACCATAACTTTTTATAGAAAAACTGAAAGTAGTTAGGCGACACACACACGACAAAAAAAGTACAAATTTATACGGCGATACCCATAACCTTTAAAAGGTTTTTTAATTTTTCGTTTGCCGGTTCATTTTCACACTTTAGAGCCGTGTCTTCAATTCTAATTATTTTCTTCAAAGTAGACTGCACTGCGAAATTGAGATCGTCGATTACAGGCATTATGATTATATGCACTAGTCTACGAAAGAAACGATAATTTTATAGGTACAATAAGTACGTACGATATTTTAAGTTCTCCAAAAAATACGCAATCCTTCTCACCTGATTATCGTATAATCGATCTGCAATCAATCTACTAAACGATTTAAAAACGATATGAAATTAACTACGAAAGTGTTTTATTTTTTTTTTAAACTAAATGTATGAAACCAAGATTTTTTTCAATTAATTACACGTAAATTGATTGATATATTATCACGTAATTTATGATAATAAACAACTATTTCGTTTATTATCATAAATTCCGACGTTTCATAACGATGGAACAGATGCCAACAAATCACCAACCTTTCGACGGTCGATCCGTGCACCTGACAGAATGACGAGCTGCTTGGCTCCTACTTGATTCCACAAACTTCGACCGCGAAGATGCTGGACCGCACGCGCAATTCTTCAAACAGCACACACCAATTTGCAGCACGCACCAATTTACACGAGAGTTTTCGATGATTTTGCGACAATGAATCGACGGCGGTAGGACACAACTCGAAAATGAACAAAACGTCCGCGCGGTGTTCACTGCTCGCTTACGAGTGTGTGTGTGTGTCCAATGACGACGCGATACACACGTAATAATTTGTCAGCACTGCGGGATTTGGATTGGAAGGTTGGTACAGGATTATACAGAATCTGTTTAGCATCTTACTTATTCGATCTGTCACGCCATTGACGTATGGTAAGAATGCTTTTGATCTGCTCGGTTTTTGAGTTTCGTCTGATTATTACCATTTCATTTCTTTCGAATTATATTAAGTTCGAACTTTTCGAACTTATGAAACTTTTCGAATTACTAACTACTTCAAATATTAGGCTTCGTTTATTACAAACAACGTTTTCAATAATTATACAAAACTATATTCATTGAATAAAACATACGTTAACCGTATCCTGGGGTACCTGGGTACCTCAAGCTCTCACCGTCCACGAGCTAACATACGTGTCAACCGACTGACGAGTGGGTGTGCTCCCCGCCCCTCTTGGATTACCTAAACCCGCGAAACAAATGCGCGCATAGGGGAAAGTGCTTGCCAGCACGCCAAAGGGAAATGTTCATGTACTCGTTCTCCTCTATCGTGTGCTCTGATCCTTTATCGTGTGCTCTATCGTGTGCATGAAAACCACCCTATTGGCTCGAGCTTTACAAACCATTAATTTCTCACGGTTTCGTACTTCGGTGAGCCTTTGACATTTTCCTCAAAATTCCTCGTCATAACATTCATTTTTAATCCTACTCTTTCTGTGTCCATTTAGCAAGACTCGAGAACGATCTCCCGGCAAATATGCAAAACTCGCCTTCTTTAAAAAAATTCAAAACTCACCTATAAGGTAATACTTTGCTAAAAAACACAGTTTTACCATTTCTCTCTCTCTCTCTCTCCTTCCTCTCTCGATTTCCTCTCCTCGGGCATTCTTAGTTTTAAATATGGTAGTTTTTTATTTACGGAAAATAACTTATTTGTTTAATGATCTCGTTTTTCACAACTGCATGTACCACTGCACTCTATGTTTATGTTATAATAATAATAATAATAATAATATAGTCTTTATTTGCACCTAATCATGATACAAAAAGGCGAGCTTATTGCCACATGGCAATGTCTTACAACTAACCTAATTACAGTGATACATGCGCGCATGTGGAAATAAAGATTATTACATTCCTCTGCATAAAATATAGACCAGTAAAGGTATTTAAAACTAAAAATGCCCTAGGAAAGGAAATTGGGAGAGGAAGAGGACAGAAAAGGAAATAATGGTTATTTATTAGACAGGTAGTAATCTTCGAGGTGAGTCTTAAATGATGGCAAAGCAGGCGAGTTTCGTGTATTTGCCAGGAGATGGTTCCAGAGAATAGGTTAGTTCCAAGTTTTTATTACTTGGCGACAAGTTCGCCTCTTGTTTTTTTAATTTTTAGGTGCAAACAAAGTTTTCCTTTTTTTTATTATTATTATATCAAACAAGTGCATCAAATATTTCGTTGTATCTAAATTATTGACTTCCAATTTTACAAAGTAGATTTATATGTGACAAAAACCGTGACAGATTTTTCACACCCGATTTGTCATCTTTCCAGGTCATCGAAAAGGTGTACCTCGATCACGAATGGTTCTAGATCTCCCAACCCTCGCACGACCTTCGTCCTCAAGACCAAACAGCGGAAATACTACCTAATGGCGCCTAGAGGTGAAATCGCCCGGATATGGATCGACGTTATCTTCACGGGCGCGCAGGGATACACTGAATATCAGTTATCTACGCCAGCGTTGATCCGGATCTATTTGTGCAGCGACGCCCTTTAGACCCCCCGGTCTGCACGCTCTTTCTGTGCCAGTCCTTTAGAGTACCTAGCCAAGATGTAGGGTAGATACATGGGGCGGCCGGAGGACGCCGCTCGTTACGTGGACGACAGCAGCCAGCCGAGATTCTCGGAATGATGAAAGCGACATCATATAATATTCGAGGGTTGATTGATTAATATTCGAAATCAATTCATTTGATGAGACATAGATTATCCCGGCCAATTTCAAAGTGTCATGCCAATCGACTGTTTCCTATTAATCTTAGCCTGTTTGTGAAACGTTTATTTTTGTGAAACGTGGCAACCACAAACCACACAAATCTGTGGTTTATTTGCAGCCATTGCAATAACCGTAGAAATAAAAATGGCTCAAATTGGCATTGTTTGACAAAGACTACCTCTAGAACGAATACACACCCTGCAAATTAATGTAGTGATGTAGGCCTGGTTTTTAGGATATATCAACAATGGAGCCCTTAAGCAATATATATAAAAAATGGAAAAGAATAGGTTAATGTCAAAAAATTATAATTGGCTAATACTTACGTTTGCCCCACGTTTTAAGGGAGGAAGAATTACCAAGTCCAACTATTTAACGAGCATTTTACGATTCAGTCGAACGTGATCAAATTTGCGCTTAGTCTCTAGTGTGTATTAACATAGTCATCGGCATACATTATGTACGTTATTTATCGTGGATATAATGTATGCCGATGTATGGCCTATGCTTCGTAGCCAAAATCCCAGATGGCCTGCGAAGGTTAAGGCGACGATGTAGGTAAATTTCGAAAATTACATTTTTTGGCAATTTTTGAACAGTCATACTGAAATAACTGATGATGTTAGCCAACAAAACAAAAATATCGTAACTCACGGTACCTTTCTTAAGTAGATAGCTATTTCAGATTTTTTTTAAAGTATTGGAAAATTGAGGAAAATAATTAAATCTGGGAGCTATACAGGAAATTTTCATTTTAGAGCATTTTTTGAAACGTGCCTCACACTAAACTGCACGATCAAGAAACTCAAAAAAAATACTACGGCATTTTAACAATAGTTGTAAGGACGAATGCTATCGCATAAATTTAAAAAAATAAGTTTTTCTTGTTAAAAAAAATTATATAAAAAGTGTAACTTTCATCCATATTCACTGTTAAATATTACTTATTACTGTGTGTTTTTTTTCAAGTTTGTTTTTTTTTACATAAACTATGTACAATAAACTTGTAGTACTGACGATTATTTTTTTCAAATAAAATATCAGTATATTTTAAAAATAATATTTTGCAGAGCCCGTTTATATTATTTTTGTCATACAATGAGATGAGCGCGCTCTTCTCGCGACGATGCGCTGGCATTCAAAATGCCGCAAGCGACATTGGGTCAATATGGTTCTTATGTGGGGATCAATTACTGATTCAAATGGCATAACAGCCAACCTTTAATAGTGAAATGTTATTGGCTCTTAGAAACGTGGTTCATTTCGGCTTCGAAGGCCGACATATGCGGTTGCGTTCGCGACGCTCTGTTTCATGACTTATTATTACCAAATTGACATTTCGATGGATCGGAGAGTGAAAGTAAAAAAATATCGGTTTTAGATGGCTATTTCACCGTGTAAATGAAAGAGGTTTAAAAACATGATAAATCATATGTTGAAAAATAGAAACAATAATAACTAAAATAATATATATATATATATTTTTTTTTTAATTTACAATATTACTTTTTTTTAATAAAAAGTGTTCATTTATTTGATAACAATGTTTCTTTATGTATAAAAACAAAAAAAAATATATACATATCGGTAGGTTTTGAACCTACGACCGGTGTGATCTTATGCGAGTTTAAAACAAGTGCGCCACTTCAGCTTGCTTCCTGCGAGTCAAAATGTGTGTATATAAGGGGACAGTAAATAATGCCAATACATTTGCGTTAGAGCCATATGACAGAGCTATACACCATGTATAAATATATATACAATTAGGCTACGATTCTGACCGTTCTAATATAGAAAACCGTCAGATAGGCAGAATTGTAATTTAAAAAACAAAACGTAGGTATCTACTTTTTAAAAGCTTTTATTCAACTTGTAATGTCTGTGAAAAAAAATCTAAAAATGCGAAGAAATATTACATCAGCAGTAGCTTACAATAAATGTCAAAACTTTTCAATTGATGAGAAAATTGATTGCCTGTATAATGACATTTTGAACGCCCCGATAGATGCATTTGGAAACCATGATAAATGTAGAAGTTTTTAAAATTGTTTGTCGGAAAATGAAACACTGGATGCAATGAGTTGTTTGATGGGTGACATTATTTGGGAAAGAATACGTTACATAACAACGTAGGTAGCAATACATGCAAGAAGCCTAATTCATGATGTAGATAGTAATGTTCTCGAAAGGTTTAACGGCATCATTGCAAAATTTATTGGTGGTAAGAGGACAAATTACATCCAAAAGCAGTCTTACCAAGCGCGATGTAATGCGGCAGTTATATCATTTAATACAAAACAGCCACTGTCAAGATTACATAAAAAATATATAGGCAAAAGTCCCTATGGCAGGATATCAAAAGTGGAATAAAGAAGACAGAGGCATTTAAGTAAATCCATTCTTTATAAAAGAAATAAAAGCAGAAAGTTTTTTTGAAAAAAAAACAATAATTCGCATTATGGAGAACATTGCAACCAACCCGATGTTCCATCAGAAATATTCGAAAAAAACAAAGCTCTGTTATTTCAAGAATTGGAAAATAGAAAAATGATCGATTGCGAATTGAAAAACTTACGGTTATTCAAGGTGAAAGCAGCGAGTGGTTGGAATTACGAAGAAAAATGGTAACTGCGTCTAACTTTGGCAAAATTGTCAATAGTTAACAACACACAAAATGCGCCAATTTAGTTAAATCCATGACTGAAAATGGGATTTGAGCAACGTAGCATCAATTTGCCATGGAAAAGAAAATGAAACAACTGCACTAGAATGAAAAATATGTCTAGAAAAAGTGGAAATTCAGCAATGTGGATTATTCATTAACCCTAAATTTCCATTTTTGGGAGCTTCTCCAGATGGAATATCTGATGATTATATTTTTGAAGTCAAATTTCCCATTACAGCGCATAGGAAAAAGAAAAGTGACATTTTGGAAACAGAAAGATGGAAAACTTGAAATCAGCATCAAACATCACTGGTACGTTCAAGTTCAAGGACAGGTCCATATATAATTTCTTTTTATATATTTATTTTTTATTTTATTTCTGGAAAAATACAGCGCATACAATATACATACGTGTGCATAAATGTAGAAAAAAAAGAAAAACATTACGCCTATAATCGTTTATTACACATTTGGATTTCAGCATATTACACTTAAAAAATAATTATAAAATAAACAAAGTTCATATTAAATATAAAAAATATATAGAAAACCGATGGGAGAGGTAGGGAATTGGAAGTGATTAGGAAGAAGTATGGTATGTGTATATGTATATAGATATAAATAAAGATATAGATAGGTCGTATAGTGGATATATAGATACAGATATTTATTGATGTTTATAGGTATTTATAGATATATAATAAATATTTATAGATATTTATAAATATTTGTGGTAGCTACTGATATGTTGTATAGAAAGTATATAACTAATTACTATAGGTATTAACAAGCTCGTTAGGTGCAATTGATTTGAATAATTCTTTAACGAACGTCGGTTGGTTGAGGTTGAAAATGTCGATGGTGGAGAAACAAGAGTCGTACGTGCATATCAGCCCATAAGCGATGGAATGTTTCCCGTAGTTGGTATTGGCACGAGAGACCTCAAACGTGCGTGAATTGCGAATTAATCGCTGAGGAACGAAAAAACGTAAGTTTTCAACAAGGTATGAACTATCTGTGGTATTGTGGATAACTTTAAAGAAAGTGTGCTGGAAAGAAACTGTAACTGGAACGATAGATATAACTGGAAAGGAAGTGTGCCTATTTACATTTTGGTCTGGTAAAAACGATCTCCTCAAAACCGAATATATACCTACAGACGGATGATTTGATTTGGACAAATGTCATGGAAAAAACTTGTTTGTTTTTATATGGACTGTGTATTACCTGAAATTATCGATCCAGGAGTATGAAGGAATATGGATTTAAGGGAGCCTGAATACACTTTGAAAGAAGCAAATAAAAGAAACGACACGATAAAACGAAAGAAATCGGTTCCTCTCCCTTGTCCAACGCTTAAGCGGTAGTTAGTTTTCAGTGATTCCATCACAAAGTGAGCAAAGAACTCACAGAGAATGTACTTGCCAATAACACTCCAAAGCAAAGCACAAGCAATATAGAGCCACCGAAAAGTACACGATATTCCAAATCTGTGCTGAGTACAGATCTAATTAATAATGATGAACAGGCTTTTGAAAATGTATTACCATTTGATGAATTTTAATTACAAAAGTCGGCGCACCACTACAAAGCGACACTGTCAAGGCTACAAAAAGGAAGTCTCAAATGTACTGCGCAATTTTAAATGTATTTATTCGTCTCTTTACATTTAATATGTATGTATCTACTCAGAAATAACAGACTACTTTGCCAACCAGAAATGTCTTCATGATTTTTTGTCTTAATGATTTTATATTTTCATTAATAATTATTTATTTTTAATGATGTGTATTTCTTTAAAGTTTACAATGATGTGCTTACAGTATCTAAAAATAAATTATATTACTTTTTAATTAAATAATTATTTAATGATAATGTACAAGGCGATGGGTGTCGTTATGTCCTCCTCAAAGAACTATTATACCGCGAATAAATAGTTCGATACACAATGTTGTTTTTTAATTCGATGCTAAATGTTTTTTCTGCCAAAAAATACTATCAAAAACTGTCACTACAACTATAAAAAAAATACTAAAGCTGTATCTCACGGAACATGAATTGCGATTTATGTCATTTAAAAGCCCTTGGAAAACTGTATCCAAAACAGTTAACGGCATTTCTCCAATTGTCATCTATCACCATTTAAAATAATTTTAAAATGTCGAAAATTAATTAGTGACAGGTGACTGTTCTTAATACAGTTTTTCAGGGGCTTTCAAAAGACATATCGCAAATGAAATTCTGTAAGATATGGCTTCTGTCAATTTTTGACAGTGATAGTTTGGTTTAACAGTTGACAGCCAAAATCTAATGGGCGCATTCCAGGGTGATACTATCCCTATGTTCCAAATTTCAACTCAATCGGTTCAACGGCTCGGCAGTTATCGTGAGAGATTACATACAGGCAAACAGACATACATTTCTCTGAAAATGGTCTTAATCATCTTGGTGGACCTCAAAATGGACATCTCTATCGTTATCTAAACATTTTTTTCCGCACGATCACAACACCTTCCCTACCAGTGGCAGCCGGGAAAGTAATATAATGTTCAAGTTTAGATGATGATAAAGCGTAGCCTTCTTCACCAGCGTAGGTACATGACACTTGCATAATCCCAAAATATAAATCCCATTGCAATAGTGTATACCTAGTGTGTTTAGTCCAGACATCGATAGCGAGTGAATATCGCTGCGAGATGAGTCAACATAATAAACACCTGCCCCGTCGCGAGGGGAGGGGGTAAGTAGGCGGGGCTTAAAAACTCAGATACGGTTTATTTTTTAAGTAGTACGTCGCCTTAATGACTAACCTCGAAACGGGGCGTCTGGAAACGGCTTTGTTTCCTATAGAGCGGGGGTGGTCGTTTTCATACGGCAACCGCCCTTGAAACAACCAGTCGCTTATCTTATCTCGAGTGAGAGGCGGGCAATGGACGCCGTGGCCCGCGATAGATTCGGTAGATACCGAATCACCGCTAAAGGGAGAGGATCGAGCAAGCGAGCTCGACCTGTAACCAGTCGGGAGGCCGGAGAATTGTGGCCGAAACTAGTAGTGAGGGCGCGAGGCCGCCGCTGGGCGAACACCCGATGTCTCGATTTAAGGCGGTGGCTTCTTACGGGCGAGTGACGCAACTGCATAGGAGAGTGTTTCGTCCCTAGGTCTTCTACGCTCACCTCACGGAAGACAGAACGATCAATATCGTTAACACTTCCTGAGATGACGGGTTCTCCCGTTGCAGGCGACACTTCCTAGTGGTAAAGGCACCATTTGTTTACAAAAAAATGTATCATTGATAATCTTTCTGAGAGACGAATTTTATGCTTTTGAGACAATTGGAATCGTTGATTTTTAGTTTTTTAATTTATTTGATTTCTTCATAAAATATCATTAAATTTTCAACAGTCAATCAGTCATCAGTCAATAATCCGAGCATTAATAGCAGACGCCTAGGTGTGTTAATTCGCCTGGAGGTCATGCATTTTGCGTGTCCTCCAAGGCTCACAAAGTAATTTTATAAAATAATTTTGCTATAATTAAACATACATTGTTCGAATAGTTTTGCGAAAATACGAATACCGCGAAGCGTTGAAGCTTTATTGAAAATTGGAGGCAAAAGCCTAATATTACGAATTGAATGAACGACGATATAATATTATAAAATACCGAGAACTGAGAAGGAAGTCCAATCTATCATATAACAAGAAGGAAGACCAATCCATATTATAACAAGAAGGAAGACCAATTATTACATAAAACACCAGAAGGATGAAATAGAATTACAAAGAAGAGGAAGCCAAATAAAATACTAAAAAGGAAAAGATCACCAACCGCATATCGTCACGTTTAATATCAATTCTGATGTACTGTAGGTATATGTAAGTAGTTTTAAAAGATTTATGTAAAATGTTTTTTTTCTGATTGAGCTGAGTAATCGATAAGATTACTGGCCAGAAAAACATATTAGTTTAAGTTGGTTATTTTCTATATAACAAAAGATTTATTTTTAAAAGTTGAAGCTGAATTTGGAATAAGATAGCAGTAAATATTTGCGTGCTAATCTTTTCCACGCTATATAAATTTGAAAACCAGCAGAAAATATCGCTTTGTAATATCTAAATAAAATGCGAACTTTTAGTCGATTTTAGATATATGATTTTGCATAAGAAAACGTAGTTTTTACCGTGGGTAAATATACTACAAAGAACGAGTAAATTTTAGGACTGACGACGAGATGAGTTCGTCAGTGTTCATTTGTAAATAATTAATTTTGATTTAAATACGATATAAAAACGTGTTTAAAAATATAATAATAAGACAATTCGTTTTGAAATAGTTGAAAATATTCACATAAGTACATTACGAGTGTAAGACGATACAATTTGGTCATGTTTTAAAGGTTAATTAATAAAATATTGTTTCACTAAATAACTAGTTTTTTACTCAGTAAAATACCAATACGTAATTCACGCCTGTAATTTTCAGTTAGCCAATTTTTGATTATAACTTTTAAATTAGTAGAAATTTGTAAATTTTGAGAAACGCAATAGAATCAGCGTGAAATTTAAGTTTAAAGACATAAGAAAGTGATGATGTTTTCAGACCAAGAAATAAGAAAATGAGATAGTTTTAAACGCCAAGATTCGATCGGAGCTCATTAAATAAAAAATAGATCGACTCTATAAGCGTTAAACAATAAAAAAGTATTTTCTGAAGGGACCACTACTCGAAACTTGTAAGCTCGAATAGTTTAGTTAATTTGCGTGTAAAACCTGAAATTCAATTTAAAAAATACTGAAAGACGCATAAAACATGTACAGGTAGAAGAATATTGATTTTGAAAAGCAGTTTCGCCATCAAGAGTGAGCAACGAAGGAGATTTCGGCATGCAGATGTAAGATTTTCGTAAGTTGAAAATAAGTGGTTGGCTGTAAGATATTTAGCTTACAAAGAGCATTTAGGATATGCACTGATTTAAGGTTGCGACACGTCATTTAAACCAGAAAAGGCACGGGAATCTGAAAAATCTAATAGTTTTTGAAAATATTCAAAACTATAGAATACTTAGAAATATTTTGAAAACATAGAAAAATAAAATCATTTTAAAATCAAATAGTCTTTGAAAATATTCAAAACTATAGAATACTTAGAAATATTTTGAAAACTATAGAAAAATAAAATTATTTGAAAATCATTTTAAAATCAAATAGTCTTTGAAAATATTCAAAACTATAGAAGACTTAGTAATATTTTGAAACCATAGAAAAATTAAATAATTTAAAAATCACTTCAAAATCACATAGTCTTGGAAAATATTCAGTATTATAGATATTCAACAGCACAGAAGGAGTTAAAAAAAAATATTTCAATCTTTAGGTTTTTATTTTTTTTTATTTTAATTTCATCTCATACCTTAATCACCTTGAGCATCACAATAATTGACATCAATCAGTAGAAAATTTGCGTCACGTAACACAGCAGGTTAGCTAATATAAAATTAAATTATCTAAAATTAAATTAAATCATCTCATAGAAATTTCAATTTACTTATTTAATGTAGGTATACACAATATAGGTTCTAAAGCAACAGAAGTGTGTTTTGGTGTTATTCCTACCTACCATTCTTTCTACAATATGGTATAATTTGCGATTTTAGCATGACCTTCATTCTAGACGCCGCACATAGGTGGATATTGAGTAATTAGGCGGCCAAAAGTCAAAATCTTAAAAATGAATGTAGGCACAAATTATTGACGTTGACGCATAGTTAACACTTCCGCGAACCACCCCCCACCCATTTTTACCACGACCGTACGCCCCCGCTTCCGTGCAGGTAGTCGGAATTTGATTGCTATCCCTAGTGCACGCATCCTGTTCTCGGCGCCCCCAAAGTGATATCATTTTCAAAGCCAATATTTTTGTTTTGAAGTATAAAACACCAGTGACAGTGCAGTGATGGATTCTGAAAATACAGGTATGTATCCTTCAGACACTATTTTTTTTTGCATTTAAACATAGTTTTCCATTTTATTTCACAAATCAAACCTTTGACGTTTTCAATACAAAATTACCACGATTCTAAGAATAAATTGGTGTTTTTATGACTCATCCCTATTCGTCCCTGTCTTGTTTCATTTTTAATTGAATATGTTATGTATTTGACATTACATATTTAAGAAAATCTGCCGCAGAATCCCGCAAGTTTACTAAAAAATAATTTTTGAAAAAATTTTAAGAAAATTACCTAAAATTTTTTTTTTCTAACTTTCTTAAAAATTTGTTTTCTTTGTTTTAGGGTCATCAAGTGCTTCTGGCGTTAAAGTAGTAACGCGAAAATATTTGTTTAACCATATGAAAACTCAAAACTTGGCTACCTTTGACGAAAAATTGGAGTGCTTGGAAAATGATTTTATCATGAGTTACGGAGACTCTGATGACAAAAAAAAGGACTTAAAACACAAATTTTCTCACTTCAAATCGCAGATGAAGCAAAGATGGTTGCGTGCGCACAAAATGGAGGAAGTATTCCTTCAAAATAATGAGTCATGGTTGGAAGGGACTTTTGAAATTCCAATCAAAACAAGTCACCAACAAGGTCGTCCGTCTAAATCATTCTCCGATTTAAGTGAGCGAAGCAAACGGAGAAAAACCGAAGAAATACGTTCCTCTGTAGAACCTGAAGTCATCGTTCATGCTGCCCAAACGATTTTACAGACAGATGGAAAAAGAAATGCGTCCAAAGTCCTGAAAGAGATTACAAATTCTCCAACACGAGCGACTAGGTATAGAAAAACCAGTGGCAAATGTGGTGAAACTATTCCTCCGTTGACTCCGTTTAAAGCACTTCAGATGTTTGTTGAAGCCGATCTTTCAAAGCGACAGTATGAAATAATAAGGGCCACAAATAAGAAACACTTTCCGTGCTACGATCTTTTGTTGAAAGAAAAACAGAAATGTTTTTCATCAGAAACGGGTTTACGGGTAACGGCTACCTGCGCGGAAATGAATTTACAAACCCTTTTAGATCTGACAGCCACGCGCTTATCTAAATTCTTGGAAGAAGTGTTGGTAACACTAAATGAAAATGAGCGGCATTTACTAAAGATTATAAGCAAATGGGGTTGTGACGGCTCTCAACAAACAAGATATAAACAGAAATTTACAGAAGATGGCGATTCGGATGCGAACATTTTCTTAAGCTCATTTGTGCCTCTACAAATCGTTTGCGGGGAAAACAATAATAAAGTTGTATGGCAAAATCCAACGCCTTCCTCGCCACGATTTTGCCGTCCTATAAGATTCCGCTTTATTAAGGAATCTACTGATGTAACCAAAGAAGAAATAAGCTATGTGGAAAATGCTACAAGGTCCTTAACCCCGACCCAAGTAAATCTGAATGACTGCGAGTACACTTTTACTCATATTATGAAAATGACTATGATTGACGGTAAAGTGTGTAATGCAGCCACAAACACTACTTCAACAAGTCGCTGCTACATATGTGGAGCCACTTCAAAGGATTTTAATAATCTGAATAAAAAAAATGAAGAAATTCCCGAAGCCCTGGAATTTGGAATCTCTGTTTTGCACGCCAGGATCCGAATTTTTGAGAGTATTCTGCACCTGGCATATAAATTGACTACGAAAAAATATAGGCAAAGGAAAACTCAAGAAGAAAAGAAAACCGAAGAAGACAGAAAAAAGGAAATACAGGAGCGATTTCGGACTGAAACTGGCTTATTAGTCGACATGCCCAAAGCCAATTTCGGCAACACAAATGATGGGAACACCAGTAGACGGTTTTTTGAAAATACTGAGCTAGCAGCCGATATCACAGGACTTAATCATGATTTAATACACAGGTTAAAAGTCATCCTGGAGACAATTTCTAGTGGGCACAACATCGACACAGATAAATATGATACCTATGCACTAGACACTGCAAAGTTGTATGTTGAGCTCTACGGATGGCACCCCATGACACCAACTATGCATAAAATTCTCATCCATGGAGCCAGCATCATAAAAACCTCTTTACTTCCAATTGGACAGTTGTCGGAAGAAGCGTCTGAGGCGCGCAATAAACATTTTAGGTCATACAGACAAAATTTTGCGAGAAAATTTTCACGAGAAACGTGTAACTTAGACATATATCATAGATTACTATTAACATCAGATCCACTGCTGAGCAGCATGAGGCCTATCAAAAAAAGCCCACGTAAGCCATTTCTATCGGAAACAATTTCATTACTATTGCCAGCTGAACCAAATGTAGAAACAGATCCTGAACACTCTGACCAAGAAGACACATCATTCAATTAAAATCTATTAATTTAGTATAGTTTGTAAATATTGTAGGCTAAGCTGTAAATACGTATATTAACATGTGTATACCTACCTAATTTGTAAGTATGATAGGCTAAGCTGTAAATATCTATATTAAAATTTGTATACCTGTTGTAAATGGAAATAAAAAAAAATAAAAAAAAAGTTTCTTATTTTTTTATAATATATCATTAAAAAAGGAGGGTCCCATACAGTCGGGAATGATATTTTACACAATATGTGTTAGTTGGAACCCGCTAGCTGCAATGGGTGCTGAAATATTTAACTTTTTAACACTTCGTTGTATGAGCGCCACCTGCAGGAAAAAAAACGTAACAGTTTTTAGTATTTTTTGTTGTAGCAGCAATAATTATACACATTCTGTGCAAATTTCAGCTTCCTAGCTATAGCGGTTTCGGAGATAGAGCCCGCTGACAGACAGAAATACAGCAAAGTCTCAGTAATAGGGTCCCGTTTGCCACCCTTTGGGTACGGCACCCTAAAAATGGCTTTATTTTGTAAGATAATCTTTTATTTTAATCAAATATACTATTCTGAAAGTGATAAAACAAAAAAATATTTTTGGCCGCCTAATAACTCAATATCCACCTATGTGCGCCGCCGCTTTTAGCATGACCTTCGTTCTAGACACTGCCGCTCCTCGCCGCGTAGCCCGCCATATAACCGCAATCTGTTGGAGATCGGCCCGATTCCGCCGTTAACCGATAAAAGTAACACACCGCCTGAGGCGTCGCAAGGGAACCCAACCGGGCTCGTCCGCCGGCCGACAGAGGGAGCTCATCGCTTTTATTTATGAAAGTAATATTTACATAAAACCAATCCCTGCCTACTTGTCAGCAAACTCTTGAGGGGACTCAATCGAGTTTTATAAATTACTTTTCATATCAAATTTATATTATGTCGGTAAACGCATTTTTATATTCCGTGCAAAGACAACATTTCATTAATTAACGAATGGAGTAAATATTACTTTATCTTGTATGGTATAATTTAATAAATTAATTAAGCATCATAACTATCTACTAATAATAATTCATATTTATTTAAAGACCATAAAATATATTTGTCAATGGAAATCGAAATCACTCATTCTGACAGCAGTGAAAGCTGTCAAAGTTTTATTCGATCTAAAAACTTCTTCAGAGAAGGTCTATTTGCATCGCAATTTAGACAGTTCGACATCCTTTAATATCACAAATGGAGCGCCAAGGAAACAAATAAACCATGGAAGATATTCAAGTGAAGACGGAGTGTGACGTCCATGTTAAAGAAGAACAGTCAGATTCACCTGACACGGGAGAAAACATTCTCGAGTTCGAAGAGGACGTGATTCGCTTTATTAAGCCAGAAGGATCAGATCCTGTCGATTCGGTCATCGAAGAAGAGAAAGAGGAGATTATTTTAAAGAAGTGCAAAGTCATTATAACGAAATTTGATATATTCGATTGCTTCGCATGCGATGGCCATCTCGATACAAGCGGACCCATGAAGGTGTACAAACATAACAATGAGATGCTATTATTTTGCTACGACTGTTATACGCCCGAGGGCAAGAAGTATATCTGTGTGAAATGTGACCGTGGCATCGTGACTAGGCGGGGTCTAATTGATCACGTGAATGGAGTTCATCGTCGATTGAAGAAATATAAGTGCGCGGAATGTGACACAGTCTTTACAACAGCAGGAAGTTTAAAGAATCACGTTGATTCAATACATCGCAAACTGAAATTTGAATGTAAGGAATGTAAGAAATCATTCTCTAAGCGCGACTACTTAAATACTCATGTCAATTTCACGCACAGGCAATCGAAGATATTCCCATGTAGCGAATGCAGCAAAGCATTTTCAACTTTAAATATCTATAAAAGACATATAAATGGTGTACATCGCAAAATGAAGGAATATCAATGTGAGCAGTGCAAGCGGGCTTTCTTCAAGCAACACGACTTAATGGTAGGTACATGTCAATACTGTACACCGAAAATTAAAACCATTCGAATGCAAGACATGCAATCGCCACTTTGGACGGCGATCTTCTTTGAAGAGACATATTAACTCAGTACATCTCAAGATAACGTTTACTTGAGCGGAATGTAACCACTATTTTACATCAAAGGGTCATATAATCAGTGGAAAATGATTGAACATTCGAAAAGAAAACATCGTAATTACGTTTATAAGGTTTTCGGTAGTCGACTGTTTTAAACAAAAAAAATTAAGACATTTGAATGGCTACAACTACTCTTTAATGTTATAAAAACTATCAATTTAACAGGCGATTAGTAATACATACCGGGGGGCGCCAGTTTTGCATGCAATTTGGCAATTTTGCACAAATGTCACTTTTGACAGTTCCAAATTTGTTGAGGGCAGATTTGCAGGAGGCAACCTTGCAGGCGGCAACCTTGCAGGCGGCAACCTTCAGTACAGTTTATAAGTTTTTCTGTTAGGTTAGGTTTTTCTTTCCCTAAAATCGAAGTGACATTAATTACCGGCATCCTTGTAGTGGATGACTTTTATACATCAAGCTAAACATTAAAAAAATGTTTTAAGTTTTTCTGTTAGGTTAGGTTAAGTCATTTTGACATTTGCAAAACTGCCTTCTGCAAGATTGCCTTCTGCAAAACTGCCGCCTGCAAGAATGCCGTCTGCAAGATTGCCGTCTGCAAATTTGCCTTCTGCAAGTTTGATGGGACCCATACATACCTACTAGATTAATATAGAAATATTTTTATCATTTTAGGTACCTATTGAATTATTGAACTATTTTAAATTTATGTTGTGGGGGCTGCTACGAAACCGTCTTAATATTAAATGAATTACGTTGGTGAATTTCATCAGTCATAGTGTAAAACTTGGTGCTGGAAATTAAATGTTTAATATTATACCAGTTAAAATATAGATCTATTTAAGAAATATATTAGTATTAATCGTTCGTTAATTGCTCTATATATAAAACCATGCCATATTGAAACCTTCCGTCAAAACTTCTAAAGGGACGATTTCTGGGGTCCAATGGACTTAAGAAATATTTAGAAATCCATGCTCTCGAATACGGAAGGAATCACTCGAGGGATTCATTATTTTCACACATAGGAATTTGAAAAAAAATAATCTACATATATCTATATTACCTATATTATCTATATTAACATTATAAAGAGGTAAAGTTTGTGAGGTTGTAGGAAGTAATCTCTGGATCTACTGAACCGATTTTGAAAATTCTTTTACCAATAGAAAGCCACGTTATTTTGAGTGTCATAGGCTGTACATTAATCCGAAAAATGGAAAGACTTTTTCGTGGTAGTCGGATTTCCAAAGTAAGTCAGAAAAAATGGTCGAACGAAATTGTTTCTAACTAACGCTGCCTTAACGATGAGAGATATATGATTAAGTTCTAGAGAAAAGTTGTAGAGCTTGATAATGCCTACAAAAAAGTCAGCCACAGCATATGTCTAACTTTTATATTTAAGTAACAAAACGTAGTATTTTATATTAAAAAAATAATTGAAATCGTTAGGTCATGTTTATTGGTCATATCATCAATAATTATGAATTATTATCAAAATAAGTAAATTTTTCATCTCAAGTGTTTAAAACAAAAGACTTTTCCCTTTTACTGCATAAATAGTTAAAGAGATAATACGACATAGGTATGGAACCGCGACCGTGTCGTCTATATATGATACTATGATACTAATATTATAAAGAGGTAAAGTTTGTGACGTTGTAGGAAGTAATCTCTGGATCTACTAAACCGATTTTCAAAATTCATTGACTAATAGAAAGCTACGTTATTTGTGAGTGTCATAGGCTATAAATTAATTCAGAAAATGGAAAGACTTTTTCGTGGTAGTCGGATTTCCATAGTAAGTCGGAAATAATGGTCGAACGAAAACGTTTCTAACTAACGCTGCCTTAACAATGAGAGATATATGATTAAATTCTAGAGAGAAGTTGTAGAGCTTGATAATGCTTACAAAAAAGTCAGCGACAGCATATGTCTAACTTTTATATTTAAGTAACAAAAAGTAGTATTTTATATTAAATAAATAATTTTAATCGTTAGGTCATGTTTATTGGTCATATCATCAATAATTATGAATTATTATCAAAATAAGTAAATTTATCATCTCAAGTGTTTAAAACAAAAGACTTTTCCCTTTTACTGCATAAATAGTTAAAGAGATAATACGATGACAAATACCTAAGACACTCACAAGAAGACACTCACAAATAACGGTATTATAGACAAATTAGCATGCAAATATATACATACATATGCAGTAAAAATATAACCCTTCTTTTGGCAGAAATAAATCATAGCACTCAGTACTAACCGAAGCACGAAGTGGGCACGGGTCAGCTAGTGTTCTATATAGGATTATATCAAATTCAAAATCTGTCTACAAATGCTAAATTAGTATAAATAACACTTGTAAGGTGCCTATTTTTTTTTTGTACCGATAGAATTCTCACGAAATACTAAATAAGATTTTCTTTGCGTGGTTTCAAAGATCTCCGTTAACGCGCCACTGTCGTTGGATGGCTCCTACTTTTTTTTGGTTTAACAAGCTTTTCCTGTCTGATACAACTTTTTTAAAAATATACTAATTCTTGACTCATTATGTATGCGATATGATTTCGAGACTTTTTCTATGGTTGAGCTGTGTGAAAGAGAGTCGCCTGCTCGGTTCCTGTCGGACTCATAAAGCGAAAAGAACCTCATAGTTATAAATCGAAAATCCGGTAGGTATACCTTCATCAGGCTCCTGTTGTAAAACATCCCCAAGAACTTTTAATCCTTTCACCCAAAATGATCCTCGAAATTACATTTTTAGGCAAATCACGAGAAGCGAAAGCCATCTGAAAAAAAATATAAACTCGTAAACACAAAATTACAAAACGCAACATTAAAAAAATCAAAATAGAATTGTTCTAACACTATTATAAAGTATTTAATACATAAAATATTCAATTTTGAATTATTATATATTTAATTATTATTACCGACAATATACACTCCATACACGCTGTAGCTCCCTTTTATGCGTACGCCGAATACGACTGGCAAAAGAACAGAAAAGCTACTTGTACCTTAGTATTAAATTCTATAATCTACTCCGTACAAAATTTAAGCAGCTGGAGGCTGGAGGACATAAAATAAAAAAAAACATCAAGGAGATGCTGATAGGCCACCCTTTCTATAATCTGGCCGAATTTGAGGTGCCCATTTAAATTACCTAAAAAAGTAGAGCCTTATAGTCTCACTATTTTATATGGTCTTATATCTGTACTTTTAGTTTAAAATCCATAACGCAGCTTTAATTTGATTATTTAACATTTTACTGACAATTTGATTATTACGATGAATAATTTTACTACGTATCTTTTCGAATTACTAACTACTTAAAAATATTAGGCTTCTATTTTGATTATTTATATTTATAGTTTGACAATCTAGTAGTTAATTCTTGACTACCTATGTATGTTCAGTAAAGAGTAGTACTAAACGAGACTTACTACCTAACCCAATTATTTTGACACGTCCAAGAGCGGTTTTTGTCCGTCAATTGGACACGACGAAAATGTAATGTCATGTAATAAAACAAAGCAAAACAACGTTTATTAAAGAATTATACATACCTAACTATATTCATTGAATAAAACACATTGCAGCGTCCACGAGCTAGCATGCGTGTCAGCCGACTGACGAGTGAGTGTGCTCCCCGCCCCTCTTGGGTTACCTAAAGCCGCGAAACCAATGCGCGCATAGGAGAAAGTGCTTGCCAGCACGCCAAGGGGAAATGTTCATGTACTCGTTCTCCTCTATCGTGTGCTCTGATCCTTAATCGTGTGGTCTATCGTGTGCATCAAAACCATCCTATTGGCTCGAGCTTTTCAAACCATTAATTTCTCACGGTTTCGTACTTCGGTCAGCCTTTGTCATTTTCCTCAAAATTCCTCGTCGTAATACTCATTTTTAATCCTACTCTTTCTGTGTCCGTGGTTCAAGACTCAGGAACGATCTCCCGGCAAATATGCAAAACTCGCCTTCTTTAAAAAAAATCAAAACTCACCTGAAAGGTAATACTTTGCTCTCTTTCTCTCTCTCCTTTCTCTCTCAATTTCCTCTCTTCGGGCATTCTTAGTTTTAAATATGGTAATTTTTATTTACGGAAAATAACTTATTTGTTTAATAATCTCGTTTTTCACAACTGCATGTACCACTGCATTCTATGATTATGTTATAATAATAATAGTAATAATATAGTCTTTATTTGCACCTAATCATGATACAAAAGGCGAGCTTATTGCCACATGGCAATGTCTTACAACTAACCTAATTACAGTGATATATGCGCGCATTTTGGAAATATAGATTATTTTTTTCTGCATAAATTATAGACCAGTAAAGGTATTTAAAACTAAATATGCCCTAGGAGAGGAAATTGGGAGAGGAAGAGGAGAGAAAGGGAAATATTGGTTACTTATTAGAAAGGTAGTAATCTTCGAGGTGAGTCTTAAATGATGGCAAAGAAGGCGAGTTTCGTGTATTTGCCAGGAGATGGTTCCAGAGATTAGGTTAGTTCCAAGTTTTTATTATTTGGCGACAAGTTCGCTTTTGTTTTTTTAGATTTTAGGTGCAAACAAAGTTTTTGTTTTATTTTATTATTATTATTATATCAAACAAGTGCAACAAATATTTCGTTGTATCTAAATTATTGACTTCCTATTTTACAAAGTAGATTTATATGTGACAAAAACCGTGATAGATATTTCACACCCGATTTGTCATCTTTCCAGGTCATCGAAAAGGTGTACCTCGATCACATGAACGGTTCTAGATCTCCCAACCCTCGCACGACCTTCGTCCTCAAGACCAAACAGCGGAAATACTAGGTACCTAATGGCGATTAGAGGTGAAATCGCCCGGATATGGATCGACGTTATCTTCACGGGCGCGCAGGGATACACTGAATATCAATTATCTACTCCAGCGTTGATCCGGATCTATTTGCGCAGCGACGCCCTTTACTTAAGCCCCCTTAAGACCCCCCGGTCTGCACGCTCTTTCTGTGCCAGTCCTTTAGAGTAGCCAAGATGTAGGGTAGATACATGGGGCGGCCGGAGGACGCCGCTCGTTACGTGGACGACAGCAGCCAGCCGAGATTCTCGGAATGATGAAAGCGACATTATATTATAATATTCGAGGGTTGATTGATTAATATTCGAAATCAATTCATTTGATGAGACATAGATTATCCCGGCCAATTTCAAAGTGTCATGCCAATCGACTGTTTCCTATTAATCTTAGCCTGTTTGTGAAACGTTTATTTTTGTGAAACGTGGCAACCACAAACCACACAAATCTGTGGTTTATTTGCAGCCATTGCAATAACCGTAGAAATAAAAATGGCTCAAATTGGCATTGTTTGACAAAGACTACCTATAGATCGAATACACACCCTGCAAATTAATGTAGTGATGTAGGCCTGGTTTTTAGGATATACAACAATGGAGCCCTTAAGCAATATATTAAAAAAATGGAAAAGAAAAGGTTAATGTCAAAAATTTATAATTGACTAATACTTACGTTTGCCCCACGTTTTAAGGGAGGAAGAATCACCAAGTCCAACTATTTAACGAGTATTTTACGATTCAGTCAAACGTGATCAAATCTGCGCTTAGTCTCTAGTGTGTATTAACAAAGTCATCGGCATACATTATATACGTTATTTATCGTGGATAGGTATAATGTATGCCGATGTATCCATATGCTTCGTAGCCAAAAGCCCAGATGGCCTGCGAAAGTTAATGACTAACCTCGAAACGGGGCGTCTGGAAAAGGCTTTGTTTCCTATAGAGCGGGGGTGGTTGTTTTTCATACGGCAACCGCCCTTGAAACGACCAGTCGCTTATCTTATCTCGAGTGTGAGGCGGGCAATGGACGCCGTGGCCCGCGATAGATTCGGTAGATACCGAATCACCGCTAAAGGGAGAGGATCGAGCAAGCGAGCTCGACCTATAACCAGTCTGGAGGCCGGAGAATTGTAAACGAAACTAGTACCTAGTAAGGGCGCGAGGCCGCCGCTGGGCGAACACCCGATGTCTCGATTTAAGGCGGTGGCTTCTTACGGGCGAGTGACGCAACTGCATAGTAGAGTGTTTCGTCCCTAGGTCTTCTACGCTCACCTCACGGAAGACAGAACGATCAATATCGTTAACACTTCCTGAGGTGACGGGTTCTCCCGTTGTAGGCGACACTTCCTAGTGGTAAAGGCACCATTTGTTTACAAAAAAATGTATCATTGATAATCTTTCTGAGAGACGAATTTTATGCTTTTGAGACAATTGGAATCGTTGATTTTTAGTTTTTTAATTTATTTTATTTCTTCATAAAATGTAGGTATACACAATTTAGGTTCTAAAGCAATAGAAGTGTGTTTTGGTGTTATTCCTACCTACCATTCTTTCTACAATATGGTATAATTTGCGATTTTAGCATGACCTTCATTCTAGACGCCGCCGCTTTTAGCATGACCTTCATTCTAGACACTGCCGCTCCTCGCCGCGTACCCCGCCATATAACCGTAATCTGTTGGAGATCGGCCCGATTCCGCCGTTGTTAGGTTTTATTTTCTTTGCCGTATATTTCGCCGTTGTTAGGGTTAGGATTTATTTTCATACGAAAATAATTAAAACTTCACATCAGCGCCATCTATTATAGTGTAAGATTGACACAGCTAGGTAGCAACGCCCTTAACCATAGCCTCCTGTATCTCAAGCCGTGAACATAGATTTGGCAACGCCTCATTTTCCATAGACGGTGAACCTACGCGCGAACCGTTCCATCGCCGGCTGCATTGCCTTGTCTATGCCGGCTGGCGTTATTTGCAGTAAATAAGAAAATTTACACATAGTTTTTTTATTTTTTCATTTAATATATAACAATTTATTATATATATATATATATATATATATATATATATATATAGATATATATATATATATATATATATATATATATATATATATATATATATATATATATATATATATATATATATATATATATATATATATATATATATATATATATATATATATATATATATATATATATATATATATATATATATATATATATATATATATATATATATATATATATATATATATATATATATATATATATATATATATATATATATATATATATATATATATATATATATATATATATATATATATATATATATATATATATATATAGATATACAGTAGAACTCCAATTATCCGAATTAATGGGGACCGGGACCCATTCGGATAATCAAATATTCGGATAATCGGAGTTTTTTAAAAAAAATTGCCATTGGAGAGAAAAAAAGCTACGTTTTGATATTGCACTATTTTTTTATTGAATTAAATAAAAGAAACATGATATTTTCACAAGTTTTAAATATAAATAAAATGTACTTATGTACAAGTTTAGAAATAAAAATCATTGTTTTTCAAACATCTCCGTCAATGTAAGCTGTTTTGCGGTCTTCATCCGTTTTCGGGCAGCCAGGTCACGCATTCGCTTGACGGTGAGCAGTTGCAAGTGGTCACACTCGGGCTGACGCTCCATCCACTTCAAAGCAGTCTCGAGGCCGGCAAATGCTTCACTAGCTGATGGTCCAGTGTCTACTTCAACATCAGCAGAAAGTTCTTCTTCCACTTCCACTTCAACATCTTCTCTCACACTTTCAACAATTTCATCGTCATTGAGAATTTGAAAACCAGGGTCAGACGTGTCACAAGCCATCCACTCTCCTACATCTTCAGCACTTACTTCTGTACAACCAGGATTTTTTACAATCATTTTTCTTATTTCCTCTAGTGGCAACGCATCTTCATCATCTTCATCCTCTCCATTTTCTTGTTTCTCATTTTTTATCTTCCTTCGGGAAATAAAATGTTGAAACGGGAAGTTCTCCAGTTTTCAACGCAGAGTCATAATTTGATTTGCATCCAGGAACACAGCATCGCCTCGGCATCTAAAAAATATAAGCTTGTATTAGCGGTGATATTACACGCTAGCTGGTTCGAATTCGTTTGATATGTTCGACTACATAATAAAATTGTTTCCAGTCAGTCGATAATAGCATCGATGATGATCATCGTCATTGAGTATCGCTCGCTTGATCATCATCGTTGCCTATCGTCTCGGGAAAAGCTGCATACAGACACAGACTCAACGCTTTAGCAAGGTATACACGTGCAGACTCAACGCTCCACGCACAATGAAAGGCTTTTGGGTGCAAATCAGTGCAAGCATGCTCAAGCAAGTTTGTAGTGTGGTTATCAATTGGCACACATCGACGATAACAAAATAAACGTAAAACAATGTCGGTGGGGCTCTAATGTTATAAGAGATAAAAAAGGAATAACCAAATAATTACCTTGAGGGGTTATTGTAAATCGTATTTTATCCAGATCCAACGGTACACTGTCCCTGGAATGCACCAATGACTCTCGGAATCTGAAATTTTAGTCAAAATTAATGAAAGCAAATATATAATGAAGTATCGAGACAAACCGATCGGTTGATTATATTTTATCCAGATCCAACGGCGCTCTGTCTCTAGATTGCACTGACAACTCCCCCTGGAATCTGTAATATATTTGAAGTTAAAATTAATGATGAGGTACATAAGAGGTATGCAAAACAAGGCAATAGGTGTGTTTAGAGTGCTCAAAAACTGCTCTCAATTTCACTCAGTCCGCTGACTACACAAACGCATCTGTGAATCTGTAATTTATTTGCATTCAAAATAAACAACTAAATAATAACAACTAAAATATAACATGATGTCGACATAGATATATGATTGTGCTAATGATAGCGCTAATTAGGTAAAGGATACTTTCAAAAAATGATTATGCCATTAATATTTAATAGATATGAACTAAAACTGTCAATGAAATCTGTAAAATTAGCGATAATAACGAATGTTTTGGAGATCAGAGAAACACGTCAATTTTAGGTTATGTTTCTATGTAAAACAACATATTAACGCAAATTTGTTGATATAAAGATATATATTTACCTTAAATAGTTGTTGCAGATAGGCAGATGAGTATTTTACATTAAATCACATTCAAAACTATACATAAAAACCACAAAAACTGACACAAAACCCCAAACGCCGACAACAGTCTCGATCAGTTTCGAACTGTCACAATACTGCAATACGGTGGTAGGCCGCACGTAGACCGGTTCACGACGTCGTTGCCAGATCTCTCAGTAGCATGGCTTGAGATAGAGAAGGCAATGCCTTAACCGATAAAAGTAACACCGCCTGAGGCGTCGCAAGGGAACCCAACCGGGCTCGTCCGCCGGCCGACAGAGGGAGCTCATCGCTTTTATTTATGAAAGTAATATTTACATAAAACTAATCCTTGCCTACTTGTCAGCAAACTCTTGAGGGGACTCAATCGAGTTTTATAAATTACTTTTCATATCAAATTTATATTATGTCGGTAAACGCATTTTTAGGGGGGCGCCAGTTTTGCATGCGGCAAACTTGCACAAATGTCACTTTTGACAGCTCCAAATTTGTTGAGGGCAGATTTGCAGGAGGCAACCTTGCAGGCGGCAACCTTGCAGGCGGCAAACTTCAGTACATCAAACTAAACATTAAAAAAATGTTTTAAGTTATTCTGTTAGGTTAGGTTAGGTTAGGTTTTTCTTTCCCTAAAATCGAAGTGACATTAATTACCGGCATCCTTGTAGTGGATGATTTAGTACATCAAACTAAACATTAAAAAAAATAGTTTTAAGTTTTTCTGTTAAGTTAGGTTAGGTTCTCGAAATGTCAGTTTGACATTTGCAAAACTGCCTTCTGCAAGATTGCCTTCTGCAAAACTGCCGCCTGCAAGAATGCCGTCTGCAAGATTGCCGTCTGCAAATTTGCCTTCTGCAAGTTTGATGGGACCCATATTCCGTGCAAAGACAACATTTCATTAATTAACGAATGGAAAAAAATATTACTTTATCTTGTATGGTATAATTTAATAAATTAATTAAGCATCATAACTATCTACTAATAATAATTCATATTTATTTAAAGACCTAAAATATATTTGTCAATGGAAATCGAAATCACTCATTCTGACAGCAGTGAAAGCTGTCAAAGTTTTATTCGATTTAAAAACTTCTTCAGAGAAGGGCTATTTGCATCGCAATTTAGACAGTTCGACATCCTTTAATATCACAAATGGAGTGCTAAGGAAACAGATAAACCATGGAAGATATTCAAGTGAAGAAGGAGTGTGACGTCCATGTTAAAGAAGAACAGTCAGATTCACCTGACACGGGAGAAAACATTCTCGAGTTCGAAGAGGACGTGATTCGCTTTATTAAGCCAGTAGGATCAGATCCTGTCGATTCGGTCATCGAAGAAGAGAAAGAGGAGATTATTTTAAAGAAGTGCAAAGTCATTATAACGAAATTTGATATATTCGATTGCTTCGCATGCGATGGCCATCTCGATACAAGCGGACCCATGAAGGTGTACAAACATAACAATGAGATGCTATTATTTTGCTACGACTGTTATACGCCCGAGGGCAAGAAGTATATCTGTGTGAAATGTGACCGCGGCTTCACGAGTCGGCGGCATCTGGTTGATCATGTGAATGGCGCTCATCGCCGATTGAAGAAATATAAGTGCGCGGAATGTGACGCAGCATTTACACAAGCAGGAAATTTAAAGAAACACGTTGATTCAAGACATCGCAAACTGAAATTTAAATGTCAGGAATGTAAGAAATCATTCTCTCACCGCGACTCTTTAAATATTCATGTCAATTTCACGCACAGGCAATCGAAGATATTCCAATTCAGCGAATGCAGCAAAGCATTTCCAACTTTAACTACCTATAAAACACATATAAATGGTGTACATCGCAAAATCAAGGAATATCAATGTGAGCAGTGCAAGCAGGCTTTCTTTCGGCAACCCCACTTAATGCGACATGTCAATCTTGTACACCGAAAATTAAAACCATTCGAATGCAAGACATGCAATCGCCACTTTGGACTGCGATCATCTTTGAAGACACATATTAACTCAGTACATCTCAAGATAACGTTTTCTTGAGCGGAATGTAACCACTCTTTTACTTAAAAGGGTCATATACCTAATCAATGGAAAATGATTGAACATTCGAAAAGAAAACATCGTAATTACGTTTATAAGGTTTTCGGTAGTCGGCTGTTTTAAACAAAAAAAATTAAGACATTTGAATGGCTACCACTACATTTTATTGTTATAAAAATTATCAATTTAACAGGCGATTAGTAATACATACTAGATTAATATAGAAATATTTTTATCATTGTACCTATTGAATTATTGAACTATTTTAAATTTATGTTGTGGGGGGTGCTAGGAAACCGTCTGAATATTAAATGAATAACGTTGGTGAATTTCATCAGTCATAGTGTAAAACTTTGCGTTGGAAATTAAACGTTTAATATTATACCAGTTAAAATATAGATCTAGTTAAGAAATACATTGGTTTTAATCGTTCTTTAATTGCTCTATATATAAAACCATGCCATATTGAAACCTTTCGTCAAAACTTCTAAAGGGACGATTTCTGGGGTTCAATGGACTTAAGAAATATTTAGAAATCTATGTTCTCGAATACGGAAGGAATCACTCGAGGGATTCATTATTTTCACTTATAGGAATTTGAAAAAAAATAATCTGCATACATCTATATTATCTATATTAATTATTAATTATTAATATTATAAAGAGGTAAAGTTTGTGACGTTGTAGGAAGTAATCTCTGGATCTACTGAACCGATTTTGAAAATTCTTTTAACAATAGAAAGCCACGTTATTTGTGAGTGTCATAGGCTATATATTAATCCGAAAAATGAAAAGACTTGCTCGTGGTAGTCGGATTTCCAAATAAAGTCGGAAAAAATGGTCGAACGAAAAGGTTTCTAAGTAACGCTGTCTTAACGATGAGAGATATACGATTAAGTTCTATAGAAAAGTTGTAGAGCTTGATAATGCCTACAAGAAAGTCAGCGACAGCATATGTCTAACTTTTATATTTAAAAGTAACACAACGTAGTATTAATATATTTAAAAAATAATTTAAATCGTTAGGTCATGTTTATTGGTCATATTATCAAGAATTATGATTATTTTCAAATTAAGTAAATTTATCGTCTCAAGGGCAAGAGACTTTTCCCTTTTACTGCATAAATAGTTAAAGAGATAATACGACATAAGTATAGAACCGCCACCGTGTCGTCTGTCTATGATACTAATATTATAAAGAGGTAAAGTTTGTGACGTTGTAGGAAGTAATCTCTGGATCTACTGAACCGATTTTGAAAATTCTTTGACTAATAGAAAGCTACGTTATTTGTGATTGTCATAGGCTATAAATTAATTTAAAAAATGAAAAGACTTTTTCGTGGTAGTCGAATTTCCAAAGTAAGTCGGAAAAAATGGTCGAACGAAAATGTTTGTAACTAACGCTGCCTTAACAATGAGAGATATATGATTAAATTCTTGAGAAAATTGTAGACCTTGATAATGCTTACCAAAAAGTCAGCGACAGCATATGTCTAACTTTTATATTTAAGTAACAAAAAGTAGTATTTTATATTAAATTAATAATTTAAATCGTTAGGTCATGTTTATTGGTCATAATATCAATAATTATGAATTATTATCAAAATAAGTAAATTTATCGTCTCAAGTGTTTAAAGCAAAAGACTTTTCCCTTTTACTCCATATAATTTCCCTTTTACTGCATAAATAGTTAAAGAGATAATACACTCACAAGAAGACACTCACAAATAACGGTATTATAGGCAAATTGGCAAGCAAATACATACATATATATGCAGTAAAAATATAACCCTTCTTTTGGCAGAAATAAATCATAGCACTCAGTACTAACCGAACCACACTCATAATTTCATCACAGGTAAAAGTTTTATCGCCCAGCGAAGTGGGCACGGGTCAGCTAGTATTCTATATAGGATTATATCAAATTCAAAATCTGACTACAAATGCTAAATTAGTATAAATGACACTTGTAAGGTGCCTAATTTCTATTTTTTTTTGTATCGATAGAATTCTCACGAAATACTAAAGAAGATTTTCTTTGCGTGGTTTCAAAGATCTCCGTTAACGCGCCACTGTCGTTGGATGGCTCCTAGTTTTTTTTGGTTTAACAAGGTTTTCCTTTCTGATACAACTTTTTAAAAAATACACTAATTCTTGACTCATTATGTATGCGATATGATATCGAGACTTTTTCTATGGCTGAGCTGTGTGAAAGAGAGTTGCCTGCTCGGTTCCTGTCGGACTCATAAAGCGAAAAGAAACTCATAGTGTGCTGCTCAATCACAGTGAATAAAACACGTTTAAAAATGAACAGTCAAAGTAAATATCTGTAATTAAATAAAATACAAAATAATACTCGAGATAAGTTTTCTGATCTACCGGGATTACGGCAGAGGTAGCTTTTGAACCTCTGTTTTAACATTTGGGAATAGATATTCCTTGCATAAGAAATTCAAGCTATGTTTGTAGTTTCTGAATTTGTGGTCGATCCTGTCTTTTTCAGGGGTAAAAGAACCACCTCTGTATATCGATTTGTCTTCCAAATGGTGCTGAAGATATAGTCATTATATATTGATGGACTAATATCAATTTGCATTAATGTCCATATCCATTAACTGTCCATTCTGATTAAAACTGTCATAGAATTGTGTATGAACTTGTTTCCGTAGTCGTCGTTCAGCACTTCTTGAGGCAGACCATTCCAGTCATTCATCGCACGGTTCAATAAATAGTTCTTACGGGGATCAAATGGAAAGTCCTACTTGACAAATTTACGCATTTGAGTGTTGGCGCTAAAGCAAACGTTTGAGGTAACGCTGAACAACTGCAAGGGTTGTTCAGCCCCTTGTAGTTTTGAATGTTTCCTCTAGCGCTGGCTAATATTTCCTAGTTTTAAACTCCCTCGTCTAACGGTCAAACGATTTCTTATTATGGACACAAAGAAATCTCTTGCACATTCCCTCCTCTTACCTTTTTTTCATTATGCAGATGTGGCTTACTTAGAACTTATCATAGGAACTACCAAGGCCGTGCCCAAGGGGTGGGGGGGGTCCAAGGGGTCCAACCCCCCCCCCCCCCCGAAATGAAATGGATTTACACTAGATAGAATCGACTTTCCAAAATGAAATGGATTTACACTAGATAAAATCGACTTTTAGGTGCAACAAAATACATTAGGGGTATACCGCTAAGCTATGTCAATATGTGGAGATATAGTTCAGAGGGAAATTATAAAATGTTTAAATGAAGCTAAGGTATTCTCCGTTTTTGTAGACGAAACAGCTGATATGAAAAGTCGATACTTGTTATGTGGTGAAAGAAGATTTTCTCGGATTTGTGAAAGTCAATAAAACAACTGCACAACCATTGGCTGACACTATCATAGCGAACCCTGAAAAACCTTGGCATTGACCTCAACAATATGGTGGGACAGGGGTACGACGGTGCAGCTGTGATGAAAGGTGCATTTAATGGCGTTCAATCAATAATACGGAAATCATTTCCCCGAGCTCTGTTTGTCCATTGCAGCTCTCATCCTTTGAAATTGGCCCTGTGTCATTCGTGTAGTGTACTTCCTATAAGAAGTTGTATAGGAACTGTGAAAGTAATTGGAAATTGTTTGAGAACATCTCCAAAGCGAACCGGCGCCCTACAGGCACTAAAGCATTAAAGCTAACTTTTCTGATGCAACTTGGCAGAAATTAACACCAATGTGTGAAATGCGGTGGGTGGAAAATCACAACGGCTTGTTAGAATTCAAACAAATTTTAAAATCTATTATTGAAACTTTAGAACAATGCAGCACAGACCCGGATATGGAGACCTCAACTAAAGCTTCTTTTCTGAGATCTTCTCTTGCAAGCGAATTCGTGGTATCACTCTGTTTTTTAACGAAGGTATTTGTAGCTACCTTAATGGAAAACCGTGTCATTAACATATTAAACAATAATTAATTAAACATATAAAATATTGAATATATAAATAACACAAAAAAACACTTAACAGTATGCAAAGTCTTACAGTCACCTCTGAGTGACTGACTTAATAACAGCTGTCGACCATATTGAAAACATAATAGCACACTTTCTAGCCATTCGATCCAATATTGAAAAAGAGTTTTCAAATTCATTTACAGAGGCAAAGGATTTATTGGCCAATGTCAATGAAGAGATCAAGTTTCCACGATTGACACCAGTACAGAAGCATCGCGCCAACCCAAATACCAATAACCCCGAACAGTATTACCGCATAACTGTTGCAATACCCCTATTAGACGACTTAAGTTCTCAGCTCAAATTAAGGTTTACTGATTACAAGAAAGTATTGGCTGCTATGTACACTCATATACCTACAGTCTGTTCCGAGAAGGAAACGCCATTTCCAAGAGAGGACCTGGTGATGTACGAGGCTATGGTTGAACTAGACGAAACACAAAGCGAATTCCTGCTATGGAAGTTGTTTCGGCAGGGCAAAAACCCTTCGGATCGGCCTTCTTGCACCATCGAGGCTTGGAGAGTGCAACAGGCAATTGTATCCCAACAATCTTGTCGACTCTGCCAGTAACCACCTGCACTCCGGAAAGGTCATTTTCTACACTTAGATGCCGAAAAACCCACCTACGGAATTCTTTTGAACAAGAGAGGCTAAACGGATTAGCCTTAATAGCAATTCACAGAGACGTCATCATCCCAACGGATGATGTTATAACCGAATTTGCCCGTAAAAAGTCTAGAAGGCTTGATTTTGTGTTGTGAATTCACCTTATAGGAAATATGCTTATTCCTTATTCGTTTTTAGGTTTAAAAACGAAAATGTTAATTAGTAGTTAGTACCTACAGTATTTTCAGTGGCGGGCTTCTTACGTCTTAATGTAAGGGTAATAAATTTGAATTGGCCCGTCTTTTTTTTTTTTTGGACCCCCCCCCCGAAAATTCTGGGCACGGCCTTGGGAACTACCCAACAAACCTGAACGCTTGCCAAATATATGCGTATGAGTCATCGTTGGTCTTCGTAAGTATGATCAGGTGTCCGAATAAAGCACGACACGTTTAACCCTAGAACCGTACCCACATTGACACTTACATGAACAGTATCCTGGGGTACCCATGTACCCCATAAAATATATTTTTTTTGAAGGGAAGTGAAACATAAAATTCAACTTTGACATCTTAATAACACATTTAGGTAACCTTTATTTAGCATAATATTAATATAATTACGAGGAGCTCTTCATACATTCATAGAACTTTTCCAATTGGTGCTCATTGCAAATAAACGCTCTGCACATGGCACATTGCTGTCGTGATTTACGGTCTTTGGATCTTGGGCATGCAATTCTCTCCTGTATTAGCTCATCTAGATACGGGCCTGTATTAGCTCATCTAGATACAGGTCTTATTTGACCTAGTTAGATAAGTTTTAGGCAGGTGCCAAACACGGTGTGACGGTATCTCTGAACTGTTTATGTTTGATTCTTGTACTTGTTTGGTATAATTAGTCGTAACCATTGTAATAAGTACTTATAGATAAATAAAAATAAATACATCCCATTTTCGACTTCTGAGGCATTGGTGTGTTAGACGGTCATTTTTTTGATGATACCACCAATAGTTTTCTGTAAATTCATTGACAAATTTCTTTGTAAAAAGTGCTTCTCCAAGGACGGTTTTTGAAGGTCCATTGCGAGAGTCTTGAGATAGGAACGCCCATTTGCAAATACTTGTTTCCTTTTAACGTAGACGATTACAGCAGTATCTGGGCATTACTACCAACGATATTTAATATTCCAAAAAACAAGCACAGGCTCCAGGGTCGAGTTTTACGTGAAACGCTGTAGGTACTTGTGGCACAATTGGTCGAATATGTCAACTCGAATCTTTGTTTTATTATAAAAGCTTTTTATATCAGGGAGATAGACCGTTTTGTCCTTGTCTGGTAAGTGATGCATTGGCGGCAGCATCATAACATCTTGATTTACCGCCCGACAATCTGGTATAACTTCATCAGGCTCCTCTTGTAAAACATCCTCAAGAACTTTTAATCCTTTGTCTTTTCACTCAAAATGATCCTCGAAATTACATTTTCGGTCAAATCACGAGAAGTGAAAGCCATCTGAAATAAAATATAAACCCGTTTCAACCTAAACAAAAAAGCACAAAACGCAACATTAAAAAAATCAGAATAGAATTGTTCTGAAAACTATTACAAAATATTCAATACATACAATATTAAATTCTGATATATATATTTAATTATTAATACTGACAATATACACTCCATACCCGCAGTAGCTCCCATTAATGCGTACGCCGAATACGACTGACAAAAGTACAGAAAAGCTACTTGTACCTTAGCATTAAATTCTATAATCTACTTCCTACAAAATTTAAACAGCTGGAGGACAAAAAATTAAAAAAAAAACATCAAGGAGATGCTGATAGGCCACCCTTTCTATAATCTGGCCAAATTTGAGGGTCATGATTTTTCAAAATTAAATATTGTCCCCACTGAAATTACTTAAAAAAGTAGAGCCTTATTGTCTGACTATATGATATGGTCTTCTTATGTCATGCATGGGTTAAAATGCATAACGTAGCTTTAATTTGATGATTTTACATTTTACTGACATTATAAATAGGATAGAAAACGAATTTACCGCGTGAAATTTGTAGCACCCGACGTTTCGGTGACGTTGCAGCTGCCGTTGTCCATAGTAGACTGAAGAGCTGTCAATCCATTGTTTTGCGGATAGGCCGCATACCGCTGCCGCCACTGCGTAGGTTATAACGGTGGTGGGGGGCCGGGCTCAGAGCGCGCGAATTTCGAAAATCTGCCTTGCACACAACACTAACTGTATCCTGTCTTACGTCCTTGCGGTCGGCGTTCGGCGGGCGGGAACATTTTAAGAAGATGGTTCCACGTAAAAGAGAGTTTGTAACCGTCGTCTCTATTGAAGTTCGGGGTTCTTCTTATTTCAATGGCTTCCCGGATCATGCGAGGAAAGCAGAATTGTTCCTCGGACAGCACAATGGGATTTCGAAACTGCATCCAGTGGTTACTTCCGCTATCCAATATATGTTCGTAGATCGCCGATTTTTCTCGCTGAATGTTTTTAACAGCTTTGATGTGTTCTGTCAGTCGCGTGGCTATGGGCCGTTTCGTTTGTCCAACGTAGGCTAGACCGCAGCTGCATTCGATTTTATACACACCCGGGGTTTGCAGTGGTATTACATCCTTTAGAGGTTACAATAATCGAGCTATATTTTGGGTCGGCTTGAAGATCGTTTTTATATCGAATCTGTTTAGCATCTTACCTACTTATTCGATCTGTCACGCCCTTGACGTATGGTAAGAATGCTTTTGATATGCTCGATTTCCGAGTTTCGTCTGATTATTACCATTTCATTTGATTATTACTATGAATTCTTTCGAATTATATTACTTATGAAACTTTTCGAATTACTAACTACTTCAAATATTAGGCTTCGTTTATTACAAACAACGTTTTCAATAATTATACAAAACTATATTCATTGAATAAAACATACGTTAACCGTATCCTGGGGTACCTGGGTACCCCAAGCTCTCACCGTCCACGAGCTAACATACCTACGTGTCAGCCGACTGACGAGTGGGTGTGCTCCCCGCCCCTCTTGGATTACCTAAAGCCGCGAAACAAATGCGCGCATAGGGGAAAGTGCTTGCCAGCACGCCAAAGGAAATGTACATGTACTCGTTCTCCTCTATCGTGTGCTCTGATCCTTTATCGTGTGCTCTATCGTGTGCATGAAACCATCCTATTGGCTCGAGCTTTACAAACCATTAATTTCTCACGGTTTCGTACTTCGGTGAGCCTTTGACATTTTCCTCAAAATTCCTCGTCATAACATTCATTTTTAATCCTACTCTTTCTGTGTCCATGGAGCAAGACTCAGGAACGATCTCCCGGCAAATATGCAAAACTCGCCTTCTTTTAAAAAAAATAAAACTCACCTAAAAGGTAATACTTTGCTAAAAAACACAGTTTTACCATTTCTCTCTCTCTCTCTCCTTCCTCTCTCAATTTCCTCTCTTCGGGCATTCTTAGTTTTAAATATGGTAGTTTTTATTTACGGAAAATAACTTATTTGTTTAATAATCTCGTTTTTTACAACTGCATATACCACTGCATTCTATGTTTATGTTATAATAATAATAATAATATAGTCTTTATTTGCACCTAATCATGATACAAAAAGGCAAGCTCATTGTCACATGGCAATGTCTTACAACTAACCTAATATCAGTGATACTTGCGCGCATTTTGGAAATATAGATTATTTTTTTCTGCATAAATTATAGACCAGTAAAGGTATTTAAAACTAAATATGCCCTAGGAGAGGAAATTGGGAGAGGAAGAGGAGAGAAAGGGAAATATTGGTTACTTATTAGAAAGGTAGTAATCTTCGAGGTGAGTCTTAAATGATGGCAAAGAAGGCGAGTTTCGTGTATTTGCCAGGAGATGGTTCCAGAGATTAGGTTAGTTCCAAGTTTTTATTATTTGGCGACAAGTTCGCTTTTGTTTTTTTAGGTTTTAGGTGCAAACAAAGTTTTTCTTTTATTTTATTATTATTATTATATCAAACAAGTGCAACAAATATTTCGTTGTATCTAAATTATTGACTTCCAATTTTACAAAGTAGATTTATATGTGACAAAAACCGTGATAGATATTTCACACCCGATTTGTCATCTTTCCAGGTCATCGAAAAGGTGTACCTCGATCACATGAACGGTTCTAGATCTCCCAACCCTCGCACGACCTTCGTCCTCAAGACCAAACAGCGGAAATACTACCTAATGGCGCCTAGAGGTGAAATCGCCCGGATATGGATCGACGTTATCTTCACGGGCGCGCAGGGATACACTGAATCTCAATTATCTACGCCAGCGTCGATCCGGATCTATTTGCGCAGCGACGCCCTTTACTTAAGCCCCCTTAAGACCCCCCGGTCTGCACGCGACGCCCGATTATTGTTTAAGCTCTTTCTGTGCCACTTGTGCCAGTCCTTTAGAGTAGCCAAGATGTAGGGTAGATACATTGGGCGGCCGGAGGACGCTGCTCGTTACGTGGACGACAGCAGCCAGCCGAGATTCTCGGAATGATGACAGCTACATTATGTATATAATATTCGAGGGTTGATTGATTAATATTCGAAATCAATTCATTTGACGAGACATAGATTATCCCGGCCAATTTCAAAGTGTCATGCCAATCGACTGTTTCCTATTAATCTTAGCCTGTTTGTGAAACGTTTATTTTTGTGAAACGTGGCAACCACGAACCACACAAATCTGTGGTTTATTTGCAGCCATTGCAATAACCGTAGAAATAAAATGGCTCAAATTGGCATTGTTTGACAAAGACTACATATAGATTGAATAAACACCCTGCAAATTAATGTAGTGATGTAGGCCTGGTTTTTAGGATATACAACAATGGAGCCCTTAAGCAATATATTAAAAAAATGGAAAAGAAAAGGTTAATGTCAAAAAATTATAATTGACTTATACTTACGTTTGCCCCACGTTTTAAGGGAGGAAGAATTACCAAGTCCAACTATTTAACGAGTATTTTACGATTCAGTCAAACGTGATCAAATCTGCGCTTAGTCTCTAGTGTATATTAATTAACATAGTCATCGGCATACATTATATACGTTATTTATCGTGGGATATAATGTATGCCGATGTATGGCCTATGCTTCGTAGCCAAAAAAAGCCCAGATGGCCTGCGAAGGTTAATGACTAACCTCGAAACGGGGCGTCTGGAAACGGCTTTGCTTCCTATAGAGCGGGGGTGGTTGTTTTTCATACGGCAACCGCCCTTGAAACGACCAGTCGCTTATCTTATCTCGAGTGTGAGGCGGGCAATGGACGCCGTGGCCCGCGATAGATTCGGTAGATACCGAATCACCGCTAAAGGGAGAGGATCGAGCAAGCGAGCTCGACCTGTAACCAGTCTGGAGGCCGGAGAATTGTGAACGAAACTAGTAGTAAGGGCGCTAGGCCGCCGCTGGGCGAACACCCGATGTCTCGATTTAAGGCGGTGGCTTCTTACGGGCGAGTGACGCAACTGCATAGTAGAGTGTTTCGTCCCTAGGTCTTCTACGCTCACCTCACGGAAGACAGAACGATCAATATCGTTAACACTTCCTGAGGTGACGGGTTCTCCCGTTGTAGGCGACACTTCCTAGTGGTAAAGGCACCATTTGTTTACAAAAAAATGTATCATTGATAATCTTTCTGAGAGACGAATTTTATGCTTTTGAGACAATTGGAATCGTTGATTTTTAGTTTTTTAATTTATTTTATTTCTTCATAAAATGTAGGTATACACAATATAGGTTCTAAAGCAATAGAAGTGTGTTTTGGTGTTATTCCTACCTACCATTCT
This sequence comes from Micropterix aruncella, assembly GCA_944548615.1. Taxonomy (NCBI): domain Eukaryota; kingdom Metazoa; phylum Arthropoda; class Insecta; order Lepidoptera; family Micropterigidae; genus Micropterix; species Micropterix aruncella. The sequence goes on along the minus strand of OX155978.1, from coordinate 16,377,191 downwards.
TTCTACAATATGGTATAATTTGCGATTTTAGCATGACCTTCATTCTAGAAGCCGCCGCTTTTAGCATGACCTTTGTTCTAGACACTGCCGCTCCTCGCCGCGTACCCCGCCATATAACCGCAATCTGTTGGAGATCGGCCCGATTCCGCCGTTGTTAGGTTTTATTTTCTTTGCCGTATATTTCGCCGTTGTTAGGGTTAGGATTTATTTTCATACGAAAATAATTAAAACTTCACATCAGCGCCATCTATTATAGTGTAAGATTGACACAGCTAGGTAGCAACTGAGGAGTCGCAAGGGAACCCAACCGGGCTCGTCCGCCGGCCGACAGAGGGAGCTCATCGCTTTTATTTATGAAAGTAATATTTACATAAAACCAATCCTTGCCTACTTGTCAGCAAACTCTTGAGGGGACTCAATCGAGTTTTATAAATTACTTTTCATATCAAATTTATATTATGTCGGTAAACGCATTTTTAGGGGGGCGCCAGTTTTGCATGCGGCAAACTTGCACAAATGTCACTTTTGACAGCTCCAAATTTGTTGAGGGCAGATTTGCAGGAGGCAACCTTGCAGGCGGCAACCTTGCAGGCGGCAAGCTTCAGTACATCAAAGTAAACATTAAAAAAATGTTTTAAGTTTTTATGTTAGGTTAGGTTAGGTTAGGTTTTTCTTTCCCTAAAATCGAAGTGACATTAATTACCGGCATCCTTGTAGTGGATGATTTAGTACATCAAACTAAACATTAAAAAAAATAGTTTTAAGTTTTTCTGTTAGGTTAGGTTAGGTTCTCGAAATGTCAGTTTGACATTTGCAAAACTGCCTTCTGCAAGATTGCCTTCTGCAAAACTGCCGCCTGCAAGAATGCCGTCTGCAAGATTGCCGTCTGCAAATTTGCCTTCTGCAAGTTTGATGGGACCCATATTCCGTGCAAAGACAACATTTCATTAATTAACGAATGGAAAAAAATATTACTTTATCTTGTATGGTATAATTTAATAAATTAATTAAGCATCATAACTATCTACTAATAATAATTCATATTTATTTAAAGACCTAAAATATATTTGTCAATGGAAATCGAAATCACTCATTCTGACAGCAGTGAAAGCTGTCAAAGTTTTATTCGATCTAAAAACTTCTTCGGAGAAGGGCTATTTGCATCGCAATTTAGACAGTTCGACATCCTTTATCACAAATGGAGCGCTAAGGAAACAAATAAACCATGGAAGATATTCAAGTGAAGACGGAGTGTGACGTCCATGTTAAAGAAGAACAGTCAGATTCACCTGACACGGGAGAAAACTTTTCCGAGTTCGAAGAGGACGTGATTCGCTTTATTAAGTCAGAAGGATCAGATCCTGTCGATTCGGTCATCGAAAAAGAGAAAGAGGAGATTATTTTAAAGAAGTGCAAAGTCATTATAACGAAATTTGATATATTCGATTGCTTCGCATGCGATGGCCATCTCGATACAAGCGGACCCATGAAGGTGTACAAACATAACAATGAGATGCTATTATTTTGCTACGACTGTTATACGCCCGAGGGCAAGAAGTATATCTGTGTGAAATGTGACAGCGGCTTCACGAGTCGGTGGCATCTGGTTGATCATGTGAATGGCGCTCATCGCCGATTGAAGAAATATAAGTGCGCGGAATGTGACGCAGCCTTTACAGCAGCAGGAAATTTAAAGAAACACGTCGATTCAAGACATCGCAAACTGAAATTTAAATGTCAGGAATGTAATAAATCATTCTCTAACCGCGACTACTTAAATATTCATGTCAATTTCACGCACAGGCAATCGAAGATATTCCAATGCAGCGAATGCAGCAAAGCATTTCCAACTTTAACTACCTATAAAACACATATAAATGGTGTACATCGCAAAATCAAGGAATATCAATGTGAGCAGTGCAAGCAGGCTTTCTTTCGGCAACCCCACTTAATGCGACATGTCAATACTGTACACCGAAAATTAAAACCATTCGAATGCAAGACATGCAATCGCCACTTTGGACTGCGATCTTCTTTGAAGACACATATTAACTCAGTACATCTCAAGATAACGTTTACTTGAGCGGAATGTAACCACTCTTTTACATCAAAGGGTCATATAATCAGTGGAAAATGATTGAACATTCGAAAAGAAAACATGGTAATTACGTTTATAAGGTTTTCGGTAGTCGACTGTTTTAAACAAAAAAAATTAAGACATTGAACTATTTTAAATTTATGTTGTGGGGGTTGCTAGGAAACCGTCTTAATATTAAATGAATTACGTTGGTGAATTTCATCAGTCATAGTGTAAAACTTTGCGTTGGAAATTAAACGTTTAATATTATACCAGTTAAAATATAGATCTAGTTAAGAAATACATTGGTTTTAATCGTTTGTTAATTGCTCTATATATAAAACCATGCCATATTGAAACCTTTCGTCAAAACTTCTAAAGGGACGATTTCTGAGGTTCAATGGACTTAAGAAATATTTAGAAATCTATGCTCTCGAACAGGGAAGAAATCAATCGAGGGATTCATATTTTCACATATTGGAATTTGAAAAAAAATAATCTGCATACATCTATATTATCTATATTAATTATTAATTATTAATATTATAAAGAGGTAAAGTTTGTGATGTTGTAGGAAGTAATCTCTGGATCTACTGAACCGATTTTGAAAATTCTTTTAACAATAGAAAGCCACGTTATTTGTGAGTGTCATAGGCTATATATTAATCCGAAAAATGAAAAGACTTGCTCGTGGTAGTCGGATTTCCAAATAAAGTCGGAAAAAATGGTCGAACGAAAAGGTTTCTAAGTAACGCTGTCTTAACGATGAGAGATATACGATTAAGTTCTATAGAAAAGTTGTAGAGCTTGATAATGCCTACAAGAAAGTCAGCGACAGCATATGTCTAACTTTTATATTTAAAAGTAACACAACGTAGTATTATATATTTAAAAAATAATTTAAATCGTTAGGTCATGTTTATTGGTCATATTATCAAGAATTATGATTATTTTCAAATTAAGTAAATTTATCGTCTCAAGGGCAAGAGACTTTTCCCTTTTACTGCATAAATAGTTAAAGAGATAATACGACATAAGTATAGAACCGCGACCGTGTCGTCTGTCTATGATACTAATATTATAAAGAGGTAAAGTTTGTGACGTTGTAGGAAGTAATCTCTGGATCTACTGAACCGATTTTGAAAATTCTTTGACTAATAGAAAGCTACGTTATTTGTGATTGTCATAGGCTATAAATTAATTTAAAAAATGAAAAGACTTTTTCCTGGTAGTCGAATTTCCAAAGTAAGTCGGAAAAAATGGTCGAACGAAAATGTTTGTAACTAACGCTGCCTTAACAATGAGAGATATATGATTAAATTCTTGAGAAAATTGTAGACCTTGATAATGCTTACCAAAAAGTCAGCGACAGCATATGTCTAACTTTTATATTTAAGTAACAAAAAGTAGTATTTTATATTAAATTAATAATTTAAATCGTTAGGTCATGTTTATTGGTCATATCATCAATAATTATGAATTATTATCAAAATAAGTAAATTTATCGTCTCAAGTGTTTAAAGCAAAAGACTTTTCCCTTTTACTGCATATAATTTCCCTTTTACTGCATAAATAGTTAAAGAGATAATACACTCACAAGAAGACAATCACAAATAACGGTATTATAGGCAAATTGGCAAGCAAATACATACATATATATGCAGTAAAAATATAACCCTTCTTTTGGCAGAAATAAATCATAGCACTCAGTACTAACCGAACCACACTCATAATTTCATCACAGGTAAAAGTTTTATCGCCCAGCGAAGTGGGCACGGGTCAGCTAGTATTCTATATAGGATTATATCAAATTCATAATCTGACTACAAATGCTAAATTAGTAGGTATAAATTACACTTGTAAGGTGCCTAATTTCTATTTTTTTTGTACCGATAGAATTCTCACGAAATACTAAAGAAGATTTTCTTTGCGTGGTTTCAAAGATCTCCGTTAACGCGCCACTGTCGTTGGATGGCTCCTAGTTTTTTTTGGTTTAACAAGCTTTTCCTTTCTGATACAACTTTTTAAAAAATATACTAATTCTTGACTCATTATGTATGCGATATGATATCGAGAATTTTTCTATGGTTGAGCTGTGTGGAAGAGAGTTGCCTGCTCGGTTCCTGTCGGACTCATAAAGCGAAAAGAAACTCATAGTGTGCTGCTCAATCACAGTGAATAAAACACGTTTAAAAATGAACAGTCAAAGTAAATATCTGTAATTAAATAAAATACAAAATAATACTCGAGATAAGTTTTCTGATCTACCGGGATTACGGCAGATGTAGCTTTTGAACCTCTGTTTTAAAATTTGGGAATAGATATTCCAGAAATTCAAGCTATGTTTGTAGTTTCTGAATTTGTGGTGGATCCTGTCTTTTTCAGGGGTAAAAGAACCACCTCTGTATATCGATTTGTCTTCCAAATGGTGCTGAAGATTTAATAATTATATATTGATGGACGAATATCAATTTGCATTAATGTCCATATCCATTAACTGTCCATTCTGATTAAAACTGTCATAGAATTGTGTATGGACTTCTTTCGTTTCCGTAGTCGTCGTTCAGCACTTCTTGAGGCAGACCATTCCAGTCATTCACCGCACGGTTCAATAAATAGTTCTTACGGGGATCAAATGGAAAGTCCTACTTGACAAATTTACGCATTTGAGTGTTGGCGCTAAAGCAAACGTTTGAGGTAACGCTGAACAACTGCAAGGGTTGTTCAGCCCCTTGTAGTTTTGAATGTTTCCTCTAGCGCTGGCTAATATTTCCTAGTTTTAAACTCCCTCGTCTAACGGTCAAACGATTTCTTATTATGGACACAAAGAAATCTCTTGCACATTCCCTCCTCTTACCTTTTTTTCATTATGCAGATGTGGCTTACTTCGAACTTATCATAGGAACTACCAAGGCCGTGCCCAAGGGGGGGGGGGGGGTCCATGGGGTCCAACCCCCCCCCCCCCCCCGAAATGAAATGGATTTACACTAGATAGAATCGACTTTCCAAAATGAAATGGATTTACACTAGATAAAATCGACTTTTAGGTACAACAAAATACATTAGGGGTATACCGCTAAGCTATGTCAATATGTGGGGATATAGTTCAGAGGGAAATTATAAAATGATTAAATGAAGCTAAGGTATTCTCCGTTTTTGTAGACGAAACAGCTGATATGAAAAGTCGATACTTGTTATGTGGTGAAAGAAGATTTTCTCGGATTTGTGAAAGTCGATAAAACAACTGCACAACCATTGGCTGACACTATCATAGCGAACCCTGAAAAACCTTGGCATTGACCTCAACAATATGGTGGGACAGGGGTACGACGGTGCAGCTGTGATGAAAGGTGCATTTAATGGCGTTCAATCAATAATACGGAAATCATTTCCCCGAGCTCTGTTTGTCCATTGCAGCTCTCATCCTTTGAAATTGGCCCTGTGTCATTCGTGTAGTGTACTTCCTATAAGAAGTTGTATAGGAACTGTGAAAGTAATTGGAAATTGTTTGAGAACATCTCCAAAGCGAACCGGCGCCCTACAGGCACTAAAGCATTAAAGCTAACTTTTCTGATGCAACTTGGCAGAAATTAACACCAATGTGTGAAACGCGGTGGGTGGAAAATCACAACGGCTTGTTAGAATTCAAACAAATTTTAAAATCTATTATTAAAACTTTAGAACAATGCAGCACAGACCCGGATATGGAGACCTCAACTAAAGCTTCTTTTCTGAGATCTTCTCTTGCAAGCGAATTCGTGGTATCACTCCGTTTTTTAACGAAGGTATTTGTAGCTACCTTAATGGAAAACCGTGTCATTAACATATTAAACAATAATTAATTAAACATATAAAATATTGAATATATAAATAACACAAAAAAACACTTAACAGTATGCAAAGTCTTACAGTCACCTCTGTGTGACTGACTTAATAACAGCTGTCGACCATATTGAAAACATAATAGCACACTTTCTAGCCATTCGATCCAATATTGAAAAAGAGTTTTCAAATTCATTTACAGAGGCAAAGGATTTATTGGCCGATGTCAATGAAGAGATCAAGTTTCCACGATTGACACCAGTACAGAAGCATCGCGCCAACCCAAATACCAATAACCCCGAACAGTATTACCGCATAACTGTTGCAATACCCCTATTAGACGACTTAAGTTCTCAGCTCAAATTAAGGTTTACTGATTACAAGAAAGTATTGGCTGCTATGTACACTCATATACCTACAGTCTGTTCCGAGAAGGAAACGCCATTTCCAAGAGAGGACCTGGTGATGTACGAGGCTATGGTTGAACTAGACGAAACACAAAGCGAATTCCTGCTATGGAAGTTGTTTTGGCAGGCAAAAACCCTTCGGATCGGCCTTCTTGCACGATCGAGGCTTGGAGAGTGCAACAGGCAATTGTATCCCAACAATCTTGTCGACTCTGCCAGTAACCACCTGCACTCCGGAAAGGTCATTTTCTACACTTAGACGCCTAAAAACCCACCTACGGAATTCTTTTGAACAAGAGAGGCTAAACGGATTAGCCTTAATAGCAATTCACAGAGACGTCATCATCCCAACGGATGATGTTATAACCGAATTTGCCCATAAAAAGTCTAGAAGGCTTGATTTTGTGTTGTGAATTCACCTTATTGGAAATATGCTTATTCCTTATTCGTTTATAGGTTTAAAAACGAAAATGTTAGTTAGTAGTTAGTACCTACAGTATTTTCAGTGGCGGGCTTCTTACGTCTTAATGTAAGGGTAATAAATTTGAATTGGCCCGTCTTTTTTTTTTTTTGGACCCCCCCCGAAAAAAAATTCTGGGCACGGCCTTGGGAACTACCCAACAAACCTGAACGCTTGCCAAATATATGCGTATGAATCATCGTTGGTCTTCGTAAGTATGATCAGGTGTCCGAATAAAGCACGACACGTTTAACCCTAGAACCGTACCCACATTGACACTTACATGAACAGTATCCTGGGGTACCCATGTACCCCATAAAATATATTTTTTTTGAAGGGAAGTGAAACATAAAATTCAACTTTGACATCTTAATAACACATTTAGGTAACCTTTATTTAGCATAATATTAATATAATTACGAGGAGCTCTTCATACATTCATAGAACTTTTCCAATTGGTGCTCATTGCAAATAAACGCTCTGCACATGGCACATTGCTGTCGTGATTTACGGTCTTTGGATCTTGGGCATGCAATTCTCTCCTGTATTAGCTCATTTAGATACGGGCCTGTATTAGCTCATCTAGATACAGGTCTTATTTGACCTAGTTAGATAAGTTTTAGGCAGGTGCCAAACACGGTGTGACGGTTTCTCTGAACTGTTTATGTTTGATTCTTGAGCTTGTTTGGTATAATTAGTCGTAACCATTGTAATAAGTACTTATAGATAAATAAAAATAAATACATCCCATTTTCGACTTCTGAGGCATTGGTGTGTTAGACGGTCATTTTTTTGATGATACCACCAATAGTTTTCCGTAAATTCATTGACAAATTTCTTTGTAAAAAGTGCTTCTCCAAGGACGGTTTTTGAAGGTCCATTGCGAGAGTCTTGAGATAGGAACGCCCATTTGCAAATACTTGTTTCCTTTTAACGTAGACGATTACAGCAGTATCCAGGCATTACTCCCAACGATATTTAATATTCCAAAAAACAAGCACATGCTCCAGGGTCGAGTTTTACGTGAAACGCTGTAGGTACTTGTGGCACAATTGGTCGAATATGTCAACTCGAATCTTTGTTTTATTATAAAAGCTTTTTATATCAGGGAGATTGACCGTTTTGTCTTTGTCTGGTAAGTGATGCATTGGCGGCAGCATCATAACATCTTGATTATCCGCCCGACAATCTGGTATAACTTCATCAGGCTCCTCTTATAAAACATCCTCAAGAACTTTTAATCCTTTGTCTTTTCACTCAAAATGATCATCGAAATTACATTTTCGGTCAAATCACGAGAAGTGAAAGCCACCTGAAATAAAATATAAACCCGTTTCAACCTAAACAAAAAAGCACAAAACGCAACATTAAAAAAATCAGAATAGAATTGTTCTGAAAACTATTACAAAATATTCAATACATACAATATTAAATTCTGAAATATATATTTAATTATTAATACTGACAATATACACTCCATACCCGCAGTAGTTCCCATTAATGTGTACGCCGAATACGACTGACAAAAGTACAGAAAAGCTACTTGTATACCTTAGCATTAAATTCTATAATCTACTTCTTACAAAATTTAAACAGCTGGAGGACATAAAATTAAAAAAAAACATCAAGGAGATGCTGATAGGCCACCCTTTCTATAATCTGGCCAAATTTGAGGGTCATGATTTTTCAAAATGAAATATTGGCCCCATTGAAATTACTTAAAAAAGTAAAGCCTTATTGTCTGACTATATGATATGGTCTTATGTCATGCATGGGTTAAAATGCATAACGTAGCTTTAATTTGATGATTTTACATTTTACTGACATTATAAATAGTATAGAAAACGAATTTACCGCGTGAAATTTGTAGCACCCGACGTTTCGGTGACGTTGCACCTGCCGTTGTCCAGAGTTGACTGAAGAGCTGTCAATCCATTGTTTTGCGGATAGGCCGCATACCGCTGCCGCCACTGCGTAGGTTATAACGGCGGTGGGTGGCCGGGCTCAGAGCGCGCGAATTTCGAAAATCTGCCTTGCACACAACACTAACTGTATCCTGTCTTACGTCCTTGCGTTCGGCGTTCGGCGGCGGGAACATTTTAAGAAGAGGGTTCCACGTAAAAGAGAGTTTGTAACCGTCGTCTCTATTGAAGTTCGGGGTTCTTCTTATTTCAATGGCTTCCTGAATCATGCGAGGAAAGTAGAATTGTTCCTCGGACAGCACAATGGGATTTTGAAACTGCATCCAGTGGTTACTTCCGCTATCCAATATATGTTCGCAGATCGCCGATTTTTCTCGCTGAATGTTTTTAACAGCTTTGAGCTGTTCTGTCAGTCGCGTGGCTATGGGCCGTTTCGTTTGTCCAACGTAGGCTAAACCGCAGCTGCATTCGACTTTATACACACCCGGGGTTTGCAGTGGCATTACATCCTTTAGAGGCTTCAAAAATCGAGCTATATTTTGGGTCGGCTTGAAGATCGTTTTTATATCGAATCTGTTTAGCATCTTACTTATTCGATCTGTCACGCCCTTGACGTATGGTAAGAATGCTTTTGATCTGCTCGATTTCTGAGTTTCGTCTGATTATTACCATTTCATTTGATTATTACTATGAATTCTTTCGAATTAAATTAAGTTCGAACTTTTCGAACTTATGAAACTTTTCGAATTACTAACTAGGTACTTCAAATATTAGGCTTCGTTTATTACAAACAACGTTTTCAATAATTATACAAAACTATATTCATTGAATAAAACATACGTTAACCGTATCCTGGGGTACCTGGGTACCCCAAGCTCTCACCGTCCACGAGCTAACATACCTACCTGTCAGCCGACTGACGAGTGGGTGTGCTCCCCGCCCCTCTTGGATTACCTAAAGCCGCGAAACAAATGCGCGCATAGGGGAAAGTGCTTGCCAGCACGCCAAAGGAAATGTACATGTACTCGTTCTCCTCTATCGTGTGCTCTGATTCTTTATCGTGTGCTCTATCGTGTGCATGAAAACCACCCTATTGGCTCGAGCTTTACAAACCATAAATTTCTTACGGTTTCGTACTTCGGTGAGCCTTTGACATTTTCCTCAAAATTCCTCGTCATAACATTCATTTTCAATCCTACTCTTTCTGTGTCCATGGAGCAAGACTCGGGAACGATCTCCCGGCAAATATGCAAAACTCGCCTTCTTTAAAAAAAAATAAACTCACCTAAAAGGTAATACTTTGCTAAAAAACACAGTTTAACCATTCTCTCTCTCTCTCTCTCTCTCTCTCTCTCTCTCTCTCTCTCTCTCTCTCTCTCTCTATCTTCTCTCCTTCCTCTCTCAATTTCCTCTCCTCGGGCATTTTTAGTTTTAAATATGGTAGTTTTTTATTTACGGAAAATAACTCATTTGTTTAATGATCTCGTTTTTCACATGGTACATGCAGTACCACTGCACTCTATGTTTATGTTATAATAATAATAATAATAATAATAATATAGTCTTTATTTGCACCTAATCATGATACAAAAAGGCGAGCTTATTTCCACATGGCAATGTCTTACAACTAACCTAATTACAGTACCACATGCGCTCATTGTGGAAATAGAGATTATTACATTCCTCTGCATAAAATATAGACCAGTAAATGTATTTAAAACTAAAAATGCCCCAGGAGAGGAAATTGGGAGAGGAAGAGGAGAGAAAGGGAAATATTGGTTACTTATTAGAAAGGTAGTAATCTTCGAGGTGAATCTTAAAGATGGCAAAGAAAGCGAGTTTCGTGTATTTGCCAGGAGATCGTTCCAGAGATTATGTTAGTTGCAAGTTTTTATTATTTGGCGACAAGTTCGCCTTTTGGTTTTTAATTTTTAGGTGCAAACAAAGTTTTTCTTTTATTTTATTATTATTATATCAAACAAGTGCATCAAATATTGACTTCCACTTTTACAAAGTAGATTTAGATGTGACAAAAACCGTGACAGATTTTTCACACCCGATTTGTCATCTTTCCAGGTCATCGAAAAGGTGTACCTCGATCACATGAACGGTTCTAGATCTCCCAACCCTCGCACGACCTTCATCCTCAAGACCAAACAGCTGAAATACTTCCTAATGGCGCCTAGAGGTGAAATCGCCCGGATATGGATCGACGTTATCTTCACGGGCGCGCAGGGATACACTGAATATCAATTATCTACGCCAGCGTTGATCCGGATCTATTTGCGCAGCGACGCCCTTTACTTAATCCCCCTTAAAACCCCCGGTCTGAACGCGACGCCCGATTATTGTTTAAGGTCTTTCTGTGCCAGTCCTTTAGAGTAGCCAAGATGTAGGGTAGATACATTGGGATGCCGGAGGACGCTGCTCGTTACGTGGACGACAGCAGCCAGCCGATATTCTCGGAATGATGAAAGCTACATTATATAATATTCGAGGGTTGATTGATTAATATTCGAAATCAATTCATTTGATGAGACATAGATTATCCCGGCCAATTTCAAAGTGTCATGCCAATCGACTGTTTCCTATTAATCTTAGCCTGTTTGTGAAACGTTTATTTTTGTGAAACGTGGCAACCACAAACCACACAAATCTGTGGTTTATTTGCAGCCATTGCAATAACTGTAGAAATAAAAATGGCTCAAATTGGCATTGTTTCACAAAGACTACCAATAGAACGAATACACACCCTGCAAATTAATGTAGTGATGTAGGCCTGGTTTTTAGGACATAATCAACAATGGAGCCCATGATCAATATATTGAAAAATGGAAAAGTAAAGGATAATGTCAAAAATTTATAAATAACTAATACATACGTTTGGCCCACGTTTTTAAGGAAGAATTAGCAAGTTCAACTATTTAACGAGTATTTTACGATTCAGTCAAACGTGATCAAATCTGCGCTTAGTCTCTAGTGTGTATTAACATAGTCATCGCCATACATTATATCCGTTATCGTTAGACTTACCATAATCATAAAAGTCTAAACCGGGACAGCCTGACTGGGGGGAGGGGGGGGGGGGGCGGAGGTTAAAAAATATATTTTTCAAGCGAGTTAGGGCAAAAAAAACTAAAAATTTAGGTTGTACTAAAAATGGTTCTAATATTAGTAGGTATGTAAGTTAGTTACAAAAAATATATAGAATACCTACATATATACAATACCTACATATCACGTAGGAGATTTTTAAATTATAAAAGTGAAGTTTAGCTAAGGTAGCTGAAATGGATGTTCAAATTATTTATTGTACCGATCATACTTCTCGCTGGAGTGAACATTTTCTAATAATTTTGCATAACTTTTATCGCGGGCTAGGCCAGCGCGGCGACCGAATGAAGAAATTTCTTAACGAAAATTAATTATTTTAAACTGATAATTACGTCTAAACGAGCACTGCTTACCATTCGAAAAAAAATATATGTTAAACAAGAACATTTTACTAATATTCTTAGCTTTGAATATTTTAGATTTTGTTTATATTACATAGTGTAATTGATTTGTGAAATTAGGTCTAACCGAACACAAAAACGACTACTACGCAAATACTATCTGGCGTATTATTATGAAACCTGCACCATTTTAAAGATAAGTTAATCTTCTATCTTTTTATTTACGATTTTTTTCGAATAGTCAAAGAATGACATCCGGTTTTTTTGCTTTATCGTATAAAATTCGTGCGCGGCGCTCTATCGGAAGACGTTTAAATTATTCCGAATTGATTCGGAATAATTTCAACGTTTTCCGATAGAGCGCAGTTATCTGATATCAGGAAAAAAAATCTTTATACTGCATAAATAAAATAAATAAATAATTATAATTGCATAAGTTGTAAAAAAATGCTATGCAATAGCTTTACCGCGGCAGTCCCCGAGTGCCACACGTATTTTTTTTTCGTAGAAATCCTTGCATGTAATACCAAAGTTAAGTTTACGGTCCAGTAACGATCATACAGTAGACTCCAGCATGCGGCCTCGATCATCCGAACAAATATGTTTCATTACCGGTTCCTTATATTATTATGATATTATTAGACTAATTTGGACATTTTATTTAAAGTTGAGTATAATAATTATGTCATTTATTCCTATTTTATTTCCTATTTATTCCTAGCTCATCCTGATTATTGATTTTTATTAAAAGAAAGCTTATAGGAAGCTTATATAGGCAAAGCGACTAACAAGCAAAGTTTCATTTTAAAAAAATCGGTTGTCTGTAAAGTCGGTTTACTGACGATAGTTGAGCGTGACAACGTCATAAGAAAATACTGATGGAATGGTTGCATTTGAAGCAGTTTCATTTAAGATTCTGATATTGTTTATTACAAACACCCAAAAATATATGCTTTTATACTCACCGATTTGACTACAACATGTAAATGTATTATTGTATAGCAGTATAATTGTATAATTGTTTATTGCATAAAGTTTATTGTTTTTTTTAATTTGAAAGTTTGAAATCTCAAACTGTTAAATAACGGTTTCAGAAGCGTTTGCGCCATCTAGCGGTAGGTAACAGGTCGTAAATAAGCAATATCAGCGACATTTTACCAACCGCTAGATAGCGCATCGTAATGATAGCTTTTCATACTTTTTTTTTTTAATAAAAGTTGCTTACTTCGTTGCACGTTGTTGTATCCACAAGAAAATCGTCCGTTCAGTAATAACATTCCGTATATCAAGAATACATATAAAATTATGTCAAGAATTTAAATCAATCTAGTGATTTTCATTCGTACTATATTTTAGACTGAGGTTAGAAAATAATTCTTGTCGCAACCGGTAGATGGCAGCATTTATATTGAATAATAAATATAATAAATGGAACGCCTCAGAGCGAGGTAACGCCGCATGAGTCATGTTTTTTCGTGCGTGCGCCAGCTCCATCGAATTATAAAACGTTGTCACGTCAAAAAACATCTATGATTAGAAGATCTAAATCTCGATGTTTTTCTCTCGATAGTTTGCACTCATAATGCGATGTTGGTAGGCGTGGCGGCGTCCATACACTTGTTCGCGCCACAGTATACGGTATACTGTGTTCGCGCTTCTCTGGCATCGCTAAAACCCAACCGGGACAAAATTTCAAACCGGCCGGGACGCCGGGACCAATGTCTGAAACCGGGACAATCCCGCTTGAACCGGGACGTATGGTAAGCCTAGTTATCGTGGATATAATGTCGTATGCCGATGTATGCATATGCTTCGTAGCCAAGAGCCCAGATGGCCTGCAAAGGTTAATGACTAACCTCGAAACGGGGCGTCTGGAAACGGCTTTGCTTCCTATAGAGCGGGGGTGGTTGTTTTTCATACGACAACCGCCCTTGAAACGACCAGTCGCTTATTTATCTCGGGTGTGAGGCGGGCAATGGACGCCGTGGCCCGCGATAGATTCGGTAGATACCGAATCACCGCTAAAGGGAGAGGATCGAGCAAGCGAGCTCGACCTGTAACCAGTCTGGAGGCCGGAGAATTGTGGCCGAAACTAGTAGTAAGGGCGCGAGGCCGCCGCTGGGCGCACACCCGATGTCTCGATTTAAGGCGTTGGCTTCTTACGGGCGAGTGACGCAACTGCATAGTAGAGTGTTTCGTCAGTGTCGGCGCTAGGCGTCGGCGACGTCGGCGACCGCCGACGGCCTCGCACCTGAGGGGAGACCTCGCAAAAGTTTTACAAATTATTTTATTATGTTTATTTTTATTTGTTATGTTTTACAAATTAGTTTTATTAACATATTGATGAACCTATTCAATCTTTTGAAATGCACAGAGTTACCTTTTTTAACACAATGCTATTATAGTCGACACCGGATGTCGATTTAAAGCGCTCAATGAATATTTTGAACAATTTGGTTTTATTTATGATATCAGTTATTTAAAATCGATATCAAAAGAGGACCTTCTCAAGCATTGTAACGAAAACAGTGACATACAGCCTTTCGAGCTATATGAAGAGCTACAGCTTTTAAAAGCGAATTCACTTGACTCTGTCAACGACGCGAAACAACTCATTCAGTACATTTTAGAAAATAATTTGGAAGAAATATATCCAAATGTTTACATAGCAATTAGAATAATGCTCACAGTTTCCGTCAGTACAGCTTCCGCTGAGAGAAGCTTCTCAAAGTTAAAATTGATTAAGACGTACTTAAGAAGCACGATGACCCAAGAGAGACTATCTGCGTTATCAAATCTATCAATTGAAGCTGAAATAGCGGCTAGTATTAGCTATGACATAATCCTGAAAAAGTTCAGTGAGTCCAAAAGCCGAAAAGTTCATCTATTTTAATTTCTATTTGTGTAATTTTTAAAATCATTTGATTAGCAATAAAACTCGTTTACTCATACATTAGTTTCACTATAATTCGGCTCATGTAATCTAACGTTTTCTTTTTGACTGGGAAATAAAAAAGGCCTCGCGAACCTAATTTCGCCGACTTCCAAGTGTGGTCTAGCGCCGCCACTGTGTTTCGTCCCTAGGTCTTCTACGCTCTCCTCACGGAAGACAGAACGATCAATATCGTTAACACTTCCTGAGGTGACGGGTTATCCCGTTGTAGTCGACACCTCCAATTGGTAAAGGCACCATTTGTTTACAAAAAAATGTATCATTGATAATCTTTCTGAGAGACGAATTTTATGCTTTTGAGACAATTGGAATCGTAGATTTTTAGTTTTTTAATTTATTTTATTTCTTCATAAAATATAGGTATCTTCATATCTTCTAGATCTTCATTCTAGACGCCGCCGCTCCTAGCCGCGCACTCCGCCATATAACCGAAATCTGTTGCAGCTCGGCCCGATTCCGCCGTTAGCCGACAAAGGTACAGCATCGCCTGAGGCGTCGCAAGGGAACCCAACCGGGTTCGTCCGCCGGCCGACAGAGGGAGCTCATCGGTTTTATTTATGAATGTAATATTTACATAAAACCAATCCTTGCCTACTTGTCAGCAAACTCTTGAGGTGACTTAATCGAGTTTTATAAATTACTTTTCATATCAAATTTATATTATGTCGGTAAACGCACTTTTATATTCCGTGCAAAGACAACATTTCCTTAATTAACGAATGGAATAAGTATTACTTTATCTTGTATGGTATAATTTAATAAATTAATTAAGCATCATAACTACCTATCTACTAATAATAATTCATATTTATTTAAAGAACATAAAATATATTTGTCAATGGCAATCGAAATCACTAATTCTGACAGCAGTGAAAGCTGTCAAAGTTTTATTCGATCTAAAAACTTCCTCGGAGAAGGGCTATTCGCATCGCATCTTAGACACTTCGACACCCTTTAATATCACAAATGGAGCGCCAAGGAAACAAAGAAACCATGGAAGATATTCAAGTGAAGACGGAGTGTGACGTCCATGTTAAAGAAGAACAGTCAGATTCACCTGACACGGGAGAAAACATTCTCGAGTTCGAAGAGGACGTGATTCGTTTTATTAAGCCAGAAGGAACAGATCCTGTCGATTCGGTCATCGAAAAAGAGAAAGAGGAGATTATTTTAAAGAAGTGCAAAGTCATTATAACGAAATTTGATATATTCGATTGCATCGTATGCGATGGCCATCTCGATACAAGCGGACCCGTGAAGGTGTACAAACATAACAATGAGATGCTATTATTTTGCTACGACTGTTATACGCCCGAGGGCAAGAAGTATATCTGTGTGAAATGTGACAGCGGCTTCACGAGTCGGCGGCATCTGGTTGATCATGTGAATGGCGCTCATCGCCGATTGAAGAAATATAACTGCGCGGAATGTGACGCAGCCTTTACACAACAAGGACATTTGAAGACACACGTTGATTCAAGACATCGCAAACTGAAATTTAAATGTCAGGAATGTAAGAAATCATTCTCTCAACGGTACAACTTAAATATTCATGTCAATTTCACGCACAAGCAATCGAAGATATTCCCATGTAGCGAATGCAGCAAAGCATTTCCAACTTTAAATACCTATAAAAAACATATACCTAAATGGTGTACATCGCAAAATCAAGGAATATCGTTGTGAGCAGTGCAAGCGGGCTTTCTTTTGGCCACAAAACTTAATGGTACATGTCAATACTGTACACCGAAAATTAAAACCATTCGAATGCAAGACATGTAATCGCCACTTTGGAGAGCGATCTTCTTTGAAGAAACATATTAACTCATTACATCTCAAGATAACGTTTACTTGAGCGGAATGTAACCACTCTTTTACATCAAAGGGTCATATAATCAGTGGAAAATGATTGAACATTCGAAAAGAAAACATCGTAATTACGTTTATAAGGTTTTCGGTAGTCGACTGTTTTAAGCAAAATACTAGATTAATATAGAAATATTTTTATCATTGTACCTATTGAATTATTGAACTATTTTAAATTTATGTTGTGGGGGCTGCTAGGAAACCGTCTTAATATTAAATGAATTACGTTGGTGAATTTCATCAGTCATAGTGTAAAACTTTGCGTTGGAAATTAAATGTTTAATATTATACCAGTTAAAATATAGATCTAGTTAAGAAATACATTGGTTTTAATCGTTTGTTAATTGCTCTATATATAAAACCATGCCATATTGAAACCTTCCGTCAAAACTTCTAAAGGGACGATTTCTGGGGTTCAATGGGGGCTATAAATTAATTCAAAAAATGGACAGACTTTTTCGTGGTAGTCGGATTTCCAAAGTAAATCGGAAAAAATGGTCGAACGAAAACGTTTCTAACTAGAGAGATATATGATTAAATTCTAGAGAGAAGTTGTAGAGCTTGATAATGCTTACAAAAAAGTCAGCGACAGCATATGTCTAACTTTTATATTTAAGTAACAAAAAGTAGTATTTTATATTAAATAAATAATTTAAATCGTTAGGTCATGTTTAATGGTCATTATCATCAATAATTATGAATTATTATCAAAATAAGTAAATTTATCGTCTCAAGTTTTTAAAACAAAAGACTTTTCCCTTGTACTGCATATAATTTCCCTTTTACTGCATAAATAGTTAAAGGGATAAATAGTAATACGATCACAAATAAGACACTCACAAGAAGACACTCACAAATAACGGTATTATAGGCAAATTGGCATGCAAATACATACATATATATGCAGTAAAAATATAACCCTTCTTTTGGCAGAAATAAATCATAGCACTCAGTACTAACCGAACCACACTCATAATTTCATCACAGGTAAAAGTTTTATCGCCCAACGAAGTGGGCACAACGAAGTCAGCTTACTACAGTCGCTCGCAAGTGTAAAATACTAGCTGACTTTTATCGCACAACGAAGTCAGCTAGTATTCTACACTTGCGAGCAACTAAATCGCCTCACCCCCTAAGTGCGGAAAAAAACTTATTTTTTCCAGAAATGGCTGACAATTTTATATTTTTTTAAACCCTTGTTTTATCACCTGTCCGTTAATATTATAATCATGAAAATTCGCTTAGGTTTTTTTTTAAATTAAATAATATTTAAAAAGGGGAGTCAAATGGATGTTCAGGAGTAGAAAACTGGAGATACTTAAAATTAAATTAAAACGGAAAATTCAGACCTAAGAAGGACCGTTCAATAAATTAATATTTAGTGTTACCCCCCCCCCCCCCCCCCCACCCCCTTGCCCAGATGACAGCTCGCATGCGGTTCCTCAACGTCCTCATCAGATTTTTTCTCAAGTCTTGAGAAATACCACCCCATTCCTCTAACAACGCTGTCTTGAGCTCGTAGATTGAGAAGTTGCCGGATTTCTGGCTCCGACTCTTCGTTTCAGCTCGTTTCACAAGATCTCGATGGGATTCATGTCTGGACTGAGAGCTGGCCAGTCCATCGTCTTCAAACCAACTTAATCTAAGAATCGCCGAGTGATTCACGCTGTGTGACACCGTGCATTATCATGTATTAAACAGAGTTTTTTCCAATAAATCGTTTATACGGTATGACATGGTCCAGGAGAATAATTTGATATAGCGTTTAGCATTCAAGCCTTCTCTCCGACCTCCACCTGGCTCGAATACGAGGTTGGACCTTCTAAAGAAATGCCAGCCCACACCATGCAGGAAACGCCACTGTAGGAGACTGTTTCAGCGAAGCAGCACTGCGAAAATCAATCACCTGGACGCCTGGACCCAGCCTATTCTGTGACTGCCATACAGACACATTCTGCTTTCGTCAGTAAATAAAACTGACCGCCATTGCTATATGCTCCAACTGACGTCCTCTCGAGAAAATTAAAGGCGCGCTTGCTGGTGGCGTGTTGTCAATTTAAGGCCTGTGACAGGTCTTTTTGGAACGAGGTTGGATTTTTTCAAGCGTCTTCTGATTTTTCACTGACTGACAGCTACCCCTTGAACTTGTCTCAGCTCCTGCTGTACATTAACGCCAGCGAGGTCGTGATTCTGCAGTAACGTCGAAGCGATATTGTAACGGTCGTCTCTCTCAGAAGCGCATCCGAACCGGCTGCTATTTGGTCTATGATTGATGGTACCAGTTTGTTCAAACCTCATTTTTACTCTTGAGACGGCAGACTGACTAAATTCCACTTGACGAGCAACTGTAAGTTGACTAAGGCCCTGCTGCAATAAAGCAATGACCTGAGCGGTTTCTTTTGGTGTAGTATCCATAGCTTTACGATAATAATGAGTTTGACTTACGGAGATTTTTTTGCGTCAACTACTGATAAGTGACTGCTAAAAATAAACCTTTTCCGGGGAGATTTATGAGTGACTAAGACGCAGAAACTTTTTGCGACAAATAGCGTATTTTCCAATACTTCCGTTCAGTTATTATTATTTAAAAAAGTTATGAACCGATTTTTATAAAAAAGGTTTCATTAGAAAGCTAAATAATTATGTTTTCATAAAAGTATACATTTAGTGTATATCAGGTAAGTCATTTTAGAGAAAAACTGGTTTAAATCCGAACTGAGGGGGTGAGTCGATTTAGTTGCTCGCAAGTGTATATAGGATTACCTATATCAAATTCAAAATATGACTACAAATGCTAAATTAGTAGGTATAAATGACACTTTTAAGGTGCCTAATTTCTATATTTTTTTTTGTACCGATAGAATTCTCACGAAATACTAAAGAAGATTTTCTTTGCGTGGTTTCAAAGATCTCCGTTAACGCGCCACTGTCGTTGGATGGCTCTTACTTTTTTTTTGGTTTAACAAGCTTTTCCTTTCTGATACAACTTTTTAAAAAATATACTAATTCTTGACTCATTGTGTATGCGATATGATTTCGAGACTTTTGCTATGGTTGAGCTGTGTGAAAGAGAGTCGCCTGCTCGGTTCCTGTCGGACTCATAAAGCGAAAAGAACCTCATAGTTATAAATCGAAAATCCGGTATACCTTCATCAGGCTCCTGTTGTAAACCATCCCCAAGAACTTTTAATCCTTTCACCCAAAATGATCCTCGAAATTACATTTTTAGTCAAATCACGAGAAGCGAAAGCCATCTGAAAAAAAATATAAACTCGTAAACACAAAATTATTAACGCAACATTAAAAAAATCAAAATAGAATTGTTCTAACACTATTATAAAGTATTTAATACATAAAATATTCAATTTTGAATTATTATATATTTAATTATTATTACCGACAATATACACTCCATACACGCTGTAGCTCCCTTTTATGCGTACGCCGAATACGACTGGCAAAAGAACAGAAAAGCTACTTACCTTAGTATTAAATTCTATAATCTACTCCCTACAAAATTTAAGCAGCTGGAGGACATAAAATAAAAAAAAACATCAAGGAGATGCTGATAGGCCACCCTTTCTATAATGTGGCCGAATTTGAGGTGCCCATTTAAATTACCTAAAAAAGTAGAGCCTTATAGTCTCACTGTTTTATATGGTCTTATATCTGTACTTTTAGTTTAAAATCCATAACGCAGCTTTAATTTGATTATTTAACATTTTACTGACAATTTGATTATTACGATCAATAATTTTACTACGTATCTTTTCGAATTACTAACTACTTAAAAATATTAGGCTTCTATTTTGATTATTTATATTTATAGTTTGACAATCTAGTAGTTAATTCTTGACTACCTATGTATGTTCAGTAAAGAGTAGTACTAAACGAGAC
Source organism: Micropterix aruncella (assembly GCA_944548615.1). Classification (NCBI taxonomy): domain Eukaryota; kingdom Metazoa; phylum Arthropoda; class Insecta; order Lepidoptera; family Micropterigidae; genus Micropterix; species Micropterix aruncella. The sequence goes on along the minus strand of OX155978.1, from coordinate 16,356,332 downwards.
TTACTACCTAACCCAATTATTTTGACACGTCCAAGAGCGGTTTTTATCCGTCAATTGGACACGACGAAAATGTAAAGTCATGTAATAAAACAAAGCAAAACAACGTTTATTAAAGAATTATACATACCTAACTATATTCATTGAATAAAACACACGTTAAGGTGACGCTATTGGCTAAATCAAATTCAACTTTCTCTTGAGACAGGCGAGGGGTGAGATGAAGCGGGGTACGATTACTGTAGGGGTATTTTTTAGCGCCCTCTATGAGTACACGGTTATAACTACTTGATTGCGCGCGACCACCGCGTAAAATTAGCGCTGTCGTCGCACACGGCGCGTATGCGACATGTGACGTCGCCATTGGGACATGCGCTCGCAACCAAAGATCGCGGTCGGCGGCGCTGTGGAAGCAGTTTTAATCTATACTAATATTATAAAGAGGTAAAGTTTGTGACGTTGTAGGAAGTAATCTCTGGATTTACTGACCCGATTTTGAAAATTCTTTTACCAATAGAAAGCCACGTTATTTGTGAGTGTCATAGGCTATATATTATTCCGAAAAATGTCAAGACTTTTTCGTGGTAGTAGGATTTCCAAAGTAAGTCGGAAAAAACGGTCGAACGAAAACGTTTCTAACTAACGCTGCCTTAACGATGAGAGATATATGATTAAGTTCTAGAAAAAAGTTGTAGAGCTTGATAATGCCTACAAAAAAGTCAGCGACAGCATATGTGTAACTTTTATATTTAAGTCACAAAAAGTAGTTTTTCAAATTAAAAAAATAATTTAAATCGTTAGAGGTCATGTTTATTGGTCATATTATCAACTATTATGAATTATTATCAAAATAGGTAAATTTATCGTCTTAAGTGTTTAAAACAAAACACTTTTTCCTTTTACTGCATAAATAGTTAAAGAGATAATTCGACATAGGTATGTAACCGCGACCGTGTCGTCTATCTATACTAATATTATAAAGAGGTAAAGTTTGTGACGTTGTAGGAAGTAATCTCTGGATCTACTGAACAATAGAATAATAGGCAATATCCCCTTCAGAATAAGAATATTTAGGCAAGTTCTGTAATTTATTATCATATCGAAGGTTAAAAGGTAATCGGGTATAAGCGACATAAACCGAAGTGCCCACGAGAGCAGTTTAAAGTTTGAAATTGCATAAAAATGGACTTAACTTTTTTATTTATTGTCATATCGTGAAAATGGAAACAGGTCTAGAATCAGGAATAATAAAAGCATTAATTGGCACACTTACTTATTTATTTACACGTTGTTTTATGTGGCTCTATGTCGCTTAGATCAATTGATCTCATTTTCCGTATGAGGTAATAAGGCATAAGTTACATTTACACAGAAAAAAACGAAGAGTATAGAAAACTAAGCTACATTTGATATCCTCATACCAAGAGGCAATAGGGCATGTCACATGACTGTAGAATAACTTAAATGGGTAAAGAAGGACAAGTGACGATTCACATCATTATGCCAGAAGGTAATGGAGCATAAGAAATAGTGCTTAGCAAAAACATCGTTAGGATAACCAACAAAAAAAAATATTTTTAATTTTATATAATTCATTTTCATATAATGGAGAATGTTACTGGGTCTGCAAATTCGCTTGCAACTTCGTCATATTAGAGCTTTTATTTACACAAATACATTAGTTTTTGTTTCATTCAAAAATACCAAGTAGTTTTTGTTTTGCACGCATTTAAAACTCCCGTAAATATCGAACCCGGCGCTCGGGCGGCCGGCTACTGTGTGACGTCATTTTCCAACACTCCGATCGCTCGCGCGCTCTTGTTACTAGAGTACTGCCGGCTGTCAGCGGTTGAGGTATGTATTTTGCTCTGAATTAACGAACTCTACTCGTCAGTGGATTTCATTTTGTTTTGTTTCGTCCGTGCATTATACCTACTGTTACGTTCATAGAGTGTATTCAATTAATAAAGTGCAGTGCAATGGACGAAGGATTTGAAAAAGGGCAATCGGATATTCTACCTAAAATAGAGGGATTTATAGTAGTCCATTATTTTTCGAATAATAGTGTGTTTTTGCCGCCGAAATGCAAGGAGTAATAATGCAAAAGTAAGTAATTATACCCGTCGGCCGCCTGACATAGCTATTTTGAAAATCTAATTTAACGATACCATATAATAACCAATTTCGCAAACGCTGCGCAAGTACCAAATCTTTTAAGTTTTGTGTAATATATAAATAGTGAAATGTTAATAGCCACATACCTAATTATTCTTTTTAATAAAATTAAACTAAATAATTTAACTTATTGCGAATACAGTGAATCGAACAGATGTACAAAACGTGCCATGAATAAAATACGTGAATCGCCTTTTTAATATCGTGAATCGTCTTTTTTGTTTGTTACCTATCGGCAAGAGAGATGATGCTATTGGTTACGTGCAAATTAAACGAGCAGGTGATATTTGTAAAGTTAAATGTAGAATCGCACCAGAACATCGCGTACGTGCAAAACCATATCATTGCAGTTTAGCATGCGATGAAAAGGACGAAGAAATTTTGAATTTAGCCTGCGAAGATTGTGCCGCCAGCAAAGGTGGCTGTAAACATGGCGTAACATCTTTAATGTGGTTAAATCATCGAAGCGAGGAGACTTCGACAATTTCTATTAAGTGTTATTGGAAAAAATCTAAGATCTCAGGTATCGGTACTACACTGAACGTCATTGAGGCTAAACATTTTGGTACAACACGTTAAGTCGAGCAGAATGAAAATGATTTTTTCGACAAAGTAATATTAAAACTTCGTGAGCTTCAAATACAGTGCTCGCTCGCACAGTATGTATGTGAAAAAAGAAGTGGAATAGGTGTATACCCATTACCTAATTAATCATTTAAAAAAACGGTGTGGATTTTGATGTCGAGAGTTTTATAACATTTTGTAAAATAGAAATGACGGAATTAAGATGTCTTCAAGTAAAAAAATGGGCTACAATATCCCAATAACATTCTAATTTTTGATTTGAGCAGCGCTTCGGATAAATAATAGCCTCAAAAATGACAAAAAAGACTAAGCTACATTTGATATCATCATACTAAGAGGTAATAGGGCATAAGTCATATAACTGTAGAATAACTTAAAGAAGGTTAAGTGACGATTCACATCATTATGCCAGAGGAGCATAAGAAACAGTGCTTAGCAAAAACATCGTGAGCATAACCAACAAAAAAAAGGAGGTACGCTAATTACTTATTTTTACACACATAAAAATCATTTGCAGAGCAATCGTTATGCTATATTGTAGTGGATGCTGCAGAACAACATCAAACAACTTTTTTTTGGCACACACAATCATCACGAAATAGTTTTATAGATAAGTTGACTATTGGTCAACATTATCTTCGATGTCAGTTTGCGGCAAAGTATTATTCACCATTTTGTTGAATATTAAAGCTAAATACTCTGCCTGACACTGTTGAGTTATAACTTGATCTGAGCAAAGCTTCAATAAATCTTTGTGTTTATTCTCAGTAATTGGCAGTGATGTAGGATAGCAGTCCGGTAAGTCAAGAAACTTTGTTTTGGACGCGACTTCAATAAGGGAAACATGTTTTTATTATTATTATTTAAGAAACACACACACAACAATTTATTGGGTAATTTTTAAGTACCTACATTTTTTCTAGGATCTACTTCCCACGTCAACGCTGGCAACAAGCGATTAGTTACAATTATTCTGATTATAAGCCGTGGTAACTATTGACTTCAAGCAGTGAAACTATTGCAATTTTATATTATAATTTTGGTAGAAAGTTCGATAATCATACGCATATTACTATTATTATTACAGCAATGTGTTCCAATTTCAGATAAAAAGGCCGGTGAACGTTCACCTAATATTATTTTTACAACAAGGAGTTACTTAGGACACTTACTATTCCAATTACGCTTTTCCTACTAGTCTTGACTTACTTTCTTCTCTTACTACTACTACTAGTTTAGACTTACTACTACTACTACTACTTTCCTAGTAATCTTTACCTTACCTTTCCTACTAGTCCTACTAGTCTTTTTCTTACTAGCCTTTTCAAAATAGTATGACCCCTTTTTGCAATGAATAACAAGAAATAAAGTGCATCAGAGAAACATACCACTTTTGTCATATGACTGTAGAATAAAAGAAAAACAATATCTGCCACAGTTAGTCACGTAACTGCAAAACAATATCGTCAGTTTGGGAAAAATCGAAAAAATATTGAAAATCATTACGCCGATACCATCAAAAAACGCTAAACATACATGGGAGTGTTTCAGAAAGGCCTCGGCGTGCTCAAAAATGTAAGCACCTATACTGCATTAATGTGTAGTTCAAGGCCCTACATTTTATGCATTTGCTATACAGAATATAGAATAAACACGTAGGTATATGTAATAGAAATCCTAAAGAAATTTAATTACCGTGGCATTTTAATGTATATCGCTGCAGTTAATTTATGTACGGTCAACCATTCGAGCCCTCTTTGTGCTAAAAATATAAAAAACGGGTTTTATACCACTAAATTAAAAAACATCGGTGGAATTTTCATGCTGGGTTGCTACTTGAGAAGCCCTGCCGCCTGTCGCCACAGCTGTCGCCTGACTAGATGCGCCGCGTCGATGGATTGAAATTATTAAAATTTGCTACATTGAAACTCATCGTTTTGATTCTATCAGCCCAAATATATATTTTGAATGCATTATTGGATGCTAATGAATTTCTTCCCCATGTTTTGTGATCGATTCCAACTTAGCACCTTTTTGCAAAATAATATCTCGAAATAGATCGCGTTAAATTGTAATAAAAAGCGACGCAGAGCCTAAAGCAATACCGGCAGGGTATGCGGCCTCGCACGGACTGGACTTGCCAAGGGAATGTCGAGCGGGGCGCTTTACACGGAAGGACTATTTTTGCTTGTGCAGCATACCATTTTACTAAAATTGCGCTTGACAAAAAAATATTTTTTTGGCTTTTTGGAAGATTGTAATGGAAAAAGTAAAATAATTAAAAATAAAGCAATGTTAAAATTTTAAAATTCACTTCTTACTCATTACCAACATGGTTTCAAGTTGCTAACCCTTATAGATTCCAAGAAAAATGCTATTTACAAAAAAGCGATGACTTCAGATTTTATTTATTTTTATTAAGAAAAAAATCAAAACATTGAAATTCGACATCGTAGAACAAAATATTTAAAAAATTCCTACAAGACTCATAATTTTATTATTATTTAAACGTTCGCGGGAGTCACGTAAATTTGATTGCAAAATGTCAGTTTTTCACTGTTTGAGAGAGGTAGTCGCCTTAAGTAATCATTTTGCTCAAGCGTTATCAAAATAAACATGTCACTATAATCTACTTCGTTAAAATAGGAAAGCATCTATTTGGCCAAAGACAAACTAGAAATTGATGGTACAGTCTGACAAAAAAGAGTTGACCCTTAATCATGGGGAAAAATAATTACATTGCAACACAGCAATGTTAGAATAGTAAGACCAAATAATCTAGGGCCTAGGGACATGTCTCAGTATCGTCTCTTAAAATACGTATTGTATGTAGGCAACGCTGATGTTTTCTTAAATATTTTGATTTTGAATGTCTTTATTCAAAATGATATTATAAATAATATGCTTTAATTCATATTGACCAAAATAAATTATTCGTTGTTTATGTACAAGAAAAAATAAGTATATAACTTAAAGCACAGTACATTGTCTTACATGAAATATAACGCTGACGAGTGAGAGTTAGCCTGGTGTCGTCTGCCTAAGCAAACGCCTCTTCTAAAGCTTACATGGCAATTTCCCAGGTTAGCGTTTCTGCTCTTTTCACACGACTACTCAACAAGAAATGAGTGTTTTGTTCAGGGTTCATCTATGTATGGTTTCCGTTTCTTTATTCCACCATAACTTCTAAACGTCCGAACTGATTTAGAAATATGTATTATTCTTAGAATCGTTGTCATCCAGAGTATCATAGGGTACCTTAACTATCCAAATATCAATAAATATTTGTCCAAGTGTCCAAATCTCTAAATGTCAATAATATAACATAAATATATCGTATTTAGGATCAAATGAAATGAAAGGCTTGCTTGAGCACATTCCGAAAATATATGAAGGGTACAGGAATAACAGGGCCTTATCGACATTAAGCTAGTTTTAAACAATTTGCAAATTAAGAGACCAATCCTTTGTTCAGTAAAATCAAAAAGTGATTTTGTATGTATATCATAGGGATATTTTAATGTTTGACCATATTACATAATTCCAGAATTAAATATAATATTTTTCCAAAGGCAAGCAGAAAATTTAAAAAAAAATCTACTTGCTTTGGATAATTATAATAAAAATCGGTTGTCTGTAAAGTCGGTTTACTGACCATAGTTGAACGTGACAACGTCATAAGAAAATACTGAAGGAATGGTTACATTTGAAGCAGTTTCATTTAAGATTCTGATATTGTTTATTACAAACACCCAAAAATATATGCTTTTATACTCACCGATTTGACTACAACATGTACATGTATTATTGTATAGCAGTATAATTGTATAAATGTTTATTGTTTAAAGTTTATTGTTTTTTTTAATTTGAACGTTTGAAATCTCAAACTGTTAAATAACGGTTTAAGAAGCGTTTGAGCACGCTGCGCCATCTAGCGGTAGGTAATACGTCGTAAATAAACAATATCAGCGACATTTTACCAACCGCTAGATAGCGCATCGTAATGATAGCTTTTCATACTTTTATTTTTTTAAAAAATAAAAGTTGCTTACTTCGTTGCACTTCGTTGTACCCACAAGAACATTGTCCGTTCAGTAATAACATTCCGTATATCAAGAATACATATAAAATTATGTCAAGAATTTAAATCAATCTAGTGATTTTCATTCGTACTATTTTAGACTGAGGTTAGAAAATAATTCTTTCGCAACCGGTAGATGGCAGCATTTATATTGAATAATAAATATAATAAATAGAACGCCTCAGAGCGAGGTAACGCCGCATGAGTCATGTTTTTTCGTGCGTGCAGCTCCATCGAATTATAAGACGTTGTCACGTCAAAAAATATCTGGAATGACTTAATTAATAAAGTGTTTTATTAATAATGGATTTGAATAGCAATCAGCGCGATTTTTGCAGTTTTTGGTAAATCAAGCTAATGGGCAACATTTTTGCTTTCGAATGGCAGTTTTTGGTTGAAATTGCCAATTATGTCAATGAGCCCCTTTTATTCCTGCACCCTTCATATATGTAGATATGGATAAATATATAAACCACAAATATTTAATTAAAAAGCCGTAAGCAGGTTGCCTGGAGCAGGTTGGCAAGCATTGAGATCGTCGGCGTTCCGGAAAAGAGTAAGGAGGACCTACTTCAGATAGTCACGAAGACTGCACAACTCGCGGGAATACAACTATATCCGGAGGACATTGAGTTCGCGACGCGAGTCTCTCCCAGATGTGTCGTTAAGGACCGCCCAAAAGTGATAGTAGCAAAATTTCGCAATCGGAAGCTAAAGGACTCGATATTGTCTGGATTGAGGAAACGAAAGGGGTTCTTCGCGACCGACCTCGGCGTTCCTGGACAAAGTACCGTGGTTTTCGCCAACGAGCTATGCTTAACTTAACCCCGTTTTTCAAGGATCTTCTGAGAAAAACTAAACTCCTGGCAAAATAAAAAAGCACTGCAATTCATCTGGGTAAGACAAGGCAAAATTTATATACGTAAAAACGAAGGTTCTCCCCCAATCCTCATACGAAGCGAAACGGAGCTGAAAAAAATCGAGGAACATTTGACTGCAATCCAGGTCGCTAAGTAGCTGCGCACGCATTTTATTGTAACATATTTTTAAACTTTTTGATTTTATTTCAACTTACTTTAATGTTTTTAATTCTATTTATCTTAAACAGGAAATGTATTTTTAACTATAGCAGGTTGGCAACGCTGTCAACATTCACATTACTTTCTTACGCATGCGCACGCTATGGTCGCACACGAACATACACCATTACACAAAAACACATAAACACGCGCTGAGGCTAGTGCGACGTTTGCAATTCGATCTGTTAATTGGTCATCAAATTTTATTACCATTTTCACTGCTTATTTTTGCCACGATTTTATCAACTATAAACTAGGTACTACCATCGCTTTATGACGATACTCTTATTATTAACATTTATCGTTTGTTTATCCGCTATAATTGGTCTTGCAATTTTTATACTGTATGTGAAACCTCTTTATGAATAGTCGTTCTGTAAGACATCAGAACGTTCGAGGTTTGCGTACGAAGACTAATATATTTAAAAACAATATTATATGCAACGATTATGACCTAATAATGGCTACCGAAAGTTGGCTTCTGGATGGCATCTTGGACGCGGAGGTCTTGGACTCACGCTATGACGCTCTGAGGAGGGATAGGGACCTTGACACCACGGGTAAGAAACGCAACGGAGGTGTTCTCGTAGGAGTACGAAGGGAGTTAAACGCTTTCAGCAAGGACGATTGGAGCCCGACGAATGCTGAATGGTTCTGGTTTACCATTCCGTCCACATCGTTCATAGCGGACACAGATTTGCATATCGCGTGTGTCTATATCACTGGCGAGGAACACGATAGATTAGTGCAGGAGTTTGTCGAATTAATGTGTGATCTTGTTCAAAACCATCCCGCAGACAAGTTCTTAGTGGTAGGGGATATTAATCTCCCAGCGTTAACATGGAGAGATGACAACGATGATAATTACACTAACACGGCGTCAATTTTCTGTGAATAACGTCAATATGTCTGATTACAGCGTTTTTGGATTTAGAAGTGTAGTTACATTCCGCTCAAGTAAACTTTATGTTAAGATGAACTGATTTAATATGTTTGTTTAAACTTGGTCGTTGTCCAAAGGTGCGATTGCATGTCTTGCATTCGAATGGTTATAACTTTCGGTGTACAGTATTGACATGTACCATTAAGTTTTGTAGCCGAAAGAAAGCCCGCTTGCACTGCTCACAAAGTTATTCCTTTATTTTGCGATGTACACCATTTATATGTGTTTTATAATTATTTAAAGTTGGAAATGATTTGCTGCATTCGCTGCATGGGAATATGTTCGATTGCCTGTGCTTGAAATTGACATGTATATTTAAGTGGCCGCGTCGAGAGAATGATTTTCTACATTCCTGACATTTAAATTTCAGTTTGCGATGTCTTGAATCAACGTGTCTGTTTAAATTTCCTTGTAGTGTAAAGACTTCGTCACATTCCGCGCACTTATATTTCTTCAATCGGCGATGAACGCCATTCACATGATTAATCAGAGTCGGCCGAGAAATGAAGCCGCGGTCACATTTCACACAGATAAACATCTTTTCCTCGGGCTTGTAACAGGTGTAGCAAAATAGTACCATCTCATTTCTATAGTTGTATATCTTCATTAATCCACTTGTATCGAGATGGCCATCGCATGCAATACAATCGAAATTATCAAATTTCGTTATAATGACTTCGCACTTCTTTAAAATAATCTCCTCTTTCTCTTCTTCGATTACCAAATCGACAGGATCTGTTCGTTCAGGCTCAATAAAGCGAATCACGTCCTCTTCGAACTCGAGAATGTTTTCTCCCTTGTCAGGTGAATCTGACTGTTCCTCTTTAACATGAACGTCAAACTCCGTCTTCACTTGTATATCTTCCATGGTTTCTTTGTTTCCTTGGCGCTCCATTTGTGATATTAAAGGGTGTCGAACTGTCTAACATGCGATGCTAATAGCCCTTCTCTGAAGAAGTTTTTAGATCGAATAAAACTTTGACAGCTTTCACCGCTGTCAGAATCAGTGTTTTCGATTGCCATTGAGAAATATTTCTTTAGTCATTTAATTAGACTTAAAAGATATTGATAAATCCGCAAAAAAACATTTTAGCCCGTTTAACTTCAACCCCGGATACTCCCTTAAAGAGATGTTTAGGGAAAATCTTGAATTCATATTTTATGCATTTATATAGGGAAACTCTCTTCACTAAAACCGATCTCGGACTTTAGAGATATTACCGCATGAAAAAAGTCCCCATTCATTAGCCATTAGATCTTCGGTAAACAGTCGGTGAAATAGATTTCAAATACGAATATTTCTATCAGAAGTTAATTAAAACAAAACACCAATAATATCCTTAACGAATGATACCAAATATAGGAGACTTTAATTTCAAAAATGCCACCAGAGGTCCGTCATTTTGTTGGTTTTCGCGACTAGTTTTACCAGGCAATCGAGGTATTAACGAATGATGGCTTCCAAATATACGAGTCTTAAATTTCGAAAATGCCACCAGAGGTCAGTCATTTTGTTGGTTTTCGCGACTAGTTTTACCAGGCAATCGAGGTACAGGGGGCATAGACAACATTTTATATCTGCTGTTGGTAACTGCAAACCAACCACTTTTTTTTTTGGTTTAGTGGTCGGGCTTTTCTTATTTTTATTGAATTACGCGATGGTCTTAAAAACACCGATGTAAAGTTAAATTGCCACATGACTTACTCGTTCGAACTAGAAAAAACGCCTATAGTGGGAGCGCAGTAGAAGATTTATTAAGGTGACGCTATTGGCTAAATCAAATTCAACTTTCTCTTGAGACAGGCGAGGGGTGAAACGAAGCAGGAGACGTCTATGGTAGGGGTATTTTTTAGCGCCCTCTATGAGTACACGGCTAACTACTTGATTACGCGCGACCACCGAGTAGAATTGGCGCTGTCGTCGCCCACTCGTGATTGCGACATGTGACGTCGTCATTGCGACATGCGCTCGCAACCTAAGGTCGCGGTCGGCGCCGCTGTGGAAGCAGTTTTAATATTAGAATATTTTCCTTCCAAAAATTCTTGCAAATAATAATATTATGTAGAAACTTATGTAGATAACTTTTAGGTATTCGATCCTCTCAGGAACGAATTATATAATAATAAGATTGTAATATTTCTTCTAGATACCCCTTCAGAATAAGAATATTTAGGCAAGTTCTGTAATTTATTATCATATCGAAGGTTAAAAGGTAATCGGGTATAAGCGACATAAAACAAATTGCCCACGAGAGCAGTTTAAAGTTTGAAATTGCATAAAAATGGACTTAACTTTTTTATTTATTGTCAAATCGTGAAAATGGAAACATGTCTAGAATCAGGAAAAATAAAAGCATTAATTGGCACACATACTTATTTATTTACACGTTGTTTTATGTGGCTCTATGTCGCTTAGATCAATTGATCTCATTTTCCGTATGAGGTAATAAGGCATAAGTTACATTTACACAGAAAAAAACGAAGAGTATAGAAAACTAAGCTACATTTGATATCCTCATACCAAGAGGCAATAGGGCATGTCACATGACTGTAGAATAACTTAAATGGGTAAAGAAGGACAAGTGACGATTCACATCATTATGCCAGAAGGTAATGGAGCATAAGAAATAGTGCTTAGCAAAAACATCGTGAGGATAACCAACAAAAAAAAATATTTTTAATTTTATATAATTCATTTTCATATAATGGAGAATGTTACTGGGTCTGCAAATTCGCTTGCAACTTCGTCATATTAGAGCTTTTATTTACACAAATACATTAGTTTTTGTTTCATTCAAAAATACCAAGTAGTTTTTGTTTTGCACGCATTTAAAACTCCCGTAAATATCGAACCCGGCGCTCGGGCGGCCGGCTACTGTGTGACGTCATTTTTCAACACTCCGATCACTCGCGCGCTCTTGTTACTAGAGTACTGCCGACTGTCAGCGGTTGAAGTATGTATTTTGCTCTGAATTAACGAACTCTACTCGTCAGTGGATTTCATTTTGTTTTATAAAATCGAAGACTATCGCGGTTGTTTGACATTATAAATAGGATAGAAAACGAATTTACCGCGTTAAATTTGTAGGACCCGTGACGTTGCAGCCACCGTTGTCTAGGGTAAACTGAAGAGCTGTCAGTCCGTTGTATTGCGGGTAGGCCGCAAACCGCTGCCGCCACTGCGTAGGTTATAACGGTGGTGGGGGGCCGGGCTCGGAGCGCGGGAGCACCGAAACGTCGGGTCCTACAAATTTCACGCGGTAAATTCGTTTTCTATCCTATTTATAATGTCAACCAACCTCGATAGTCTTCGATTTTATATTACGAGCCTCTACGGAGAGGAAGTTTCGTATAAAGTGCGTCAGTTCGAACGTTTGCGGAAAAAACGCGCGCGAATTTTGTCGTCGTTAGTGTTCTTGAAACAGTGTCGTGATAGTAATTTAATTCCGAATTGTGTGCGGATTTATCCACGAAAAGATATCCCAGGATCTACAGACATTCTCCGCGTCGCCAGTGTCAAATTGCTTCGAAAGTTGATTCAAAACAATCGGTACAAACTCGATAATGTGCAAAAAGAATTATTATTTCTTCATCTAGAATTAAGCAGCGTATTAAGTGGCGAAGATTTTCACAAGTGCGACAGAGTTTCCTTCAGCCAATCGGAACGTACCACGGTGCTATGTGAGGAGTCGCATAATGCCAAGTTTCTGCGCCTGGCAAACGCAGGGCATTCCCGCAAGGAGGTACCGAAATACGCTGTAAGTACTGTCATTAATCTTTCGAAAATTGACATTGACCAGCCGACGACAGAAATTCTTAGCAGGGGATTAAATTATGTACCGACACCGAACCGTTTGCCTGTGGGAAGTATTATCGGTGGCATTGAAGAAGTCATCTCTCGTAACAAGATCCCTGCGCCAGAGGCCGACTTACTGCGACAGGATGTGGCTGTCTTTGTACGCAAGGCCAAGCTCCCACAGTCGAACACCACAGCCGCCCAGAGAAAAAGCTTAAAATCTCTGCGGGATAATAAGGACGTAGTTGTGTTGCGGGCCGATAAAGGCAATGCAACCGTGATACTCGATACTGTGGACTACGAGCGGAAAATTGGGACGCTCTTAGAAGACGCCAACACTTACGAGAAGGTGAATTACAATCCCACGAGCAGAATTACCAGGCAAACGAGAGTTTTAATCGATAAATCTGTCACTTCCCTCCCAGAAATAGCTTATCTCACTAAACCACGTAACGTACAGCCACCGAAATTATATGGCTTACCTAAAATCTATAAGGATAATGCACCATTGAGACCGATTGTGAGCCAAATCGACAGCCCCACATATCCTCTGTCAAAACACTTGGCTGGTGTCCTCCAACCGCTTACGGGCAAAACGACGTCTTACGTGAAAGACTCGCGACATTTCGTAAGCATTATTAGAAGCTTAAAACTGGCCGAAGACGAAATAATGGTGAGCTTTGACGTCGAATCTTTATTTACGAATTTGCCCATTTCGGAGTGTCTTACGGTGGTGAGAGATAAACTAAGGTCTGGAGGGACCTCCCTATTAGCTACGCCGACATGCTTCAACATTGCCTGACATCCTGCTACTTTCTATGGAACGGCGATTATTACAAACAAATCGACGGAGTAGCAATGGGATGCCCCGTATCGCCGATAGTTAGTGACCTATATATGGAATATTTTGAGGAATTAGCCATAAAAACCTCCAAAATTAAACCCATTCTCTGGCTTCGCTACGTGGATGATACCTTCTGCATCCTGAAAGGCAACATTCAAACGGTGAAAGAATTCCTGGGTCATCTAAACTCCATACACCCAAAAATCAGTTTCACCTATGAAGTAGAGAAGGACGGCTCCTTACCATTTTTGGATGTCAAAGTGACGAGGAGAAGTGATAATACTCTCGGACATAGGGTATATCGGAAGCCCACACATACGGACAGATATTTGCATGCAAGCTCACACCATCATCCCTACCATCTACGTTCAGTGCAAACGTCGCTCGAGAATCGAGCACGCGATCTATGCGACACTGAGCATTTTCCGAAGGAGATGGAACATGTCAATGATGTCCTTAGGAAAAATGGATACGGAAAATATCACGAGACACGCACACGATCTAATACGGACGAAACTCAAAAACCGAGCAGATCAAGAGCATTCTTCATACGTCAAGGGCGTGACTGATCGAATAAGTAAGCTGCTAAACAGATTCGATATAAAAACGATCTTCAAACCGACCCAAAATATAGCTCGATTTTTGAGGCCTGTAAAGGATGTAATACCACTGCAAACCCCGGGTGTGTATAAAGTCGAATGCAGCTGCGGTCTAGCCTACGTTGGACAAATGAAACGGCCCATAGCCACGCGACTGACAGAACACATCAAAGCTGTTAAAAACGTTCAGCGAGAAAAATCGGCGATCTGCGAACATATATTGGATAGCGGAAGTAACCACTGGATGCAGTTTCAAAATCCCATTGTTCTATCCAAGGAACAATTCTACTTTCCTCGCATGATCCGGGAAGCCATTGAAATAAGAAGAACTCCGAACTTCAATAGAGATGACGGCTACAAACTCTCTTCTACGTGGAACCCTCTTCTTAAAATGTTCCCGCCGCCGAACGCCGAACGCAAAGACGTAAAACAGGATACAGTGAGTGTTGTGTGCAAGACGGATTTTAAAAAATACCGCGCTCCGAGCCCGGCCCCCCACCACCGTTATAACCTACGCAGTGGCGGCAGCGGTTTGCGGCCTACCCGCAAAACAACGGACTGACAGCTCTTCAGTCTACCCTAGACAACGGCGGCTGCAACGTCACCGAAACGTCGGGTCCTACAAATTTCACGCGGTAAATTCGTTTTCTATCCTATTTATTCATTTTGTTTTGTTTCGTCCGAGCATTATACCTACTGTTACGTTCATAGAGTGTATTCAATTAATAAAGTGCAGTGCAATGGACGAAGGATTTGAAAAAGGGCAATCGGATAATCTACCTAAAATAGATGGATTTATAGTAGTCCATTATTTTTCGAATATTAGTGTTTTTTTGCCGCCGAAATGCAAGGAGTAATAATGCAAAAGTAAGTAATTATACCCGTCGGCCGCCTGACATAGCTAATTTGAAAATCTAATTTAACGATACCATATAATAACCAATTTCGCAAACGCGGCGCAAGTACCAAATCTTTTAAGTTTTGTGTAATATATAAATAGTGAAATGTTAATAGCCACATACCTAATTATTCTTTTTAATAAAATTTAACTAAATAATTTAACTTATTGCGAATACAGTGAATCGAACAGATGTACAAAACGTGCCATGAATAACATACGTGTTTTTGATGTTTTTGCGATGCGTTGTACACGATGTTTTTGCTAAGCACTATTTCTTATGCTCCATTACCTTCTGGCATAATGATGTGAATCGTCACTTGTCCTTCTTTACCCATTTAAGTTATTCTACAGTCATGTGACATGCCCTATTGCCTCTTGGTATGAGGATAACAAATGTAGCTTAGTTCTATACTCTTCGTTTTTTTCTGTGTAAATGTAACTTATGCCTTAATACCTCATACGGAAAATGAGATCAATTGATCTAAGCGACATAGAGCCACATAAAACAACGTGTAAATAAATAAGTATGTGTGCCAATTAATGCTTTTATTTTTCCTGATTCTAGACCTGTTTCCAGTTTCACGATGTGACAATAAATAAAAAAGTTAAGTCCATTTTCATGCAATTTCAAACTTTAAACTGCTCTCGTGGGCAATTCGGTTTATGTCGCTTATACCCGATTACCTTTTAACCTTCGCTATGATAATAAATTACAGAACTTGCCTAAATATTCTTATTCTGAAGGGGTATCTAGAAGAAATATTACAATCTTATTATTATATAATTCGTTCCTGAGAGGATCAAATACCTAAAAGTTATCTACATAAGTTTCTACATAATATTATTATTTGCAAGAATTTTTGGAAGGAAAATATTCTAATATTAAAACTGCTTCCACAGCGGCGCCGACCGCGACCTTAGGTTGCGAGCGCATGTCGCAATGACGAGTGGGCGACGACAGCGCCAATTCTACGCGGTGGTCGCGCGTAATCAAGTAGTTAGCCGTGTACTCATAGAGGGCGCTAAAAAATACCCCTACCATAGACGTCTCCTGCTTCGTTTCACCCCTCGCCTGTCTCAAGAGAAAGTTGAATTTGATTTAGCCAATAGCGTCACCTTAATAAATCTTCTACTGCGCTCCCACTATAGGCGTTTTTTCTAGTTCGAACGAGTAAGTCATGTGGCAATTTAACTTTACATCGGTGTTTTTAAGACCATCGCGTAATTCAATAACAATAAGAAAAGCCCGACCACAAAACCAAAAAAAAGTGGTTGGTTTGCAGTTACCAACAGCGGATATAAAATGTTGTCTATGCCCCCTGTACCTCGATTGCCTGGTAAAACTAGTCGTGAAAACCAACAAAATGACTGACCTCTGGTGACATTTTCGAAATTTAAGACTCGTATATTTGGAAGCTATCATTCGTTAATACCTCGATTGCCTGGTAAAACTACCAAAATGAAAACCAACAAAATGACGGACCTCTGGTGGCATTTTTGAAATTAAAGCTATCATTCGTTAAGGATATTATTGGTTTAAAATCGAAGACTATCGCGGTTGTTTGACATAATAAATACGGCTGCAATGTCAGTGACGGCTGCAACGTCACCGAAACGTCGGGTGCTACAAATTTCACGCGGTAAATTCGCTTTCTATCCTATTTATGCTATATTGGTGTTTTGTTTTAATTAACTTCTGATAGAAATTGTCGTATTTGAAATCTGTTTCACCGATTATTTACCAAAGATCTAATGGCTAATGAATGGGGACTTTTTTCTTGCGGTTTCCTTAAGAGGGTGCTGCACGAAATTTCTCAAATTAGGGTCTAGCGTTTTAGTTATTCCGCTAAAACTACGCTAATAAAAGCAGTGACAAAAAACACTCGTTTTTATCACTAAGTCATTTATAAGGTGAGATAATAAATTTGGCAATAGTTTGCGTAGCTTTTTATAAAAACACCCGAGAAAATATACAAAAAAGGGCGCGGGGTTTTAGTCCTCACTGGGAAAATAATACCTAATTTGAATTACAAATTGTTATAACAGAAAGTTAAATGACATATCTTCACTATAAAATATTTAAATTTCAATTATTGTAATAGGATTTTATACATTAAATCCTAGAAAATCAGGTATCAGATTCTCCATACATTTTTTGTATGGGCTAGCCGCGTTAATAAATACACAGGCGCGCTATGAAATAGATTCACTTCCCTGCTACTATTGGAAGCGAGAGCACGTCGCTTTGTGTTAGCTCATGTCACTTCGCGCTCACGTAATATTTTATTCTTCTACACCGCAGTACCGCGTCGTCACGCGTCGTCACTAAAAAGCAAACAGCAGTAAGTATTGTTTTTTTTTAATGGATGTTTATGGCATCTTTGTTATAACTTATTATAATACTCTACATGTATTTTAGTTAATGGGGAAGCGCAAGAAAACATATTTCGTTTTTGAGAAACGCCATAGAATCAGCGTGAAATTTCAGTCTAAAGACATGAGAAACCGATGTTGTTTTCAATCCGAGATATAAGAAAATGAGATAGTTTTAAACGCCAAGATTCGATCGGCCCTCATTATATAAAAAATAGATCGACTCCAATAAGCGTAAAACAATTGAAAATATTTTCTGAAGGGACCACTATTCGAAACTTGTAATCTCGAATAGTTTAGTTAATTTGCGTCTAAAACCTGAAATTCAATAAAAAAATACCGAAAGACGCATAAAACATGTACAGGTAGAATATTGATTTTGAATATTGATTTTGAATATTGATTTTGAAAAGCAGTTTTGCCATCAGGAGTGAGCAACGAAGGACATTTCGGCATGCAGATGTAACATTTTCGTAAGTTGAAAATAAGTGGTTGGCTGTAAGATATTTAGCTTACAAAGATATGCATTGATAGGATATGCACTGATTTAAGGTTGGGACACGTCATTTTAACCAGAAAAAGCACGGGAATTTTAAAATCAAATAGTCTTTGAAAATATTCAAATCTGTAGAATAATTATAAATATTTTAAAACTATGGAAAAATAAAATAATTTGAAAATCATTTTAAAATCAAATAGTCTTTGAAAATATTCAAAACTATAGAATACTTAAAAATATTTTGAAACCAAGGAAAATTAAAATAATTTGAAAATCATTTTAAAATCTAAAAGTTTTTGAAAATATTCAAAACTATAGAATACTTTCAAATATTTTGAAACCATAGAAAAATAAAATCTTTTGAAAAACATTTTAAAATCAAATAGGCTTTAAAAATGTTCAGTATCATAGAATTTCAATAGTATAGAGAGAGTTTAAAAAAAATTGAAACTTGAGATTTTTTATTTTTCTTTTATTTTAACTTCATCTCATACATTGTTCACCTTGATGGATCAGTAGAAAATTTACATCTCATCATTGCGTCACATCACAAAAATAACAATTTTCAATCACATTAATTACCAATTACGTTACATTATTTAAAATATTAAATTTAAAATTATCGCAGAGTTCGAAAGACCACCACGGGGCCGCGAAACCACCGCGGGGTTTCTTCCGCCCTACTACGGCATCACAGGAAGACTCGATGGCCGCATAAAGTGCGACACACAAGTCCTCTGCGGTACTACTAGAAGGCGATGGAAAGGCCTCAAGATTCTCGCAGAGGACTTCACCAAACCGGTCCCAGTTAATGTCGTCGGTTCGGTATCGCCACTCGGATTGTGGCGTGGGGGGAACGCGACGGCCGATGCCAAATGTCACCAGTCTGAGGTCCGAAGAAGAAAGGTGCTCGTGAACTTTCCAATTGTTCATCTAACGGGCGAATCCCGGGGAGCACAGAGTGAAATCCACAAAACTCCTCTTGGAGACTGTTTAAAGGTGGCATTCATTAATTTTGACCTGCCGCTCGATTTGACCTACCGCTCCGACATATTTGGCCCAGCGGACTTGAAATGGCGGCAATTTTCCAAGATGACCGCTAATAAACCAAAATGATTATTCTCGTGCTGATTTTAAAGACCCATGGATCGTTTTCGGTTATTTTGGCGTCGTACATTTCATATATGATGCTGAAAATAAAAACATAAATAAATATAAATAAATAATTCCTTATAAACAAGGTAGAATGTGTACAATCATTTATATATAGTGTAGTATAGTGTAGTATAAAACGGCCATGGTACATTTATTTTGACCAGTTCTGATGATGATACCAAGTACAAAAGTTTAAGTTTATTGGCCAAATGTACAAATCGGTTCAAAATACATCCAAAGGTTGTTCAAAACTTATGTAGTCGTCATATTTGAGCCAGCGACTACAAATTCGAAGTCAAAGACCCATTCACATATTCTATATATAGTTCAAATTTTCCATGTTTTCTGGGTAGCAAATTTCAGAAATTACTTACAGCATACACAAAATTATTCTCTCGTTTGACTTCTTTGACAGTTTTGACTTTAGATTCGTCTTTTCCAGTGTGCAAATACTCGAAAAAGACGCGTATAATATAACGGTAACGTGAAAGTAAATACTCGTTAAAAATGTTTACAATCCTGTTCAAAATTAACTAAAGTTATTTTTATTGCCATATTTGAAATATACGACCCCAAAATAGCCGAAAAGGCCCATGGGTCATTAAAATCAGCATGAGAAAAATCATTTCGGTTTATTAGCGACCATCTTGAAAAAAGGCCGCTATTTTGAGTCCGCTGGGCCAAATATGTCGGAACGGCTGGTCAAATCGACCATTTTGGTCTATTAAATACGTGTGCAAAAGGATTTGCTTTTATCACAATTTGCAGTTTTTGTTATTTGCAATTTGCTATGAGCAATAAAATTATAAAATGCGGATTACTTCGCTTTGGCGGGTGACCGTCTGTTCAGCGTTATCAATGTATGCGATTTACTCACACGTGCATGGCCGCTGCCGGCATGCGTAAATTACCTACAATTGTGTAACAGCATAGGCTCGGGAGCCTCTTAATATCTCTCAAGTCCGAGATCGTTTCCCTATATAAATACCTAAAATATGAATTCAGCATTTTCCCTAAACATCTCTTTAAGGGAGTAATCGGAGTTGACGTTAAATGGGCTAAAAATTTTTTTGCGGATGTATCAACATCTTTTAAGTCTAATTAAATGACTAAAGAAATATTTCTCAATGGCAATCGAAAACACTGATTCTGACAGCGGTGAAAGCTGTCAAAATTTTATTCACTCTAAAACCTTCCCCAGAGAAAAGCTTTTTGCATCGCATTTTAGACAATTTGACACTTGAATATTACAAATGGAGCGCCAAGAAAACAAAGAAACCATCGAAGATCTTAAAGTGGATATGGAGTGTGACGTTCATATTTAAAGAAGAACAGCGACATTCACATGACACGGGAGTGAATATTCTCGAGTTCGAAGAGGACGTAATTCGTTTTAAGCCAGAACGAACCGATGCTGTTGATTCTGATATCGAAGAGAAGGAAGAGGAGATTATTGTAAAGGACTTCAAAGTCGTTATAACGCAATTTGATAATTTCGATTGTATCGCATGCGATGGCCATCTCGATACAAGTGGATTAATGAAGATATACAACTTGTAGATAGAATAGAATAAGAATAGAATAACTTTATTGTGCTATAAAAACATAACATAATGAATATTACGCTGGTTTTATAAAAAAGACAATTTATGCACAAATGGCGGACTTATCGCTATAGCGATATCTTACAGTCAACCATTTGCTCAACTGTAGATGATGTGCTCAACTGGAAGGACCACATACAGGGTACTGCATCAAAAGTCCGGCAACTTATTCACATATTTAAGGTACTAAGGAGTGTAATCTCAAAACCCTTAATCAAAACCATCTATTACGCTTTAGTCAATAGTATACTATCATATTGGATCCTTGGATGGGGTGGCGCGTCACTTTCAGCTCTAGATCCCTTAATTAAGGCTCAAAAGTCAATAATAAGGGTAATAAATAAAAAGCCTTTTAGGTTCTCCAGCGACCACTTATTTAAAGAGTTCCGAGTCCTAGACATACGCCAATTATATGTGAAAGTATCGACAATATTTTATTACACCCACACAGAGCGGCATATGATTAAATCTCATACTATCAGAACACGCGCAGTTACAGCCATGCAACATGATGTTCCCCTGATGAAAACTAAATTCGCCCAATGACATTTTTTCTTTTCAAGCTGTCCGACTACACAATAGAATACATTCGGAATTAAAAGTGAAGTTAGATACCATACGAGGAAGAAAAATTATGACGGAATGGTTGATTGAGCTAGGAAGAAACGAAACGGAGAAATTAGTTAATTATAGTGCTGTATAAGAATACCAAACTACATAAAATTACTGCTTTTATGTATATGTATAGATTATATGTATAAATGTATATATGTATATATGTGTATGTATATGTGTAGATGTATATGTTTATATGTGATGACCTCCAATCGAAATACAACCGTTTTACAAAGATCCTGACGGATACAGCAAAAGAACAGTTCAAGCGAGTAACAAAACCATCATCTGGGTTTCCAGAAAGCGTGGCGAACATGATGAAGGAACGCCGTAAGTTCGCAGCCGATGACTTCAATAGCAATGCACACCGGGAGCTAAACAGAAAAATTCACAAGACTCTCAAGCGTGAAACTCGTAAAAAGAATACACTAAAAATCCAGGAGCTCATAGAGAAAAATCGGGGTCTAAAAGTGTTCCAGCGAAATAACGGAGGAAACGACTTAAACACCCTGAGAGTTAACAGCTGCAACCCGACAAGTAACATCTGTGAGATCAAGAAAATCACAGAGAAATTCTACAGTGATCTTTACTCAACCACCACACAACAGCCCACTGCCCTTGATTTAAGCGACAGGCGTGCGCCTATCAAGCGACACTACACGGAAGATATTCCTGAAATTAGTACGTATGAAGTAAAGCAAGCACTGAAGCGCACCAAGAAGTTCAAGGCTCCGGGTGAGGACGACATTAATGTGGAATTACTAAAAGCTGGAGGCAGAGCTATCGTAAAGGAGCTAAGTCTGCTGTTCAACGAGGTCTTGTTCACTGGTGAAGTACTCAAGGATTGGACTAACAGCATCGTTGTGCTCTTCCATAAGAAAGGCGATAAGACCCTTCTGAAAAGTTATCGTCCTATTTCACTTTTAAGTCAGGTGTACAAAGTATTCTCCAAAATCCTGATTACACGCTTGACCCAAAGACTGGATGAATATCAACCCAGGGAACAGGCAGGATTTCGGAAGGGTTTTGGAACGATCGACCACATCTTCACACTTCGGCAGGTTATCCAAAAGTCCGAAGAATACAATAGGCCCCTTTATCTAGCCTTCGTCGATTATGAAAAAGCATTCGACTCCATAGAACACTGGGCAGTCACCGAATCGCTACATCGATGTCATATAGACTACCGGTATATACAGATCCTGAAGAGCTTGTACAAAGCGGCAACAATGACCGTACAGCTGAAAGAACTAACAGACCCTATACCAATCCAAAGAGGAGTCCGACAAGGTGACGTTATATCCCCTAAGCTGTTCACCAACGCTATGGAGGATATATTCAAGACATTGGACTGGAGTAGCAAGGGAATCAACGTTGACGGCGTGTATCTCAATCATCTGCGCTACGCGGATGATATAGTTATAATCGCTGAATGTGCCGAAGACCTACAACTCATGCTGGAGCAACTATATCACGCATCCCTGCGAACGGGTCTTAAGATGAACATGGACAAGACAAAGGTTATGGCGAAAGCCGATCTCACACCGAATCCCATTTCATTGAATGGACAACCGCTGGAGCAGGTGCAGGAGTACACATACCTAGGACAGGTGATAAAGCTCGGCCGGGACTCGATGATGGCAGAGATAAAGCGAAGGAAACAATTGGGATGGGCAGCCTTCGGGAAGCTGAGCT
Source organism: Micropterix aruncella (assembly GCA_944548615.1). NCBI lineage: Eukaryota > Metazoa > Arthropoda > Insecta > Lepidoptera > Micropterigidae > Micropterix > Micropterix aruncella. The sequence continues at coordinate 16,333,391 of OX155978.1, read as the reverse complement.
TCGTGCTGAAGTCCAGAATTCCCCAATCGCTCAAGACAAAGGTGTATAATCAGTGTGTGTTACCGGCTATGACGTATGCTTGTGAGACATGGACACTGACTGCTGGGATGATCTACAAGCTTAAGGTGGTGCAGCGTAACATGGAGCGAGTCATGCTTGGCATATCGTTGCGCGATCGAGTCCGAAACGAGCTCATCAGACAGCGCACGAAGGTGGTCGACGTGGGTCAAAGAGTGGCCAAGCTGAAGTGGGCTTGGGCCGGCCATGTGGCCCGACAACACGACGAACGGTGGAGCAAGCGCGTTTTGGAGTGGAGACCCCGGCTAGGCAGAAGAAGTGTGGGCAGACCCAGTGCCGGATTAGCCACGTAGCAAGAGTAGCAAATGCTACGGGCCCCGCGCATTGGGTGGCCCCGCGCACCCACATATAAACATAAACCAACGAATAAAACTCACGTCAGAGATTGGTTGTATTATTCAGAAACCGAAGGGCGACTTTTCTGTTTTGATTGCAAAGTAACGGATTCAGATTATTCGTCACCACGGTTTACGAAAGACGGATTAGATGACTGGAAGAACGCGAATAATTTGTTGAAAAGACATGAAGAAAGCACTCCGCATAGACAAGCAATAATTTCGCTGTAGAATCGTAAAAAACAGGGGTGCTTCTATTGATTCTCAACTTGTGAGCCAAATTGAGACAGAGAAAAAATATTGGCGAACACTCTTAAAACGAATTATTGCAGTAATAAAGTTTTTAGCAGAATGAAATCTTGCTTTTCGGGGTAGTAATGAAATTGTTGGCTCACCTCACAATGGAAATTATTTAGGCTTATTAGAATTAATTAATAAGGAAAATTTGACGTTTTTATGGCCCAACATATTCAAAGTCCTGCCAATAAAGGAAAGGGACATACGTCATATTGATCAAAAACTACATGCGAAGAGTTTATCCAACTAATTTCATCAACCATACTTGACCAAATTATTTGCGAAAGTAAGAGATGCAAATACTATTCAGTATCATTGGATTCTACTCCAGATATACCACATGTAGACCAACTGACTCTGATAGTGCGCTATGTTATGCCATCTGGACCAGTGGAAAGATTTGTTAAGTTCTTGGACAAGGAAGGCCATACTGCTGAAAGTTTACTGCATTTTTTATGAAAAAATGGCATTGATATAAAAGATCGTAGCTGTGGCGCCGAATTTTTTTATTTCTCTTTGTAAACATTTTTGGATTACACGGTACCTCCAAAAATTATATTTTATTACCTTGTTTTAGGAATAAAAGGGATCTATCAAGAAGTTCTATTTTATTTTACACCCTAAACTTAAGAACCTAAAGCAAACCAAGGGCCTTCTGAGAGAATTTGCTACGGGCCCCGCGCTGGCTTAATCCGGCACTGGGCAGACCACCGGCCCGATGGTCAGATGACATCAAGGAGATAGCTGGACCAGTCTGGATAAGGGAAACGGACAACCGATCCGGGTGGAGAGTGATTGGAGAGGCGTATGCCCAACGGTGGGCGAATACGCGCTGATGAAGAAGAAGAAGAAGATATGTGTATGTGTATATGTTACAGTTAAAACCCGTTTTTAGATAGAACGCGTTTTCCCTAGTTAGAACTAGTTTTTACTTAATGCCTTTGTTAAAACTAGAATTAACTAATGCTCAAAATTGAATATCAGGTAAAACTAGTTTTTACTAGACAAAACGCGTTTTTCCAAACCGGGGGAATTCCGGGGGAATCTCTTTCCAAACGCCCGCGCCGTTCGCGCGCTGTGCGCTCGCTCGATTCAGTACCGCTTTGTTTTCATTCTGATAAGCACGTATAGATTGATTCGAGCGCAATTGTCATGGCAAACTTAAATGAAGGAACGCGATGGAAAGAGGAGTTTTTAAACCAGTTATTAGCGATTCGCGATCACGAAAAAAAAGAGGACCACTTTTGTATTATGACAAAAGGAACCTACGACAATTTAGTGGACGAAATTCAAGAAGCACAATTAGCTGTTCAGAAATCTCAGAAACAGTACAGGAGACTGAAGCGATTTAAGGTAATCAATATTTGTGGAATACGAAAATTAGTGACTAGACAAGAGCCCATGAAATACTACTTGTATGTAGATGAAATTTTTGATATAATTGAAGCAGCTCATGTGGCCGTTGGTCATGGTGGTCGGGATAGACTTAAAAATGAAACTTCACGAAAATATGCGAACATAACTTTAGAAATGATAAATATTTTTCTCTCTATGTGCGAAACTTGTCAGCGTAAAAAGAGTATGAAGAAAAAGGACTTGTTTCAAAACCCATACTACATTCTGAAATGAACAGCCGTTGCCAAGTCGATCTTATCGACATGCAAACTCAAGAAGATCGGGGATTTAAGTTTATAATGGTGTATCAGGACCATTTGACAAAATTTGTTTTGTTGCGTGCACTGAAAAGTAAGAGAGCCGTAGAGGTGGCGTATCAGTTGACTGATATATTTTTGACATTTGGTGCTCCTTGCATCTTACACTCGGATAACGGCAGAGAATTTGTAAATTCTGTCATAAATGAGCTCGTTTCATTTTGGCCGGAGTGTAAACTGGTCCATGGAAAGCCAAGACACAGTCAAAGCCAAGGATCTGTTGAAAGAGCTAACCAAGACATAGAGAAAATGTTAGCTTCATGGATGCAAGATAACGATACCACAAATTGGTCAAATGGTATTCGGTTTGTACAGTTTATGAAAAATCGGGCGCTTCATTCCGGTATTAAACAATCACCATACAAAGCAATGTTTGGTATAGAACCACGAGTAGGTCTTATGACTTCGACTTTACCACGAGATGCTATTGAGGATATACGAGAGGAAGATGATCTCGAAAATGCGTTAAATAAAATAAATATGACGGATAGTACAGATAATGCAAAAGCTGAGCCTGTGGCTAGTTGCAGTGGACATCGTCAGATTATAACCGGAGCCAAACAAAAAGACGCAGAAAGTTCATCCAAAACAAGTGGAGAATCGCCAATCGCACCAGAAGCCAGTGAATATGACATTGAAGCTGAAGCATCTACGACCGTAGAGCCTCTTATAATACCACCAAATGACAAAGACCTCGAAGTTGTAACAAATGTGAATCGACAAATAATGGCATCCAGAGAAACAGCACATCGAAACTTAAAAAAACAGGCCAAGAGAATGACATTGGCTTCAGATGCAATTCACGTTCCAGTAGAAATTGGTGATAATGTCATTATACAAATCCCTGATGTCGACAGAGCAAAAGCAGATCTACGTAATATAGTCGGAGTGGTTCTTCAAAAGGATGATCAGGGTTTTCACAAGATTGGAACGAAATATGGAATACTCGAGAAATTATATTGCAGGTATGTACCTATGGGTTGCTTAATTGTTTTATCATATAACTATATCGCTATTAGGTAAATGCCAACTATTTAAATGTGCTTTTCAGGTCAGAATTTGATAAGTGCAAAGAAAAATTTTTGCATGAAGAAGATGTTCCGAATACCAATTTACCTTTGAGAACTGTTGCTAAGGAAGCAGCCATAGGAACAGGCCAAGGATTTATGCGCTGCGTATGCAAGAAAGGATGTATGTCAAAAAGGTGTCTCTGCAAGAAAAATGGTTACCTTTGTAACTCAAAATGCCACGATAGTTTGTCTTGCAATAACAAGTAGATCCTCATCCTTTTCTAATTTTAAGGTTTTGATTATTTTTTATTGTATGGTAACAAATGTTCCTTAACAACTTGTTTGATTATTTTATTTACTTTTAATTAATATTGTTACCTTGGCAACTTCTTTATGTCGATGTTCCCTAAAATGTTCCTTTAGTGTAAGATTATTATTTTGTGTCCTAGATCTTTTTAATAAATATTTTTAAAGTATATCTTGTTTTCAATCCCAAATTAGTTTCTGTAGTGCTGGTTTTAACTAAGGCTCGGAGTGACAACTAGTTTTATCTGAAAATCAAAAATATCAGTGGTAAATTCTAGTTTTGACTAGGTATTTCTAGTTTTAACAAAAGCATTAAGTAAAAACTAGTTCTAACTAGGGAAAACGCGTTCTATCTAAAAACGGGTTTTAACTGTAACATATATATGATTATTTAATATTATTATGTATATTATGTTACTAAATTACAAGTAGGTATATGTAAAATTTGTGTAAATATAGAGCTACCACGTAAAGCAATGCTACATTATGTCACACTTACCAACTAAAAAAAAAAAAAAGGAAAAAAAGAATACATAAAAGTCTACCTTAGTACGGGCATTACTCCAGCAAGGTAGATTTTAATCTTATTAATCTAGTATTATAAATGTGTGTGACATATTAATAAATAAAATAAAATAAAAACTATAACAATGAGATGGTACTATTTTGCTACACCTGTTACAAGCTCGAGGAAAAGATGTTTATCTGTGTGAAATGTGACCGCGGCTTCACGGGTCGGCGGCCTTTCACGGTCGGCGGCCATTCACGGTCAGTCCATCGCTCCAAATTAGCGGAAAAACTATTGAGATCGGACGACTTATTCTTGACTTGTCATAAGCACAGTCATGCACAGCAAAGTGGTCCGTTTATATGCCTGCTGTTATTTCAGTCGCAGGGACGGAACCCTAATACTAAACAATTGATCCCATTGCCGCAAAAAAATACTAGCAAAGAAACTATGATAAGGGAAAATGCATTCTCGACTTACTATACGCACAGCCACAAACAACAAGAGGTCCGTTTGTTTGGCAGTTGCCATTTCTGTCACAGGCACGGAATTATAAAGAGAATTAAATTGAATCCAATTGCGTTCCTTCGGCCATTTAAAGTCAAAAAATGCGTTAAATTTATTACAAAATTCGTAATAATTTTTTAAAATCACATTGTATTGCGATTCATCATTACATAAATGTTCATTACATTACATTTACGTCGTGTCCAATTAGCGGCTAAAAACCGCTCTTGGACGTGTCAAAATATTAGTGTTTTAAGTAGTAAGTCTCATTACTACATTAATCTTTACTTAACATTCATATGTTATAATAAAAATATATAGTATCTAAGAAACTTTGGAACCTCCTAAAAGTTATTCGTCGTAGAATATTATTACAAAACAAATTAAAGACTTATTTAATAAAATAGTCAATAATTCTAATGGCTACCTACTAAAAACACAATAATTAAAATAGTCAGTTGAAAAGTTGAATAATCAAAGCAGAAGCCTAACAATTGAAATAGTCAATAAATAGAATATATACGTACAAAAACTACTAAACGTACTAAAAACTGTACATAGTAACATCCAAATTATTAAGTAAATTGTTAAGTAATCAAACTAAAGTTTAATCTTACATTTAGATACTAAATGTACATATAAAATTATCATTTAAATTAATACAATATTTGAAAAATCATGGCCCTCGAATTCGGTCCGATTATAGAAAGGGTGGCCTATCAGCATATCTTTAATGTTTTTTTTTTAATTGTTTGTCCTCCAGTTGTTTGACAGTGGTAGGGAGTAAATTGTAGAATTTAATGCTAAGGTATAACTAGCTCTTCTGTACTTTTGCCAGTCTTGTTCGGGGCATGCATAAAAGGAAATTACAACGTGTATGGTGAGTGTGAATGTCCGCTCTAGTTGCAGTTTCTGTTATGTCCGCTCTAATTGTATTTGCTGTCTGGCATACATTAATCACTGGTATATGAACGCCGAATACATGGTCATTATCTTTGCCTTACTGAAGTATGCTCTGCATGAGATCCTGGGCGTTACCTTATACATGCTGCTCAGTGCTCTTTTTTGCAATAGGAAGATTCTTTTACTGTTTGCGGCATATCCCCAAAATAGTAGTTCATAAGTCATTAATGAGCCGAAATACGCAAAATACACTGATTTGGCTGCCGCGAAGCCACAAAGACTTCTGATTTTTTTATTGAGTATATAGAACTACACACATTTTGGAAAAAAAGAGTAGACAAAAAATCGACGTGGGAAAAGAATATTTTGCTGCGACAACACCAACCTTTATGTCAAAAAATGGCGCGCTTTAGCGGAGTTCGCCGGATTGCATTAATTTCGTTGTTTCTTCTCGTTTTCCACGTTATTTTGCGTCAAAACAAATACGCTTCGGAAAGCGGAGATAGGCAGGCTGTTTTTAACGTATACAAAAGATGTTTAGCAGAATACAGAGCTGCTAAACTCCTGACTGACTTTAGTCGAAAAAAACAGCCAAGGCTTTCACAGGTAATAAAACACTTTTAATGTTGTTTTTAACAATATTATAAAGATTTCTTGTAATTTATACATGCAAGACGATACATTTCGCTGTTAATAGTACTTGTAGGTATATTACTTTGAGGTTATGTTTCGCCTGCATTCTGTATGTCTTACCCCACATTGTTGGTACCTGTCAATAGTATCGTAATGTATGAATATTTAGATGAACGAAAGAATAGTGCAACTTAATAACTAGTTTTACTTTTTATCGATTTGAGGCAAATCCGATAGCACAATTCGACACATAATAAAAAAAAACTTACAAAATTGGCGGCAACTTTAAAACACCTGCGAAGCATAGGAGAGGCCGCCTAAAGGAAATCGACTATTTTTATATTGAAAAGTGCATTTTTTCTTTACCGTACGCAAGGAGGTACCAACTTTACAAAAGTTATTGACTATCGTAAGGAAAGATTTGGGTTTTACTGGTGGGCGGGAACATTTGCAGGAAATTTTGAAAAAAAACGGATTTTATTATAAACAATGTGCAAATAATAGAGAAAGTCTTATAGAAAAACCTCACATAGCTGCTAAACGAGGAAGCTGGTAACTCGCTGCGATTCGGAGAGTCGGAGCCACTGTGTACAGTAGGTTGGTCGGGGAGATACCAAATGCTGCCTGCCTGAGCCTCACCGCGGATTCTATTAGGGATTACTAACGGTGGTGGTCGCGTTTTGCGTGTGAATTTCGTGTCCGTCTCCGGTGTTCTCCTTGTTCTTCCTAGTGTTTGTTCTGTCCAGTGTTCATTCTGTGCTCCTGCTGAGCGTGTTTTCTAGCGTTGCCCGCCTATTTTGGTGAGCAATTATAACATTATTTCAAAAATTAACTTTTTGTAGGGTATACATTTTTTTTTCCATTTTTTAACCACGTTTATGATGAGTTATCCGTGATTGTATTGACATGGAATTAGCCGCAGGGGGGTCAACGGGAGCACACCCGTTGACCCCATCAAACCTCAGTGCTATTTTCGATGGGGAAATTGATTCTAGGGCCTCTGTGGGAGCCAACGTAGAGGTGGCTTCCTCAGTCGAACGCGAATCAAATACAAGCCCTAATTTTTACGGGGAGGGTTCCCAAGGACCCTTCTTAGTGTTTATCCAGTATAAACCGAATCAACCGGCGGAGAGTGACCCCTCCAGCCTAAACATTTTTCCCCTTTCAGTAGGCAAACTAATCCAGAAAAATAAAGTATCCGACGTTCTTTTACTAAAAAAAACAGGACGAAACCGTATCGAGGTTACCCTGAAGACGGTTAAATCGGCCAATATGCTGGCGACCGCTGACTTCCTAACAAAAAAGAACTTTAACGCGTTCATCCCCTCTTTCTCCACAGTGCGGCTCGGACTCGTTAAGGGCTTGGATAATGACCTCAGCGATGAGGAGATAATCGAGGCCATCAACAACAGCAATATTTGTATAGCAAAAAGCATCCGCCGTCTTAACTTCCGCTCCTCCGACCCCCAGGGTAACACCGTCTGGAAACCATTCAGGACGGTGGTTATAACCTTCGAGGGCCAAAAGTTACCAGAAAGAATAATGATTTTTTACAATTCTCTTCCAGTGGAAAGTTACGCCTTCCCCGTCACACAATGTCGCAAATGCCTCCGTTTTGGACACCTTATAAAAACCTGCAGGGCTAATTCCCCACGATGCTTCCGGTGCGGAGAAGCCCACTCGGGCGAAACTTGTACAAATACCGCAACCTTGGTTTGTGTCAATTGTCGCGGCAACCATGGTGCAAACGACCCTTCCTGCCCAGAGTTCATGAGACAAAGGGCTATTAAACAACTTATGGCTAAAGAGGGCATCTCTTTTAATGAAGCGTCCTCTCGCTTCCCCAAAATTTCTAGAAATTCGTATGCAACGGTTACTGCAATCAACCCCCCCCCCAGCCTCCATCTTTTTTCAACTTAACCCCTAACCCCTAATAACAGCTATCGTCCTAGAATAATAACCGTAGACCCTTTGAGGTCGGGTAAGACAAAAGGGAAAGGCAAGAAGAGAAAACTCTCTTCTCCTCCCACTTCCAACCCTCGTCCCCAAGCCGCCCCCACCTCAGATCTGAGATGGGACTACTTCCCCGACAGGGTCGAGAATGGCAGCTGCCTTAACAGACAGCCTAAGTCCACGACCCTGGAAGAGATTGCGTCCCTCTTGCGGCTACTAATCGCTCAAAATAAGGGAAATTCTGCAGGATCATCCTGCAGCGATACCTCCTCCTTTAGAACGGTAACTGATCTTCCATCTTTGAAATCCGTGGCTGGCGGACTGTCATCCGCCTCTTAACGTATATAAGAGTTTCAACGCTCTTCCACTTGCCCCTCCTTTCTTTTTTATTCCTTTTTCTTTTTTTATAATTTTTTTATTTTAATTATTTTTTTTTTATAAAAAGGTCAACATTATTTTCTTATAAATCCCCACCTTCACAACAAACCTTGGTATTATAAAAAACCTTTCAGGCGGAAAGAGATCTCCACAATTTGCAGAATGCGCATAGGTCACTGCTCAACGCCCGCACACCTATATCGTGTAAACGTAATTCCGTCCCCACAGTGTGATTGTGGATTTGATATCTGCACCGTGGATCACCTCTTCTTTAATTGCCCTCTCCTTAACAACTTTCCTTCGTTCATTCCTAATCTCATTCAATTGAAAATCGAACTCCCTACCAAAATCGATATCCTTCTGGCGTCCAATTCCATTAAAATGTATCGAGTCATCGCTAAATTCTTTAACCTAAATCATTTAGCCATTTAACCCATATTCCGAAATGCCTTCTGGGGGTGGCCGCTTCCGTTCGCTGCTCTGGGACCGGACCCGCCTTGTGACGTCAGGCCGATGGAAATGTGGCCCCGTTGTCGAGGTTGGCTGTGGAAAAAGTCGCTGAATATGGCGAGTTTTTGGCAGTAACTTGCAGTCAATGGACGACACATTCTCGGTGCGGCCGATGCCGGGGGGGGGGGGGCTGCTCTCGGGTGGCGGTGGGGAGCGTCGCTGCCCCCAGAAGCACTTCTCTATTACCCTGACCCTTCTCCTTTTTCTTTCTCTAAAATATTCCCCTAATATTCTGTTATGTTTTTAATCTCTATGTTGTCTTCTGTGTATGCAATTGTGATGTCCCTTCCTTTTTTTTTTGTAGGTACTAACATTAACAGTAGTCATCCTCCCGTCAACAATACATACAAACTGGCACAAAATCACCAGCACCCTAGCTGCGTGGAATTGCCACAAGGAAAAGAAAGAAGAAGAAGAGCCTCACCGCGAGACAAAGAAGTGGCTGCGCCCGCCGCTGACACGGGAAGTCAACGGCTCGCGTCAAAGTACCGGCGCCTGTCTATCAGCCGCGCGGAGCGTATGTTGCTCGCGCCCGCCGCACAGCTCGCTGTTACATCGCCGCACAGAGAAGCAAGAACGCCGCAAGAACAATCGTGCCTATAATACGCAGTGGTTTTTCTTCGTTTCTTCATTTATATAATGTAGGTAAACGCACTCTTACATTCCGTGCAAAAACAACATTTCCTTAATTAACGAATGGAATAGTATTACTTTATCTTGTATGGTATAATTTAATAAAGTAATTTAGCATCATAACTATCTACTAATAATAATTCATATTTATTTAATGACCATAAAATATATTTGTCAATGGCAATCAAAATCACTCATTCTGACAGCAGTGAAAGCTGTCAAAGTTTTATTCGATCTAAAAACTTCTTCAGAGAAGGGCTATTAGCATCGCATGTTAGACAGTTCGACACCCTTTAATATCACCAATGGAGCGCCAAGGAAACAAAGAAACCATGGAAGATATACAAGTGAAGACGGAGTGTGACGTCCATGTTAAAGAGGAACAGGCAGATTCACCTGACACGGGAGAAAACATTCTCGAGTTCGAAGAGGACGTGATTCGCTTTATTAAGCCTGAACGAACAGATCCTGTCGATTCGGTCATCGAAGAAGAGAAAGAGGAGATTATTTTAAAGAAGTGCAAAGTCAATATAACGAAATTTGATATATTCGATTGCATCGCGTGCGATGGTCATCTTGATACAAGCGGACCCATGAAGGTGTACAAACATAACAATGAGATGCTATTATTTTGCTACGACTGTTATACGCCCGAGGGCAAGAAGTATATCTGTGTGAAATGTGACCGAGGCTTCACGAGACAGCGGTCTCTGGTTGATCATGTGAATAGCGCTCATCGTCGATTGAAGACATATAAGTGCGCGGAATGTGACGCAGCCTTTACAAAACAAGGACATTTGAAGAGACACGTTGATTCAAGACATCGCAAACTGAAATTTAAATGTCAGGAATGTAAGAAATCATTCACTCAACGCGGCCACTTAAATATTCATGTCAATTTCACGCACAGGCAATCGAAGATATTCCCATGCAGCGAATGCAGCAAAGCATTTGCAACTTTAAATACCTATAAAAGACATATAAATGGTGTACATCGCAAAATGAAGGAATATCAATGTGAGCAGTGCAAGCGGGCTTTCTTTCGGCAAAACCACTTACTGGTACATGTCAATGCTGTACACCGAAAATTAAAACCATTCGAATGCAAGACATGCAATCGCACCTTTGGATATCGATCATATTTAAACGAACATATTAAATCAGTTCATCTTAACATAAAGTTTACTTGTGCGGAATGTAACTACACTTCTAAATTCAAAAACGCTGTAATCAGACATATTGACGTTATTCACAGAAAATTGACGCCATGCGTTTGAACGAAACGTTAGCGTACTTGTAGTGCAAAAAAGTTTTCTTACAAGGCACATAAAAACCGTGAAATTCATTTCGAATAATAATTAAACATCCTAAAAGAAAACATCGACACATAGGTTTGTAATGTCTGTCATACTTACGTAATTGAATTGAGAAAAGCAAGATATTTGGATGGCTATAACTACATGGTACCGAATCAATCCATCAAACTGTCCATTAGTCGTAAATTTCTTAAAATAAGGTTATTTTTATTGATGTAAGTCTCTCTTTTTATTTTCTCGATAAAAAGTATTGTTTCATCGTGCTGATTCATATCTACACGAGTCAAAATAATAGCTGAATTGTGTCAGTGGATTTCACTGGAAATCGATGCATTTGTTGATCGCATGTAATGGACTTAAGGTCCGTTACAACCTTATAACGAGTGATGCCTACTGATAACTTTATGAAAAATATGTCATGCAATAGCGGTTTCTTATTTGTAAACCCGAATAAATGTATACATATTCTTAGGGTCTCCAAACTTTTTTACATGCGGGCTTTTTGACATTGGACTGTCAAATAATATTGGCGGGCCAGAATCAAATGCATTTTGTTTCATAAATTTTTAAGCTATTGCATAGCTTTTATCGCGGGCCTAGGCCAGCGCGGCGACCGAATGAAGAAATTTCTTAACGAAAATTAATGATTTTAAACTGATAATTACGTCTAAACGAGTACTGCTTACGATTCGAAAAAAATATATGTTAAACAAGAACATTTTCCTAATATTCTTAGCTTTGAATATTTTAGATTTTGTTTATATTACATAGTGTAATTAATTTGTGAAATTAGGTCTAACCGAACACAAAAACGACTACTACGCAAATACTATCTGGCATATTATTATGAAACCTACACCATTTTAAAGATAATTTAATTATCTATCTTTTTATCTACGATTTTTTTCGAATAATTCGGTTTTTTTGCTTTATTGAATAAAAAATTCGTGCGCGGCGCTCTATCGAAAGACGTTTAAATTATTCCGAATCATTTGCTTCCGCAGCCGCAAATGATTCGGAATAATTTCAACGTTTTCCGATAGAGCGCAGTTATCTGATATCAGAAATAAAAAAAAATACTTGTGGCACTCGGGGACTGCCACGGTAAAGCTATTGCATAGCATTTTTAACAACTTATGCAATTATATTTATTTATTTATTTTATTTTTTCTGATATCAGATAACTGCGCTCTATCGGAAAACGTTGAAATTATTCCGAATCATTTGCGGCAGCAAATGATTCGGAATAATTTAAATGTCTTTCGATAGAGCGCCGCGCACAAATTTTTTATTCAATAAAGCAAAAAAAACGAATTATTAGAAAAAATTCGTAGATAAAAAGATAGATAATTAAATTATCTTTAAAATGGTGCAGGTTTCATAATAATACGCCAGATAGTATTTGCGTAGTAGTCGTTTTTGTGTTGGGTTAGACCTAATTTCACAAATTAATTACACTATGTAATATAAACAAAATCTAAAATATTCAAAGCTAAGAATATTAGGAAAATGTTCTTGTTTAACATATATTTTTTTCGAATCGTAAGCAGTACTCGTTTAGACGTAATTATCAGTTTAAAATCATTAATTTTCGTTAAGAAATTTCTTCATTCGGTCGCCGCGCTGGCCTAGGCCCGCGATAAAATCTATGCAATAGCTTAAAAATAAAATAAAGAAATAATTATAATTGCATAAGTTGTTAAAAATGCTATGCAATAGCTTTACCGTGGCAGTCCCCGAGTGCCACACGTATTTTTTTTTTAATAAATTGTAAACTCGAAATACTGTAGGTACTATCCTTGAGTAATGTTTAGTATAATAATGAGAAAAATAAATAAATTTTGTAAAAAAATAAGTGCTTATTAATGTGACACATGCAGTTGTCGATCAATCATATCTTTAATACTGGGATTGAATTTTAAAGTACTTATTATTGAAAGAGACTGTAGATGTTCATCAGAGAGCCTTGTGCGGTAAGCTGATTTGATGTACCTACTTCATTTTTGAGAAAGTTTTTTCACACAAATATGTCGTTCCGAGCACTGATAGTAGTCCTCGAGCCAGTATTTTCAGGTAAGGGTAATCTTCAGGAAGGCACTTATAAAAGTCAATTATGTTTTCGTTTTCGTATTTGTCGTTTTTGTATTTGTCGTTTCGATGACGAATGATGAGTGCCTGGTGGCACCACTTCGCGCTCGCGTGGCATGTTTACACAAACATGCGCGGGCCGGATAAAGTAACTACGCGGGCCGTATCCGGCCCGCGGTCCGTAGTTTGGAGACCCCTGTTTTAGACTATTTGAATGGCTTCGGCTGATGTGTCGAGATGATTTATCAAACAAACCTAACCAGACAAGTTACCGCGTTTGTGAAAATCATTTTAACGAGCAGGACATACTACCTACACCAAATCGAACTTACTACATACACAAAATTTTGGAAACCGGCCATTGCTCTATAAACCAAAAATAAATAAAAGAACATAATAATTATAAAGAATTGCATTTCTGCTCTAATGGGCTCACCAATCACTACCTATCAGGCGTAGTGTAGAATTTTTATTTTGAAGACGGGCTGAGTTAACCTTCTGTTCCTTTTCTGTCTACTATGACTCAGGATTCAACTCCTATCTGGTAGCCTCCTCGCAGCAGGGCCGGATTTAGGGGAAGGCATCCGGGGCTACAGCTCCGCAAAGGAGGCCCCCCACAATAAAGACTTCGGAAAAAAATCTTTCAAATTCCAACGAGTAAACTAGTAAACAACTTTTCCTCTGATTTTTTTTTCGCTGTTTTATCTTTACCTACAGTATTTTGTGCAAACATGATTATATTGTTTTTAAATATTTTAAAAAAGATTCATCTATATTTCTTCACTCCAATCAGAATCAATGCAATGTTAAAATTTGTTTCAACCGTTATCTTTCTTCCTCAACAAGGGGGCCTCCACTTGGGGCAACAAGGGGGCCTCCTTTCCTTTGTTGCTCCAAGGCCTCCAGACCTCTAAATCCGGCCCTGCCTCGCAGAGGGGTTTACCCTGTCCTGGCTGCTGTGAGCTATTATCACGGATGATATCCTGCAATCGGAAGTGGTTTCGAACAGATGTGCGGATTTGGGGTAATAACTCGGGCGGAACTGGGCGGTCTGCGAACCAGGCTGCGTCAGCCACACGTAAACGCATTCCAGCTAATAACCAGGGTGGCCTGAAGATGTATGTATTTTTCTTATGAGGGCAAAGGGTAGGTAGTTGACGTTTTTAAGCCTTGAAACGATCCGTTGGCCACCCGATACCGAGTGACCATGACTGAAAAAGGGCATTACGGTCCCCAAAATAGTCATTCTGAATAACCGTTTACGTCATATTGAGATGTCAACCACAACGGGCGGGCGAGCGTAAAAGACTTTGGACATAACAAATCCGACGTCTAGCTACGCCACAACCCGTTAGAGACCAACGCCTTACCGCGAGTAGCCAGGTATGTTACCTGGCGGGCGGCACTCGCGCCCTAACTACCAATTGTGACCAGATTTCTCCGGTATCTCGATTGGTTCCGAGTTCGAGGTCGCTTGCGCGGTCTTCTCCCTTACGAAGCGGTGAAACGGATTATACCGAATCTATCGCGGACCAAGGCGTCCTTTGCCCGACTCTGAACCGGGATCGGATGGCCAATGGTCATTTCAAGAGCAGTCGCCGTAAGGTAGACAACTACCCCCGCTCTATAGGAAACAATACAGTTCCCAGACTCCCCCGATTGTTAGTCGGAGAGCACAATCGATTGGCTTGCGCCGCTCGGTGCGCAGACCGTCCAGGAGCGCAAGAGGATTCATTGCCAGGGGAGACTGGTTGACCCAGTGTCCTACCCAGGCTCGCCCCCCATGCGTGGAGGCCATCGGATGGGTGTTGACCCGTGAGTGTGACCGACCCTGAAACAGAATGGGTCTTCGTGGCCAACTCAGCAAGGGCCCATTAGCTCCCAACCGTTTACGTCAGGTGGAAAGTGCGCAAGCGACCTCGAACCGGTGACCAGACCACGGGACGGAGAAATCCGGCCAAATCTGGCAGTAAGTGCGTGAGGCCATCCCTCTGGTTTTATATCCTTGTGTCTCGCGGTAAGGCGTTGGTCTCTTATGGGCGCTTTGGCAGAACTAGAGTGTGTACTAGAGTTGTCAACTATAACGGGCGAACCCGTCACCTCAGGAAGTTTTAACGATTAGTCGTTCTCTCTCTCGTGAAGTGAGCGCAGAAGATTTGGACAAAACAGTCCACCGTCAAGCTCCGCCACATGCCCGTAAGCGGTCAACGCCTTAACCGCGAGATAACTAGGTGTGCTACCCAGCGGGCTTACACTCACGCTCTTACTTCTAATTGCTACCAGATTACTCCGGTCTCTCGATTGGTTACGAGTTCGAGGTCGCTTGCGCGGTCCTCTCCCTTTCGAAGCTGTGTAACGGTGTATACCGAATCTATCGTGGACCACCTTTGCCCGGCTGTTGCCCGGCTAAGACCCATTTCTTCAGGGTCGGTCAAACTCACGTGTCAACACCCATCTGACGGCCTCCACGCTGTAAGTGCGAGCCCGGGCAGGACTCTGGCCTTAGGGCTAGTTTCCTCTAGGAATCAACCTTCTGGCGCTCCTGGACGGTCTGCGCACCGTGCGGCGTAAGCCAATCGACTGTGCACTCTGACTAACAGTCGGGGGAGTCTAGAAGCAGTACTGTTTCCTATAGAGCGGGGGTGGTTGCGGACCTTACGGTGACTGCTCTCGAAACGACCATCGGCTACCCGATCCTGGGTGAAGAGCCGGGCAAAGGACGCCGTGGTCCGCGATAGATTCGATAGACACCATTTCTCCGCTACGTAAGGGAAAGGACCGCGCAAGCGACCTCGAACCTGTAATCAGTCGGAGACCGGAGTGATCTGGTTGCAACTGGTAGTAGGGGCGCGAGTGTCGACCCGCTGGGGGATTAACGGAGTTATCTCGCGGTAAAGCGTTGGTCTCTTACGAGCGTGTGGCGTAACTGGACGGTGGGCTGTTTCGTCATAGGTCTTCTGCGCTCAGCTCACGGGAGACAGAACGATCTAATCTAAGAGACAGAACGATCTAATCTAATATTGTTCTAAAACTAAAACTTCTATCTTCTAATCTAAAACTTCCTAAGGTGACGGGTTCGCCCGTTGTAGTCAGCAGCTCTAGTTGTGGGCAAAGGGCGCCACGGTCCGCGATAAATTCGCCCGTAGTTGATACCACCCCTTGTTCACAGTGTGGTATCAACATGTTTTAGATATTATTTTTGTTGCTATTATACGATATACTCATAGCAACGTAACCGGAGATATCGTTTATTTGCATACTTTACTTTTCACTTCTGGAAAGTGGAGTCACGCTAATGCATTCGTTTTGAAATAGTGAATATGGATGAAATATACGTACCTACCTAGGCGACTATCCACGATCTACGTGAAATATGCGATCTATAAGGACGTGAAATTAGAATAATCGAACGGAATGACAGTATTGAAAACGGGTCCCATCAAACTTGCAGAAGGCAAATTTGCAGACGGCAATCTTGCAGACGGGATTCTTGCAGGCGGCAGTTTTGCAGAAGGCAATCTTGCAGAAGGCAGTTTTGCAAATGTCAAAATGACCTAACCTAACCTAACAGAAAAACTTAAAACATTTTTTTTAATGTTCAGTTTGATGTATAAAAGTCATCCACTACAAGGATGCCGGTAATTAATGTCACTTCGATTTTAGGGAAAGAAAAACCTAACCTAACCTAACCTAACAGAAAAACTTAAAAACTGTACTGAAGGTTGCCGCCTGCAAGGTTGCCGCCTGCAAGGTTGCCTCCTGCAAATCTGCCCTCAACAGATTTGGAACTGTCAAAAGTGACATTTGTGCAAACTTGCCGCATGCAAAACTGGCGCCCCCCTTGAAAACGACATATTGCGTTCGATTGCGTTTCTTCGTGAACTAAAATCGGAAATTAGTCCATGTGAACGAGACGGGGCAATACGCTAAAGCGAAGTGTGAGATGACCAGTTGTCACTTTTTCGCATTAAAACTGCGCGCCAAGGTCAAATCCTACACCGCACGAAATATGCTCGAGTTTATTCGGACGAGTATAAGTTCAACAGGTAGTATTTAGCGACGATAGTTCGTTTCATATTCCGCTCTAACGTATCGCTCTGTCTCGTTCGCTTGGACTAATTTTACTTTTAATTCACAAAGAAGCGCAATCGGGCCCATTGTCAGTGGAATGTGGTAGGTATTTTGTCGATATAATTTCGCAGTTAAAAATTCTCTATTACTCTTGTACTACGCTTTCGTCCGCAGTCACCTTGAATATGCTTCTCAAATATGGTCTCCTAGCTATAATGTTCACATAAAGAGAATTGAACGTATTCCAAATGTGTTCCTGAAACATTTGAATTATCGCTCCTTCTTGTCCTTTCCCAATTACAACGAAGCAGCTACCTTTCATGGGCTTCAATCTTTACAATCTAGAAGAAATTGCGCAGACGTGGTGTTTTTCCATAAAATATTGGCAGGTTTCATTGATTGTTCTGATCTTCTTGGAATGGTATCTTTCCGTGTACCATCGCGACTCACTCGCCAAACGGAGTTATTCCACCTTACGCAGGTTAGTAGGTACTAATTATGCACAAAACTGTTTCATGTATAGGGTATGTAAAATTTGTAATACGCAGCTCGGCGATATTGACCTATTCAATACGTCATCTTTCGCTCTTAAGAAAGCAATTATTAATGACGGTATTGATTTATCATTGCAATCGCAATATAAAATATATTATAAATAATATTTATTCACGAATATCTTTAAATAATATGTATGGCTATATTATGGAACGTGTATTTACATAACATTTTATTTAATATAAAATCGAAGACTATCGCGGTTGTTCGACATTATAAATAGGATAGAAAACGAATTTACCGCGTGAAAGTTTGTAGCACCCGACGTTTCGGTGACGTTGCAGCCGCCGTTGTCCAGGGTAGACTGAAGAGCTGTCAATCCTTTGTTTTGCGGGTAGGCCGCATACCGCTTCCGCCACTGCGTAGGTTATAACGATGGTAGGGGGCCGGGCTTGGAGCGCGGGAATTTTGAAAATCCGTCTTGCACACAACACTCACTGTATCCTGTTTTACGTCTTTGCGTTCGGCGTTCGGCGGCGGGAACATTTTAAGAAGAGGGTTCCACGAAGAGAGTTTGTAACCGTCGTCTCTGTTGAAGTTCGGGGTTCTTCTTATTTCATTGACTTCCCGGATCATACGAGGAAAGTAGAATTGTTCTTTGGATAGCACAATGGGATTTTGAAACTGCATCCAGTGGTTACTTCCGCTATCCAATATATGTTCGCAGATCGCCGATTTTTCTCGCTGAACGTTTTTAACAGCTTTGATGTGTTCTGACAGTCGCGTGGCTATGGGCCGTTTCGTTTGTCCAACGTAGGCTAGACCGCAACTGCATTCGACTTTATACACACCCGGGGTTTGCAGTGGTATTACATCCTTTACAGGCGTCAAAAATTGAGCTATATTTTGGGTCGGTTTGAAGATCGTTTTTATATCGAATCTGTTTAGCATCTTACTTATTCGATCTGTCACGCCCTTGACGTATGGTAAGAATGCTCTTGATCTGCTCGGTTTCTGAGTTTCGTCTGTATTAGATCATGTGCGTGTCTCGTGATATTCTCCGTATCCATTTTTCCTAAGGACATCATTGACATGTTCCATCTCCTTCGGAAAATGCTCAGCGTCGCATAGATCGCGTGCTCGATTCACGAGCGACGTTTGCACTGAACGTAGATGGTAGGGATGATGGTGTGAGCTTGCATGTAAATATCTGTCCGTATGTGAGGGCTTCCGATTAGTTCCGATATACCGTACGTCCGAGAGTATTGTCACTTCTCCTCGTCACTTTGACATCCAAAAATGGTAGGGAGCCGTCCTTCTCTACTTCATAGGTGAAACTGATTTTTGGGTGTATGGAGTTTAGATGACCCAGGAATTCATTCACCGTTTGAATGTTGCCTTTTAGGATGCAGAAGGTATCATCCACGTAGCGAAGCCAGAGACTGGGCTTAATTTTGGAGGTTTGCCCTCAAAATGTTCCATGTATAAGTCGCTTACTATCGGCGATACAGGGCATCCCATTGCTACTCCGTCGATTTGTTTGTAATAATCGCCACTCCATAGAAAGTAGCAGGATGTCAGGCAATGTTCCGCTCCAAGCCCGGCCCCCCACCACCGTTATAACCTACGCAGTGGCGGAAGCGGTATGCGGCCTACCCGCAAAACAAAGGATTGAGAGCTCTTCAGTCTACCCTGGAAAACGGCGGCTGCAACGTCACCGAAACGTCGGGTGCTACAAATTTCACGCGGTAAATTCGTTTTCTATCCTATTTATAACATTTTATTTACTTTATATGACTCCTTTCTTCCCAGTTCCCACCTCTCCCTATGTGTGTTAATTCTTCAAAAATGTGTTTAAATTATGAATGTTTAAGTGGAAACATGTAATTAGCTTTATTTTTTTTTACTTAATAATTTTGTAACAAATTTATTGTAACAGCTGTATGCTTTCTTAATAATAATAAAATATATTTTTAAAAATTAGAAAAAATAAAATAAAATAAGTCAACTAAGATAGTATTGCCGTTGAAAGTATAGGAATAAATGTTCGTTCGTTTACAATCTTTGTTTTGGCAACATGTTTTGTACCAATATATATATATATAATTATATTGGAGCCGATTGCGGTACATTGACAATCTAAAATAATGTCGGAAAACGCACCTAAATAAGAGCGTTTCGTCGTTGAAAAAAAATAGGTCATTTTGCGATTGCGCTTCTAGTCTAAATTTAGCCGCTAACAATTTTAACGCATTTCGTTCTAAAATAAGGTCACCATATTGATGACGTACGGCAAACATTTGCTAAAACGATAATACTCTATTATCACAAACATAAAGAATTGCACCAGCAAACAACCCATAAAATTATAACACGAGCGATAACTAATATTTATTTTTTATTTATTTATTTACAATAACTTTATATATGTCATATATACACCATTAACATACTATGGTTGAGTTGGGAGAGGTTGAACACATCCTATGGTGAAAATGTTTATCCGCATTCCTAACTAGGTCAGAGACCCGTATGGGATGCTGATTTTTGTTTAATGGTATCGACGAGCTGACTCTTTTGATATTATGAACTTACGTTGCATTGCATAATACATAAGAATATATACATATACATACATACACACACACATAAATATATATACATACCTACACATATACAAACATAAGCAAATAATACACGAGATATAATATTAGTTAGTAATACATAATTTAATAAAACAACTTAAATTATTAGCGAGAGCAATTGAGACTCAGCATGCAATGGACCCCTTTCAAGCAGAAGTACTTCTTTATTCTATATCAAGTATTCTAAATGAATTTAAGTTGTTTGCATTCTTATAACTCTCATTTAAATTATTATAAAATCTCGCCGCAAGGAAGTAAAAATGCCTTTGGGCAAACGAAGACTTTACAATCGGAATATTATAGTAACCACGTAGTGCCCAAACTGGATAGTACCCATGCACAGAGACATTTTCTATACTTGGCACCGTCGTTGTTCAATAAAACTTAGGAGGCATATATTTATTTATTTATTTATTTATTTAGGTACATAGGATTAGGTATACAGTTCATTCATTGGTCATGTAATCCTATAATAATTATATAAATTACTTAATAATTAATATAGGGAGGTTTAACACATCTTACATGACCTTTACTGCCAATAGCACATCTAACTAGGCGATAATTTGGCCCGTCTCTAGATGTGCATATTTTTATGCAATTTTAAGAAATGAAGTGTTTTTTTTTAAATAAATTATTTGGACCCACCACCTGTATATACACATAAATATACCAAATTTATAAAAAATATAGCTATGTAATAAATAAATACATTTATAGTTGTAATTTAATAAAATTTAATTAAGAAAAATAGATAAGTGATACTAAATAAATTGTCGTGCGTTGCAAAGAAGTTGATCAGATTTTACATATCCCTTGTTCAGTAGCCAGAAGGTTTGCTTTAAATATTTTTATGTTAGGATAATTTTTCATGTCTTCACTAAGGGAATTATATAATTTTGGGGCTATGTAGAATATATGTCTCTGGGCAAATGTTGTCCTGACTGACGGAATTATATAATTGATACTCGCGGACATTCTTGTGTTCAGATTGTTTTGAGTTCGGGCGTGGTCATCTCTAGATTTGTAGAATGCAAGAAGCGCTTGCTTAATGAATAACTGTTTAGCTGATAGCACATGGGATTGGGAAAATAACAAGGCAGATGGATGACGCCGGTTTTTCCTGTGAATTACTCTCAATAATAATTTCTGCGCTTTTGTCAATCTATCCAGATTATCATTAGTAGTAGCGCCCCATGCCGCGACTCCGTAGGACAAAATACTCTGACACAAGGCCATGTATACCATTCTTATGGTTGTTTTGGACAGAATGTTACGCAGCCGAAGAAATACATAAACCAGCTTTCTAATTCTCGAACTAAATTTGCAATCTGATTTTCCCAACATAGCTTCTCATCTACCTTTATGCCTAAGTAGGAGACTGTTGCAGATTTGCTTAATTTAGTACATACACATCTATTCTTATCCAAGCATTTGTCGGTATGAATGGCAAGTGTTTGGTTGGGAACCTGGCTGGGATTTCCCCGCAAGCTGAAAGTGATAAATTTTGATTTCGCAGCATTTAGCGTTAAAATATGGTTGTCGATCCAAGTTTATACTCAAGGTATAAATGTAAAAATAAATATAAACAAAAAAAGACTAACCCACTGGTTGATCACCCAGGGAAGGAAAGAAACTGAAAAACTAATTTGCTTTATTCCTAGCTAACTTACCATTCCTAACACATTATTATTCACCTACCATATATTTATGATTGGCATGCTTTTTGTTTTTTATATTATTATTATCACATACCTTTTAAGATTATTTGGAATTTTATTTTTTACTAAAATTTTAGCTTATTTGATTTTATTTTTCACTGCATTCTTCAGCGTATTATTTTTTTACTTAGCATTAGGCAGTACTTAATTATACAAATCTGAGCCTACCTTAGTGCGGAGCCTACCTTAGTGTTAGGTTAGGTTTAATTTAATTGTAACTGATATTATGATTTTTTGTAATATAAAGAATTTGAAAAATTTGAATATCCGAAATGCTATTTTGGCTCTACCTTTTTGATAATTGCCCGGTTAAAACCATGCGAGAGCGTGTCTATTTTAGAACGCTCCTGTTCGGAGCGACCGTAAAGTGCCCGCTTTGATTTATATCTGTTTCTGTGTGCCTTTTTTAAAAGAAAATGATGCCTAATGCATATTTACTCATTCGGAGACGACGTAATGCTGATTTGCAATAGTAGAGGCGTTTATTTTTGGTATTTTAAAACAATAATTTGATTCATAACCGGCGGCCATGTCTTGCGGCCGCTCTTTACTCAGAGCGGCCGCAAGACATGCGGAACTTCGTCACATAAGGGATTATTCCAACCCACTCGATGTGCCTGCTGTAGCATTTGTTAATTGTATAGGCTGTCGAAAGAAATGGAGCACTTTTTATCACTGCACGTAATGGAAAAACGCTAAAACAGCCTTTGGCACCTCTCACGCCGTTTCTCGAAGGTAACTAATTCACCTGTCAAATAGGAAGGGAAAGTAGATGCACTTCTTTAACTTTCAAAGCCCCCCTCTGAAACGTCACCCAACAAGCACGAAAGCCATATAAGATGTACCGAATATAGCTGTACGCTGATTAAAAGTCATGTAAAGGCATTCATATAACTGTCAGCTATGTAAAGGTGTCATTTAAAGCAATTTGGCTTATATTACCTTTTAGTCATATAATTTTGTCGTATAAAGAAAGCCTTTTAGTCGAATAAAAGTTGTATAATCGCTTTAAAGTATACTAATTTATAACCATTTTATAACTAACAGCTGTATAGTAGTCAAATAAATAACCTTTATAGAACAAAAAAAACGGTTGTGTCACCCCAAGATTTTCCTGTCAAGTAGCTAGGAACTTAATTCATCTGAATATTAATTTCATAAATTCTACCACCACCGCCACCCCCCCCCCCCCCAACCTAGCGTCACCCTTTAACCCCCCCCCCCCCGATGATTATAATGATGATGATGATGAATTCGAAGTCAAAATCGAAAACGAAATTAAAATCGAAATAAACATCGAAATCTAAACCGAAACCGAAATCGATATCGAAAACGAAATCGAAACTCGTATACAAAATTTTGGGTCTCTGCTGTTGACCGTTGAGGAGTTCTCTCATCGGGAGCCAACCCAGGGTACATCAGCCATGTCATGGTGGAACTGGAAAGGGGCTATCATAATTTAATGCGTATACAAAATTTTGGTCCCTGCTGTTGACCGTTGAGGAGTTCCCTCATCGGGAGCCAACCCAGAGTCCCTTAAACAGGAAAGTTAAAACAAAAGCTACTACGAAATGGGAGACTATCGCGGTTGTTTGACAAATAAGATAAAAAACGAATTTACACCGTGAATTTTGTAGCATCTTATGTTATACCGGATGCTACAAAATTCACGCGGCAAATTCGTTTTTTATTCTATTTATAAAAGCTACTACATTACCCTTACTCCACCAACGGCTGTATAAAGGTTAAAAGGCCCACTCTTATACAACTTATAGTCATAATGAAGTGCAGTAATTGATTTACAAAGAGTTAAAGCTGTATAGTTACTAGGACCTCATTTGCGCAGCTTATAATTTTATAAAGGTTATATTAAATTTACAGATGCCATATAAGCAAAAGGCCATTATTTCTCGAATCTTTATAACCTAAAGTTCTTGTATTATATAATTATCTCTTCATAAGTGAGTTAACCATTTTTGGTTAGACGCTTACAAATGCTAAAATTGTATCTAACCAATATTGGTTAGGGCGCTCCGCGCTGCGTAAAATGCCAACTTTTTAAATATTTATTCATTATTATCTTAATTGTTTGACGAGATAAGGTTATAATATTATAAATTTCAAATTTCAATGCGATCATTTTACAGTTATTCTTTTTACGATCCGTATAGTAGTTTAACCCCTCAAATGTGAGGCGTCCCTTAAGGGATGCCTTGGCAAAATGCATACAAAATGTATATAAATTTATATAAATGTAAATATAAATGTAAATGTGCGCCGCTTTATAGTAATCCGCTCTATAGTAATGCTATAGCTCTATAGTAAACCCCGCTCTATGTAAATGTAAATGTAAATATAAATTTATATACATTTTGCCGTAGGCAACCCGAGCTAATCGCCATTCATTTGAGGGGTTAAAAGTTATGGTCGTTTATCTCAAGGCCATCTACTTCACGCGCAAAACTGTCCCGGGCAGAAGTGACGACTAAATTTTTACCCCGCGATAAGAAGGGCATTTTAAGTCATAAAATACATGTATTATAGGTTTATCTTATTTCAAAAGTGTGAACAATACCCAGCAAGTGTTCTTTTTTACTGCCAAAAAAAAAATTATTTACAAAAAACTTTAAGCCTTTATGAATTAAAATTGTGTTAACATCAGTGGCGTATCGTGACTTGGCGGTGCCCAGCATAAAAATTTGTTTGTGGGGCCTTAGGAGGGGGAAAGATAAAAGAAAAAAAATGTTTGCATAAAATTAAAAGAAATATTTATTCATCATAATTATCTGTCACTTTTTCCAAAATTTTTACAAGCTATTCAAATTAAATATACACTGTCCTTGCCTTTTTTTCGGCAAACTGATTTATTAAATCACTTATAGCTGATGATCACTTTGGTTTTTCTAAAGTTTCTGCCTCTATGGACAATAGTGACAGGTCTGAAAGACGTTCATGTCCCATCGAAGTTCTTAGGTAATTTTTTATCAGTTTCAATTTTGAAAAACTTTTTTCAGCAGTTGCTGTTGTAACTGGAGGGTCAAGAATAAAAAACATGCTGTTATTACCTCCGGAAAACTGGATGTAAGACTATTGACTTTTATCAGCAATAATTCAATGAGTTCGTTAATTTAATGTTTTTTTTTTTATTTCAGATTTTAAGCATGTTTTTAGAGCCTTTAATTGGTCATAACGAATAACTGAGATGACTTTACTGTATTTATCAGACAGTTTTCCGGAAGCGTTTAATATCTCTTCGTTTGAAGAAGACAGGAGTTTCTCCGGTTGTAATATTTCGAATATACTACTCAGGTCGCCAGGTCAGGCCAGGTCAGGTTGGGGGGTCCTGTGGCCCGAGGGTGCCGTATAATTGATTAACAACTGTTTAACATTAATATTTTTGAAGGCGCGATAAAATTTTGTTAGGCATGTTATCTAATATTGTCCATAAAATGATGTTCACAAGAGAGTTTGTGTATTAAACTACAATATATTAGTAGCCATTAGAAATGCTATGATTGAGACGGCAAATGATCATGCAGCTTCCTTTTGTTACCATTCTATATCATTTCAAGGCATTACCCGACTAGAAGTTGTAATAAAGTATCAATTGGAGACACTTTTGCAGCCGCTGGCTATATAAGGGTGTCACAGCAAGCGCTATCAATCAATACTAAAGGTAGCCGTTATGACCGCTATTCAGCCACTATTCAGCTAAAAGCCGTATAAATTGCGCCTAATCCGGTGGTATAGACGTTGTATAAACGTTTATATGACTGCTACTGCAGTTCTTGTGACTAAACGCTGTAACGATAACGTTGCCGTAACCGTTATATAGCCAATTTGTGCTACTTGGGCAGGATGTTAAGTTACGCGTGGGAGCGATATTATCAACAGCGCTTCATTATCCGACTCTTCCATATCTCTTGCGCTAATTTCATACTTTACTTTCAAAATATATGGATATTGATTACTATCACTAAATATAAAATATCGATTACACACTACATAATCCCCGCTCCTTAAATGTTATCGAAACATTTTCTAATTAAATTATTCGGATTTGTTATCTAACATTTACTTTCTTCGTAATAGTACCTAAGCAATAACACACCTTGTTGCCATTATTATATTTTCGCCAACTCCTGAGAATGAATACTTGTTGCTGGCAATTCAATACTCTAAAAACACAGCTGTCAAAATCTTGTTTCTTGATTAATGGTGGTAATCGCACAATTGCTGCAGTGTATTTTTCTATATTTGCATCGCATTTAGTCATTTCGATTTGACCAATATTTAATCACAATGAAACGACAAGAAAGCGGAGAAACCATCGAAGATACTAAAGTCGACGTGAAGATGGAGAGTGACGTCCATGTTAAAAAGGAACAGCCAGATTCATCTGACACGGAGGAAAACTTCCTCGATTTCGAAGAGGACGTAATGCGCTTTATCAAGCCAGAAGGAAGGGACCCCGTTGAATCGCTTGTCAAGGAAGAGAAAGAGGAGATATTTTTAAAAGATCTTAAAGTATTTGTGACGAAATTGGATAACTTCGCCTGCGTCAGATGCGATAGCGATCTCGGTACAATAGGATCCATGATGGTTTATAAACACAACCATGAGATGGTTTTGTTTTGCAACGACTGTTTTGTGTCTACGGAAAAGAAGTTTTCGTGTATGAAATGTGTCCGTGTCTTCACGGGTCGATACCATCTCATTGATCACGTAAATGGAGTTCATCGCCGATTGAAGAAATATAAGTGCTGGGAATGTAACAAACCATTTGCAACTGCAGCAAGTTTAAAATTACACGTCGATTCAATACATCGCAAGTTGAGATATGAATGTAAGGAATGTAAGAAGTCATTTCCTGTCCTAAACGCCTTAAATACTCATGTTAAATTCATTCACAGGCGGTCGAGTGTATTTTCATGCAGCGAATGCAACAAAGCATTTCCAACTCTCGATCGATATAAAATCCATATAAATGGTGTACATCGCAAAATGAAGGAATATCAATGTGAGCAGTGCGAAAGGGCTTTCTTTCATAGACGTAAATTAACTAGACATGTCAATACTGTACACCGAAAATTTAAACCATTCGAATGCAACAAATGCAATCGCCGCTTTGGACAACGAACTACTTTAAATGTACATATTAACTCAGTCCATCTCAAGGTAAACTTTACTTGTGCGGAATGTAACCGTTCTTTTACAACAAAGACAAGTCTATACAGGCATATTGACGTTATTCACAGAAAATTAAAGTCATACGTTTGCACGAAATGTAAGCGTACTTTTAGTGCAAAGGCATACCTTACAAGACACAAGAATACACTCAAATGCAGTTTGCAAAATAATTAATCTTTCGAATAGAAAACATCGACATTAGGTTTGTAAGGTCTCTTCTACTTACCTATTCGACATCTTTGTTTCATTAAGACTCACTTGAATGGCTATAACTACATATAATTCAATAGTACAACATTATCCAATATTACAATAGTACAATATTTTATTGTGGTGTATTCCATTTTCTAACTAGTTTTGAGTTATTGTCTAGGAGTTGACGGAAAACATCTTAATATTAATTACATTAAATAGGATTTTTTTTCCCGGCATATCTAACATTTAGCATTAGACTATGTATGTTTAAGTTTATATATAATTAACAATAAAAGTGTCGTTTAAGAAATATATTAGTTTCAATCATCCATTATTTGCTTTATTTAATCCTTTTCACTCGAGGCCTTTTTAGCATCTAAGAAAATACTACATTGGAAACATACCATTTTAATACCACAAAATACTTGAAACCTCGTATGAAAATACTACTAAAATACAAAAAAAACTACCAAAATACTATAAAAATATTAGACTCGTTCAGTCTGGCATCAGTTCAGTCCACGATTGCAAGACGTATAGAGTAGTAATGTACACTAATAATAAAAACATAATTCTCATTCATGTTAATAATAATGTTATAATAATTTAATTACCGTAACCAGTTTACAATAATCAATAGTACTTGTATTTAAACAACATTACAGTGAGGGTAATATAAATCAAAATGACGTTTAAAAGCAATCAAAGTGTAATGAAATTAGTATTAAAATATAATAATAAATAATTGTATAAAAACATAAAAAATGGAAGTAATATAATTAAAAAATCCATAACTAAGGAATAAAAATATGCCTCACATACAATACATTACATAAAATCGTTGAAGCCTTATTGAATATTCGACACAGAAACTTCAGCTTTTATCTACATTTACTTCTATACTAATATTAGTATTCTATACTAATATTACGACAGCAAGAGTATGGCTCATGCTATTGGCCTTCAATGCCAGAATGATTGGACAACAATTGGGGACTTTTGCATTCCGCCTCCAATGCACTGGAAGGTACCTAATGCTCTATGACTGGACGCCAGAGATGCTGAAATTTTATTTGAATGCCTTTCAGCATACACTTCCAGACCCCAGTAACCTCGCTCGTTGGAGCTTTGCCGAGGATAGTTCTTGTCCCCTCTGTAGCAATACCCCTTGCACAGCTAGACACATTCTAGCTGGCTGCAAGGTGGCCTTAGATCGAGGACGGTACACTTACCGCCATGACAAAGTTCTCGCTGTTATTCGCGAGGTAATTAGTCTCTCAGTGGCTCGTGCCAACAAGGGTTTGACAGTATCCTCCAAACCCCCAATACAGTTTGTGCGGGATGGCTCTAAAGGCAAAAAACACCTTTCTCAATAATCGAGAAAGCTACAGATTGGATTCTGGAGGTTGATTCGGTCTCTAAGCAGTATAAATTCCCTGAAAGTCTCGGATCCACATCCCTCCGTCCAGATATAACTCTTTACTCTCTATCTCGGAAGGTGGCTCTTATTGTAGAATTAACTGTTCCATGGGAATCAAATATCCCAAAAGACCACGAGTACAAATTAAATAAATACCATTATCTTGCAAATGCCGTAACCCGGAACGGCTTCACCGTTCACCTTCACGCGGTGGAAGTTGGCGCTCGTGGCCTGCCAGCTAAATCTCTAAAATACCTCTTTAAAGATCTTGGCCTTTCCAGAAAAATAATCAACTCTTTCTTAGAAAAATTATCTAAAACTGCGATTTGCGCATCTCAAATTCTATGGCTTCGAAGGGGGAGTGAATGGGTGGTAAGGTGAACGCTCACATGTGGCAAGACAGCTGTCCTAAACTTACCACAGCCGGTTCGTAAGTCCGGAATCCACTGCTCACCCCCCAGAAGTGTAAAAAAATACTAATATGATGGGCCCGACTCCGGTCGGTGAATTCCATGGCCGCTCCGTGTGTTTTTATTTATTATAAGAGGTAAAGTTTGTGAGGTTGTAGAAAGTAATCTCTGGATCTACTGAACCGATTTTGAAAATTCTTTTACCAATAGAAAGCCACGTTATTTGTGAGTGTCATAGGCTAGGTATATAATAATGCGAAAAATGAAAAGACTTTTTCGTGGTAGTCAGATTTGCAAAGTAAGTCGGAGAAAAAACGGTCGAACGAAAAGGTTTCTAACTAACGCTGCCTTAACGATGAGAGATATATGATTTAAGTTCTAGAGAAAAGGTGTAGAGCTTAATAATGCCTACAAGAAAGTCAGTGATAGCAAATGTCTAACTTTTATATTTGAGTCACAAAAAGTAGGAATTTATAATAAAAAAAATAATGTAAATTGTTAGGTCATGTTTATTGGTCATATTATTAACAATTATAAATTCTTATAAAAATAAGTAAATTTATCATCTCAAGTGTTTGAAACAAAAGACTTTTCCCTTTTACTGCATAAATGATTGATGGGAGCTAATGGGCCCATGATGGGTTGGCCACGAAGACCCGTGTGTTCAGGATCGGTCACACTCACGGATCAACACCCATCCGACGGCCTCCACGCACGGGGTGCGAACCTGGGTAGGACTCTGGCCTTGGTCAGTTTCCCCAGGGAATCAAACCTCTGGCGTTCCTGGACGGTCTGCGAACCGTGCGGCGCATGCTAATCGATTGTGCACTCTGACTAACAGTCGGGGGAGTCTGGAAGCTGTATTGTTTCCTATAGAGCCTGCTCTTGAAATGACCGTGAAATGACTCTTGAAATGAAATGATCCGATCCTGGGTGAACAGCCGGGCAAAGGACGCCATGGTCCGCGATAGATTCGGTATTCAGCGTTTCACCGCTTCGTAAGGGAGAGGACCGCGCAAGCGACCTCGAACTCGGAACCAATCAAGAGACCGGAGAAATCTGGTATCAATTGGAAGTAAGGGCGCGAGTGTCGGGCCCGCCAGGTAATCATTACTGGCTATCTCGCGGTAAGGCGTTGGTCTCTTACGGGTTGTGGCGTAGCTAGACGGCGGATTGTTTTTGTCCAAAGTCTTCCAGGGAGATAGAACGACTAATCGTTAAAACTCCCTGTGGTGACGGGCTGGCCCCTTGTAGTCTAATGGGCCCTTGCTGAGTTGGCCACGAAGACCCATTCTGTTCAGGGTTGGTCACACTCACGGGTCAACACCTATTCGACGGCCTCCACGCATGAAGTGCGAGCCTGGGTAGGACTCTGGCCTTATGGTTAGTTTCCCCTGGGAATCAACCTTCTGGCGCTCCTAGACGGTCTGCGCACCGTGCGGCATAAGCCAATCGATTGCGCACTCTGACTAACAGTCGGGGAAGTCTGGAAGCAGTACTGTTTCCTATAGAGCGGGGGTGGTTGCGGACCTTACGGCGACTGCTCTCAAAACGACCATCGGCTACCCGAGCCGGGCAAAGGATGCCGTGGTCCGCGATAGATTCGGTATACACCGTTTCTCCGCTTCGAGGACCGCGTAAGCGACCTTGAACTCGTAACCAATCGAGAGACTGGAGTAATTTGGTCGCAATTGGGGGGCGTGAGTGTAAGCCCGCCGGGTAACACTCCTGGCAATCTCGCGGTTAAGGCGTTGGCTTCTTACGGGTTTGTGACGGAGCTTGACGATGGACTGTTTTGTCCAAGTCTTCTGCGCTCACTCCAGGGAGAACGACTAATCGTTAAAACTTCCTGACCTGACGGGCTCGCCCGCTGTAGTCAACAACCCTAGTTGTTTAGGGCTCTGTTGAGCCGCAGTACTCCTAGTTAGTGTAATAACTAAGTTATTTGCATGTCTGGGAAGTTATTTGCTTATTCAAGGATTTGATATTCCTTAATATTATTATCTCTATTTTCAAACGTACTGGTAACTCACATAAATAAGTTGACGTAAAGCCACTGACTTATAACTACTAAATCGCGCGACCAGCCTGAGAATGCGTCAGCCGAATAGAAAGAGACAGTAGCATAATAATATAGTACTCCCTCTATCCTTGTTTAGTCGCGCATGACAACGATTATATATCACCATGGCAACGCTTCGACGCCATAAGTCTGCTATGCTATGGACAAACGTGCACGCGCAATTAGACAAGAATAGAAGGGGTCTCTTATGCAGCTATCTCTTTCTATTCGGTGAACGCATTCACTTACAGTCCACCTTCACATACCCGCCCTCTATTTTATTGGCTCTGCGTGTGAAGGTGTGTTGATTAACATAACTTGATCCATAACCTAAATGACTCATGGCTGACCTGTCTTTCGACTCCAATCTTCTCTAGATTATGAAAATAATCCCAATAAAATGTGCAGACGATACACTAAGCCACAATAAATCTTCAAATAAGTGGTTGGTGGCGCTGATTTATTTAGATTACTCTTCACAGTGTCTGTGTCGGGTAAGCCGTCGTTACGAAAACGCTACGAGACGGGAACGACCCGGCCAGTAATGATAAGAAATCGACTCCACAAATCGATTAGGTACTCCATTTTGAGGAAAAATCGTAGATATATATCGATGTCGTGCAGTTTGGGGCTGATGGCCTGTTTGTTACATTATCTTGCGTCGTCTCAACTCACGGTTCAGCTTCCATCCAGTAGCTTCCTCGACGAGGGACTAACC
Source organism: Micropterix aruncella (assembly GCA_944548615.1). Classification (NCBI taxonomy): domain Eukaryota; kingdom Metazoa; phylum Arthropoda; class Insecta; order Lepidoptera; family Micropterigidae; genus Micropterix; species Micropterix aruncella. The sequence goes on along the minus strand of OX155978.1, from coordinate 16,301,297 downwards.
ACAATATTTTCAACTCTTTCCATTGACGTGACCAAATGATGCCTGCATACCAAATTTCAGCTCAAGCGTTTGGGCACTAAGTAAACGAATACACACACACACACACACACGATCGAATGCAATAACAAGACACACACTTACACATGTTACACGTACACACACAAATGAGCACGTTATAGTAGGGTTAGTTGTAAGAGATTGTCATGTGACAATAAACTCGCTTATTGTGATTTCGCAATAAAGATTTCACAATAAACAAACAAACAAACAAACACAGACACACAGAGAGAGACAAACAGACAGAAACATAGATATACAGACAGACTGCAGTCTGGAAATGGACCTACTTGTCCCGAAGGTGGGGGGGGGGGGCGTCAAAATGTATATGTATATCCGTCTTCATCTCGAAGGAAAAATATCGCGTTAATATTACTTTATCTCCTCGTCGGTTGGTGGACCGGTAAAGCAAAGTTGCAGCTTTATATAAATAATGTACATTATGGGCCCGATTGCGTTTCTTTGTGAACTAAAACTAAAATTAGTCCAAGCGAACGAGACAGAGCAATACGTTAGAGCGGAATATGACACGAACGATCGTCGATAAATACTAGGTACCTGCCGAACTTATACTCGTCCGAATAAATTCAAGCATATTTCGTGCGGTGTAAGATTTGACCTTGGCGCGCAGTTTTAATGCGAAAAAGTGACAACCGGTCATCTCATACTCCGCTCTAGCGTATTGCCCTGTCTCGTTCACACGGACTAATTTCCGATTTTAGTTCACGAAGAAACGCAATCGAGCCCTATCTCAAGTCCACCCTATTCAGGCGATGAAATTGACCATAAGTTTTCGCTCAGCGGCTATTCATATTCGCCTTGGAGATAGCCTTTGGCTTAGTGGAAAATCAAAAGAGGTATTTTCCAAACATTATCATTCCTGCGCCTTGGAATCCTGTTATATTAGCTGCGAGAAAAGGGAATCCGTTTAAGATAATGGAAATAAAACGAGCAGATGGTTAGGACCATTTCCAGACTGAGACGTGTGTGTGTGTGTGTGTGTGTGTGTGTGTGTGTGTGTGTGTGTGTGTGTGTGTGTTCCTTCACTCTAAGCATCATATGGTCATGGCAAGAGTGGAAAACATTTTGTTTGACATCGGTCTACCAGACAACACGCTAATGTTACTTCAATCTCGAAATATTTGATTTAGAAACAGCCAATACGCTGCTGTCGGTGCCGCTGGATCTCGTACTCCATTCACGATTCGCTTCCTTTCTTGACGATGTTTTGCCACGTCTCGAGCATCCCTAAACGATAATCGTTGATTCTTAAGGTCGTCTTTGATGTTATTTAGCCAGGTTTTCTTCGGTGCCGATCGCTGAATTCTCCATTCTGTCGGACGGTCTCGCCAAAGAAGTTTACGTGGCAAGCGATTATCGTTCATTCGGCAAGCATGGCCAGACCATCGTAGCCGACGTTTTTGTACTTCTTCTTCGATCGTTGTTAGTAGATCTCATCTTTCTCTGAAGGTCTCGTTTCGAATTCGGTCGCGGAGTGAGACACCGAGAATCTGCCTCAAGCATCGCATTTGGAAGACTTCGAACTTTTTGAGGTCCGATTGTAGTAACGTCCACGTTTCCAATCCATAAAGACGAATGGTAAGAACCAACGTTCGGTATAGTTGTACTTTGGTTTTGATGGCAATATTCGTTCGCTTCCATATGCACCACTTGAGCAAGGCGAATGTTGCTGTTGCCTGACCGATCCGGCTATGGACATCGGCCTTTGATGCCACTTTCTTTTCCGTAACCAACGATCCTAAATACTTGAATTGTCGATTGATTATTATTGTCCGACGCTAGGGGCCGTCCGGTGTTGGGTACTTACCCCTAATAGCATTGAATGTTGTGAATTTAAATACCTACTCATAGAACAAAAATACTAACGAGGATACGCCGTAATGCTTCTGGTTGGAAGACGGGAGGTACGTTTGAAAATAATAATGTCAATATTTTTATCCTTGGGTTATTGATAAAAACAATAGATTACCAAACTAAAAAAACATACTTTTATAAGTACTGCAATAACAGCAAAATATAATAACCACTCTGTTCTCATTCCTCATCCCGTAAGGGACTACCTAAGTGTAAGTCATGTTTTTAATTAACTATATTATTTGAGTGTAAAAGTGTGGGGTGCTTGTTCATCAAATCAAATCATCATAATGCTTCCCATTGAAATATTTCCAGCAATCATCTGTTTAGGTACATAAAATTCCATAATGGTTTACTTTTAGGATCGCTTATGTTTTAGATCTCCCCAGTAAAAGAAGAAAAGGAAGTATTCCTTTGATATAATAAAAATTCTAGAAATGTGAACATCATATTTCACATTTCACAAGAAATTTATAATCAAACATTATAACTTTTAAGCTATTGCATAGCTTTTATCGCGGGCCTAGGCCAGCGCGGCGACCGAATGAAGACATTTCTTAACGAAAATTATTGATTTTAAACTGATAATTACGACTAAACGAGTAGACTGCTTACGATTCGAAAAAAATATATGTTAAACAAGAACATTATCCTAATATTCTTAGCTTTGAATATTTTAGATTTTGTTTATATTACATAGTGTAATTAATTTGTGAAATTAGGTCTAACCGAACACAAAAACGACTACTACGCAAATACTATCTGGCGTATTATTATGAAACCTGCACCATTTGAAAGATAATTTAATTATCTATCTTTTTATCTACGTTATTTTTTGAATAATTCGTTTTTTTGCTTTATTGAATAAAAAAAATCGTGCGCGGCGCTCTACCGGAAGACGTTTAAATTATTCCGAAGCCGCAGATGATTCGGAATAATTTCAACGTTTTCCGATAGAGCGCAGTTATCTGATATCAATAAAAATAAAAAAATAAAATAAATAAATAATTATAATTGCATAAGTTGTTAAAAATGCTATGCAATAAATAGCTTTACCGCGGCAGTCCCCGAGTGCCACACGTATTTTTTTATTTTCTCCCTGCCATTAATTTTCGTTTGCTGGCGAGATCTAAAATATAAGCGATCCTAAAAGCAAACCATTGTGAATTTTTTGGGGCCTAAACAAATGTTTTCAAATGTGATTCGGGGCAAAGCCAATAATATGATGAAACCCACGTCACACACAGGTAGTAGAAATAAATGGATTTAGATCGACACCTCAACCGATATCCTGCGGAGTTCCCCAGGGATCGATTCTTGGTCCATTATTATTTTTATTTTTTATTAATGATGTAGGCAATTGCTTACCCGCCTACACCAAAACCTTGCTCTATGCGGATGATAAAAGTTTCCTGTTTCACGATAACAATCTTAACGACCTAATGAGCAATCCCAATCATGCGTTCAACCTAGCAAGTTCATAAGAGAATCATATCACAGAGAATAATTTATTGCTTAATGCAAAAAAACCGTAACTATGCACTTCTCCTCAAAATATAAATCGTCTGCTATACCATTCAATATAACTCCTACTTTTTAAGATTTCACTAACTGCCATCGTAATGTACTGTATTATGTGATTATTATATTATAACATGCTATTGTATTATATCATATTAAAGAGGTGAAATAGAGATTTAGCTGGCAGGCCACGAGCGCCAACTTCCACCGCGTGAAGGTGAACAGTGAAGCCGTTCCGGGTTACGGCATTTGCAAGATCATGGTATTTATTTAATTTGTACTCGTGGTCTTTTGGAATATTTGATTCCCATGGAACAGTTAATTCTACAATAAGAGCCACCTTCCGAGATAGAGAGTAAAGAGTTATATCTGGACGGAGGGCTGTGCATCCGAGACTTTCAGGGAATTTATACTGCTTAGAGACCGAATCAACCTCCAGAATCCAATCTGTAGCTTTCTCGATTATTGAGAAAGGTTTTGTAGTTAAATGTTTTTTGCCTTTAGAGCCATCCCGCACAAACTGTATTGGGGGTTTGGAGGATACTGTCAAACCCTTGTTGGCACGAGCCACTGAAAGACTAATTACCTCGCGAATAACAGCGAGAACTATGTCATGGCGGTAAGTGTACCGTCCTTGATCTAAGGCCACCTTGCAGCCATCTAGAATGTGTCTAGCTGTGCAAGGGGTATTGCTACAGAGGGGACAAGAACTATCCTCGGCAAAGCTCCAACGAGCGAGGTTACTGGGGTCTGGAAGTGTATGCTGAAAGGCATTCAAATAAAATTTCAGCATCTCTGGCGTCCAGTCATAGAGCATTACCTTCCAGTGCATTGGAGGCGGAATGCAAAAGTCCCCAATTGTTGTCCAATCATTCTGGCATTGAAGGCCAATAGCATGAGCCATACTCTTGCTGTCGTAATCTCCCCGCAAAAGAGACTTCTTCAAGTCCATGTCGCTCGTGGTTGTACTGCCATACCCCAGACCAGTGCCATTCTGGCTGATTCCAGTAAGGAACTTTTTGTGGAAGTCTACGCGGGCTTGTAGATCATTTGAATCACTACGGCCACTTATTACGTGCTTCGATATTGCCGGATCTTTGGAATTGCACAGAATCGAATTTTTGGTTATTCTGGAGTTGGCGTAGAGCAGAGAGGGCAGTTTAAGCGCTAGCCCAAAATTTTGTTTGGACCTGAAGAGAGTCGAGGGGTCAGCTGGTTTGGCTAAGGACAGCCAGGATTTTAAACTAGCTGTCACCAGCGCATCTAGACGGGACAGTTGGGTTTTGGTAAAATCGTAAATAAGAAAGGGCCATGACAAATGTGACGTTAGATAATTGTCATAGATCCAGGCCTTACGAGGGCCAGAAATTAGCAAGGCATCTATTTTCGCCAGGCAACTTTTGAAATGCTCTATAACATCGCCCGAGACGTCTTTTCCCTGATGGGTGATTTTTCTGCCGAGGAATTTGAAATGATTGTTTGGGTCTATAAGGGAGATATTAGAGCCCTTATAGACCAATTTGGGGTCATAGGATGTAAATTTAGTGCCCATGCGGGCGAGTCCAAGGCAAAAACATTTGGAGGGCTTCACTTTTATACAGCCTGACCAGTCGCAGAAAAGCTCCACTTTCTGTAATAGCAGGAAAAGCTGCTTGGGGCTTCTGGTGATGAAAGTTAGGTCGTCGGCAAAAGCGAGGCACGACGAATAATGAATGAATATGAGAAAGTCGAAAAAGTGAAAAAAAATCAGCATTCTAACTTGTACTTGCCTTACGGAAAATACGGAACTCTATTTATAAATTGTAAATACTATTGTGATCTTTATTAGATTCTCTATCAAAGGTAATATTTCGTTTTGCTTGTTTACATACAAAAATATTTATACATTAGCTCATAAATACGAATAACAATTTTGATAATTTCTCGAAAAAAAAACTTTTTTTGAAGTGTGATACAGTAATGTGATAAAGTGTGATACGTAGTGTGATACAGTAGGTATCACACTACGCTGTAAATCACACGAACCCCCCAGTTTGTTGTATAAATTTACAGAAACTAAAAATGTTTCGAGTCGATCATCTGAAAAGCAGTACTAGTTATGACAGATCAAAATTCCGAAGTCTTTACCAGTATTTGAAATTCATTGAAATATTGAAGCTTACGATATGCCCAAGAAGTGATTATTGTACTCCAAATAGTCACATTGCATAGAAAAAACATTAATTATTAATATTAAAATTTGCTTTATTTCCCATATTGAAGAACTAGGGAAGTGACATTTTATTTGTAAAATCGATAAAATGTGCACTTCGATTATTATTGCATTATTATTACAGTACGATTGTATTATTGCATTACTTTACGCTAAAACTTTGGCAAAAATAAGTTTACCCATGAGTAGGTACTCTAATAACAAAAAATATTATTTTTATTTATGGCATTAATAATTTAAATTGGGATTTTTGATATTTAATTTCCGTATTAAAATTAAAATTACATTAACAGAAATAAATCCAAGTGAAATCAAAATAGTACTAAAATACATAGTTTTACAAAAAAAAATATTAAAAGTTTCTATAAAATATTTAAATAATCCAAAGAATAAAAAAGTCCCTCACTTACAATATTGTGGTGAGCAGTAGCATTAATAATTAATATCTTTAAATCCGTGCAGACTTCCATTTTTTTTCAAAAACTATAAAATAAAAATCGTTTTTGTAATATTATAATACCATCTTAAAAGTGTTATATTATAATACCAGGCTAAAATGTTTTTTTGCGGATTTATCAACATCTTTTAAGTCTAATTAAATGACTAAAGAAACATTTCTCAATGGCAATCGGAAACACTGATTCTGACAGCGGTGAAAGCTGTCAAAATTTTATCCACCCTAAAACCTTCCTCCGAGAAACGCTTTTTGCATCGCATTTTAGACAATTTGACACTTAAATATTACAAATGGAGCGCCAAGAACACAAAGAAACCATCATAGATCTTAAAGTGGATATGGAGTGTGACGTTCATATTAAAGAACAACAGCCAGATTCACCTGACACGGGAGTGAATATTCTCGAGTTCGAAGAGGACGTAATTCGTTTTAAGCCAGAACGAACCGATCCTATTGATTCTGATATCGAAGAGAAGGAAGAGGAGATTATTGTAAAGGACTTCAAAGTCGTTATAACGAAATTTGATAATTTCGATTGTATCGCATGCGATGGCCACCTAGATACAAGTGGATTAATGAAGATATACAACAGCTATAACAATGAGATGGTACTATTTTGCTACACCTGTTACAAGCCCGAGGGAAAGATGTATATCTGTGTGAAATGTGACCGCGGCTTCACGTGTTGGCCGAATCTGATTGATCATGTGAATGGCGTTCATCGCCGATTGAAGAAATATAAGTGCACGGAATGTGACGCAGTCTTTGCACAACAAGGAAATTTAAAGAGACACGTTGATTCAAGACATCGCCAACTGAAATATGAATGTCAGGAATGTAAAAAATCATTTTCTCGACGCGACGACTTGAATGCTCATGTCAATTTCACGCACAGGAAATCGAAGATATTCCCATGCAGCGAATGCAGCAAAGCATTTCCAACTTTAAATACCTATAAAACACATATAAATGGTGTACATCGCAAGATGAAGGAAAAGTCGTTGTGAGCAGTGCAAGCGGGCTTTCTTCAAGCAACAAAACTTAATGAGACATGTCAATACTGTAGGGTACACCGAAAATTAAAACCATTCGAATGCAAGACATGCAATCGCACGTTTGGACAAACATATTAAACAAACATATTAAATCAGTTCATCTTAACATAAAGTTTACTTGAGCGGAATGTAACTACACTTCTAAATCCAAAAACGCTGTAATCAGACATATTGACGTTATTCACAGAAAATTGACGCCATGCGTTTGAACGAAATGTTAGCGTACTTGTAGTGCAAAAAAGTTCTCTTACAAGGCACATAAAAACCGTGAAATTCATTTCGAAGAATAATTAAACATTCTAAAAGAAAACATCGACACATAGGTTTGTAATATCTGTCATACTTACGTAATTGAATTGAGAAAAGCAAGATATTTGGATGGCTATAACTACATGGTACCGAATCAATCCATCAAACTGTCCATTAGTAGTAAATTTCTTGAAATGAGGTTATTTTTATTGATGTAAACCTCTCTTTTTATTTTCTCGATAGTTTTAAATTATTGTCTACGAGTTTTAAAAAAACTATATATCTTAATATTAAATAAATTAGACGATTGTTATCCATCAAATTGAGATATATACATTCTTGAGTTACATACTACCTATTTATTAGATTATTATTTCTTTCTCTCTCTTAGTTATATTGCTTTTATAAGTGTGCGCACAATTCAAAACTTAAAACTTACATAGTCGAGTCTACCTTGGTACAGGCTTTGGCCTAGTTAAGCGGATATATATATATATATATATATATATATATATATATATATATATATATATATATATATATATATATATATATATATATATATATATATATATATATATATATATATATATATATATATATATATATATATATATATATATATATATATATATATATATATATATATATATATATATATATATATATATATATATATATATATATATATATATATATATATATATATATATATATATATATATATATATATATATATATATATATATATAAATATATTTAAATATTTGATAGTTTTCTTTATATACATATTCTTTTTAGAATTGATCAAATAGATGATTATAAAGTAAATAAATATAAAAGCCTCTTACATCGTGACGAAGGACTCCCTTGATGGGATTTGGGAATGCTTTGGTGTAAACGAGAATGGTGAATGTCTCTCACTTGCGGAAAGAGAAGTAGGTTTAGTTGGGCCCATTTTACAACTAGTAACGCTCACCCTTCATCCAATTATCTCAAAAATTAAGCAACTATCCTTATTTACACGTAAAATCACTCGAATACTTATTATTTCAAGGGAAATAACAAGACAAGACGAGCTACTTGACAGATGGATGAATTTAAAATGTCGAATTTGGTTTTTTAATTTTCTAAAGGTGCGATATAAAGAAACTGCGATCGATAATATTTTCAGCTGAAAAATTAAAACTAAAAGCGTGACATGCCCTCACATCAATGAAAGGAAGCAGTCAGCTCTTTCCTATTAGTTGGAAAGTTTACCTTTAACCTAAATGGAGTATTTACAATGAAGCAAACATAAATTATGTAAAAATTAAATATTTTGAAATATTTGATAGTTCTGTGTATATTTATATTATTTTTAGAATTGATCAAATAGATGATTATAAAGTAAATAAAGTAAGTAAGTGATAAAGTAAGTAATAACGATGTAAGTGGCTTTTATATTTATTGTATATGTGTAAGTGTACATTACTGATTGTATATTAACTTTTAAATTAATTTCTATCTCGCAAAGTAGTTTATTAAAGTTAAAAAGGTGAAAGTTCCAAGAAGAACAATTGGGACGTCCACTGGTGATAAAATTGTGAAGTTTCCTGCTATATTCGATGAGTTACAGTGATTTTAAAACTTGGAAAATATCTTTATATAATCGAGTGACTGAAACTGTGGGTATACAATTTAATTTGCTCAGCTTGCGCGTCATAATGGAGCGCGAGGCACGCCCACTCCAAACGTCAAACATCTCACATCGACCGTCAGCCGATGTATAAAACCAACGCTCAGCGAGCGCACCGCATAACTCACCGTGGCTCTGTTATGTACGACGTCGTCTCTAAATATAGGAGACCCTAGTTCGAATCCCGTTACCATCCGTTTTTTTCTTTTCACGACTAAAATCAATTCAGCTAATTTAAGCGAAGACACAAACCTCAGATTGTCTGTAAAGAAAAAATATATACATATTTAATTCGACTACCACCATCTACCGGAGTATTTATGAACTATCGACGTCTGCTGACCGTAAACAGGGCTTACTTTGGCAGCGATTTGATAAACTGTCAATAATATTTCGATTAAAACAGACAATTTTGAAATACGTAAATAAGATCAAATCGTGCTACCGTATGAAGGGGTGGCTTTGACTATCAAAACACAACATAAAAACGGATGACCGACAGATGGTGAATGAAATTAATAAAACGTAATCTGCTTCCTCTACTACTGCCACTGTCAATCTACTAGCACCATCTACGAAAATATCGTCACCATGAATTATAAAAAATGCACGAAACCTGTTCTTAAAAAAGAAAAATTATCTTGTGTTCATTGCAGAGAGCACTTCCACTATAACTGTGCGAACATGCTAAGAATGACTTTTCAGGGCCTCACGGAGAAGAAGTTGTCCCAATGGCTTTGTGAATATTGTAGTTCTTTAGATCCTAGACCAGCAAAAAATTCAGGTCCATTCAGCAAAAAATTCAGGTTACATGTCTCGCCCGCAGTAACTCCAAATCCAACTCCAACTGGAAAGGCTACTCAACTGGCTCAACTGACACCAAAATCCGACCTAATCGATATTACGGAACTTACTGAATAAATTGATAAGCATTTAGTGGACTTTGAAGCCACGATAATTTCCTATATTGATGAGAAAATGAATAAATTGTGTAAGAAAATGGAATTAATCAACAAACAAAACAAAGACATACTAGAAACTACCGAATTCCTAGCCAATCGTTACGATGATATTAATAAAAGGTTGGGTGATTTAGAAACCGAAAATTTAAACATACCAATACTAAAGAAAACTAATCTGGAACTGTTGGAAAAAATATCGCTCCTACAGTACAAAACAGACAATTTTGACCAAGAGCAGAGAAAATAAGATATTGAGATTAGAGGAATACCAGAGGAGTGCGAAAACCTACCAGAAATCTTCCAAAATATTAGTTCAGTTGTGAAATGTGAAATCGAGACGGTCGACATTTTAAAAATCGCAAGAAATTTCAACAAAAAGTCGGACAAAAAACCAAGATCTGTAATAGTTAAATTTTGTCAAGAAACAAAACGAAATGTATTCCTAAAGGCAGTAAAAACTCACAATAAACAATGTAAGGTCAATAGCAGAAAATTGAATACAAAAGACATAGGGATCTTCGGCAACGCTACACCTATATAAGTGTCTGAAAATATCACTTATCGAACAAAATTCTTGCTAGGTCGGGCTAAAGCTTTTGCCAGAGAAAATAATTATAAATATGTTTGGATTAATTCTGGAAAAGTGTTTATACGTAAAGATGATACAACGAAACCAATTATTATTAATTACGAGAAAACTTTTTTAGAATTGAAGTAATTATAGTTTTGAGGATAATCTTAACGCATATTTCTGTAAATTACCGCTTTTGTAATATAATAACATTTATTTTTAATTTGATAATGACATTTATTTCTAACTTGACTATTTCTATTAATTACTATTATTTGGACATTTTATTAATTCATTTTATTTTGTATACAAATTTGTCTTTTTTTTACTACACTTATTTTAATTACGGTTGTTTGAATTTTTCGATATTTGGATTGAATATTTCGACATTTCGATATTTCGACAGATCCGATATTTCGACATTTTTACATCTTGATAATATTTATACAGGTTGCTTTTTACTACATGTATATTTTTTATGTTTTCACTGGGAATATTCTCGCTCGATATTTTTTACTGTGATATTTATTTCTATGTTTAACGACTATATCATTCTCAGTTACTTAATTAGACATATTCTTATTTATAATGATCAATTATTAATACAGGTTATAAATACCAATATTTTTGCCTATCAGTACTGCATCGTCCCACTTACGCCACAAATAATCTCTCATTCTAGTCATCACACAAACCTAATTCATACAGTACACAACCTAATTGGCACTCTTACAACGTTTTTCTTTATTAGAATTATCTTCTAATAAAAGTTATGGAATTAATTAAACTTATTGATACAAACTCCAGCGCAAATTCTTCTTATGTCACATCAGATGTCAATGCCTGCAGGCGAATTCTAGTAGGGGGGATGCGCACTCAAAATGCTAAGCCTAAATATAAGAAGCCTCCATAAAAATATTGACAATCTTCTAGTTATGATACAAGATCTGGCTATTGATTTTGATGTCCTAGTTTTAACAGAGGCGTGGACTAGCAATAATTTTAATACGATTCAACTACCTGGCTACGTTTCCTTTTACACGAAATTTAATACTTTGAAGAATGACGGTGTCGTCATATACGTTAGTGACAAATTTTCTAACAAACTGTTAGTAAAGGAGATACGTCTGGATGGAGCAAACTGCCTAAGCATACAACTAAACGATGACTTAAATATTATAGCTATTTACAGAAGCCCCTCGACGAGTAATATTCAAAAATTTCTATTAAGTTTAGATGACATACTGAAAAAAATGCAATCTCTCAAGCATATTATTCTGACAGGGGATCTAAATATATCGATTAATGGCAAAAAACATCCGCAGGCAGACGAATATTTGGGTCTACTTATGGTCCATGGCCTACGCAGCCTCGTAGAAGCACCGACAAGATAAATCAACAATTCCAGTAACTGTATTGATCACATTATGTGTCGCTCTAATTTCGCTACATCTTCTATTGTATATAAGACTTCTATTACAGACCGCCATGCTTTACTATTTAAACTCTCTAGAGGATCAGTCATTTTCCGTTTCTTCAAACAAAAAATATGGATCGTACGCAAAGAAAAGTTTAGATCTCATTAAAATCCAAAATGATATTGCTAATGCAGACTGGTCACAGGTATACAACGCCTTAAAAGTAAATAGGTCATCTGAATTATTTGTTAAAAAATTAAACGATATAATAAATGAAAATAGCTCTACAAAAATAGTCAACATTAAACATAAACAAAAAATATTCAAACCATGGATCACCAATGGACTCCTTTTTTGCATCCATAAACGAGATAGACTTCATTTAGCAGGTCGACGAAATCCCGATAATTTAATACTAAAAGAAACTGCAAGAAAATATCGAAATCTATGCAATAAAATTATATATGAAAAAAAGGTTAGATTTTATAAAAACAAAATAAACGAATCTAATGGGGACTTAAAGGCAACATGGAAAGTCATTAACAAAATCTCCAACAGAAACAGTCCTAAAGTTAAAGTTGATACTATTAATACAGGCAACGAAATATTATCTAGTAATGACAAACCAGAAAGACTGGCAGACTACATCAATAGCCATTTTGCCAGTGTTGGCAAACGATTAGCCACAAACATATTGAGCAGATCAACTAATAGGTACATCTACTAACACATCTACGCCAATTTTCTCGAGCCCCGTATCATTGTTCCTACGACCGACTACGCCAAAAGAAGTGGCTAGTATAATATCTTCCTTGAAAAAGAATTCGTCTGCAGGTATCGATAATCTCAATGCAGGTTTATTCAAAACTTCAAAGAATGAGTTAAGTGAGCCTATAGCGCACATAATAAACGCCAGTTTTAAAGAGGGGATATTTCCAGCCAATTTAAAATGTGCAAAAATCATTCCTATATTTAAAAGCGGAAATAAGCAGGATATTGCCAATTATAGGCCTATTTCACTCCTAAGCACATTATCGAAGATAATAGAAAAAGTAGTTAAAAATAGGCTTCTGAAATACTTAAATGAAAACAACTTTTTGTCAAAAAGTCAATTCGGGTTTAGGAATGGAATGGGCACTTTGGATGCCATTGCAAAGGTGACAATTTCTATTAGTGAAAGCCTGGACAAAGGCAATAAATGCTTGGTTATATTTTTAGATCTCGCGAAGGCTTTCGATACGGTTTCGCATGAAAAATTATTACAAAGACTAAGAGACATTGGATGTGTAGCACTAGCTTATGATTGGTTTAAGAGCTATCTGTCAAATAGAACCCAAATCACATCTATACATAATACTACCAGTAATCCTGTCGGTATATCGTTCGGCGTGCCCCAAGGCAGTGTGCTCGGGCCTATTTTATTTCTAATTTATATTAACAATCTATGTGATCAAGTAGGAAATACTATATCATTTGCCGATGACACTACAATTATATTTGAAGGTGAAAACTGGAAAACGACATTTGAAAAAGCCAACAAAGGCATAAATATAGTTAGAGATTGGTTAGATAATTCGCTGCTCAGTTTAAATATAGAAAAAACAAAATTAATCACTTTTAGTATAAATGTTAAAGGTCAACCCTCATTGGAGCACGACGTTGTTATACACACATGCAACAGACAGAATGGTTGCAACTGTCATATTTTAGAAATCATTTAAATATCTCGGTATCACCATAGATAATAAACTAAGATGGCAAGAACACACGGATAAATTAGCATCTAAAGTTCGTAAACTAGGATACACTTTCAAAGTGGTAAGAAATATTTTAGGCCCAAAAACACTAAAAAGCGTTTATTATGCATTGTGTGAGAGTATCTTGAGCTACGGGATGATAGGATGGGGCGGTTGTTCTAAAACCATTCTTTACCCCTTAGATATTGCACAAAAGTCGATTTTAAAGATTATCATGCGAAAGCCGTATCGTTATCCTTCGGAAAATCTTTTCAATGAATACAATGTGTTAGATATTAGGCAACTATATTTAAAAACATCACTATCATATATTAAGTTCAATCAGATAAATATTTTTTCTCAAAATACCCTATCAACGAGGTTTTGCGAAGATAATAATATGATAGTACCCAGAAGGTATACCACTTTTGGTCAGCGAACCTACACATTCATTGCCCCAAGGTTTTTCAATGCTCTTCCTGGCGACATAAAATCAGCACAAAATAAGACCTAGTTTAAAAGGCTGCTTAGAAACTGGCTTGTAAAAGAGGGAAGACAAGGAATTTTAAAAATACTGGACATTATAACCTAACCCGGACATTTGAATATTTTGAATTTTATATTGTATTATTTTATTATTATTATTTTATTTATTATTATTATTATTATTATTCTTTTGTTTTAACGTATATTAAGAGATAATTTGTTTTAGTTTTAACACTATTTTATCTTAGTTATAAGTAAAATGCAGGACTATTTTGTTTAAATTCTTATTCTAATTTTTACTATTTTAAATTGTTTTGTTTTTTTTTGTTTTTGTCTGATTTGAATTTATTTGCTGTCATTTTAATTTTCCACTTCTAACTTTAATTTAATTATTTAATTTAATCAAGTATTTAGTCATTTTTAATATTGTTTTGCAATTCCATTTTTGTGCATACATGGAATATATGCCACTCTTATAAACACGGTATTTGTGCAAGCAGATTAAAAAAATTAAAAATGTTTACCTTAGAACAGGTCCCGGCCTAGTTAGGTGACGTTGCCACTAGACTATGCGTTGTATTCCTTTTTCTGCTTTTGATTCAATTTTGAAAGTATTCCTAAGCTGAAATTGTTTACTTTTTTAATATTTGCATTACTTATATAAATAAATAAATAAATGAATGTGTAAATTATTATTTTTTTCAAATTGAAATTATGTATTATTACTAAATAATTGAAATTACAAAATAAATGAAAGGGCACTTATCTGGTCTGTGGCGACCAGGAGCGACTCCACGCCTTCTTTCATCTCTTCTTTCAGTGTTTGCTAAGTGTTTCCTACTGTGGTATTGGAGGAACCTGACCAAACCGGCTTCCCACTGTCTCCTACAGCGACAACATAACAATGCGAAAGATGAGAATCAATGCTGGAAAATAATAGGCGATTAGTGTATTCTAAAAACTAATGATTATTATAAAATGTATGTCTATATTTCGGCTTAAGCCGTTCACTTATCTTGACGGAAAAACAAACATTTAGATTAAATAAGTATATTGGTTTCAATTGTTCTTTAATTAGTATATCCAAAACTATGCTATATTGAACGATGTGGTCATCTTCTTCTTAAGGGGGAGATTTCTGGAGTCAGTCGTGATGGGAAGTCGACTCCAAAAGAATCGATTACTCTTTTCCGCGATAGAACTGTGGCGAACCGGTTGCACCTTTTGATTGGTTCCTAATGGCTTTGTGCAGCTTGGGTGGTGTTGGCCAAACTCGGGCCAACTCTAAAAGTCGGGGGAGTCTGGAAGCTGTATTGTTTCCTATAGAGCGGGGATGGTTGCGGACCTTACGGCTACTGCTCTTGAAATAACCGTCGGCCATCCGATCCTGGGTGAAGAGCCGGGCAAAGGACGCCGTGGTCCGCGATAGATTCGGTATACACCGTTTCACCGCTTCGTAAGGGAGAGGACCGCGCAAGCGACCTCGAGCTCGGAACCAATCGAGAGACCGGAGAAATCTGGACACAATTGGAAGTAAGGGCGCGAGTGTCGGCCCGCCAGGTAACATTACTGGCTATCTCGCGGTTAAAGCGTTGGTCTCTTACGGGTTGTGGCGTACCTAGATGGTGGACTGCTTTGTCCCAAGTCTTCTGAGCTCACTGCAGGGAGATAGAACGACTAATCGTTAAAACTTCCTGTGGTGATGGGCTCGCCCGCTGTAGTCGACAACCCAAGTTGTTAGTCAGAGTGCACAGTCGATTGGTTTACGCCGCACGGTGCGCAGACCGTCCAGGAGCGCCAGAAGTTTGATTCCAAGGGGAAACTGACCATTAGGCCAGAGTCCTACCCAGGCTCGCACTTCATGCGTGGATGCCGTCGGATAAGTGTTGACCCGTGAGTATGACCAACACTGAACAGCATGGGTCTTCGTGGCCAACTCAGCAAGGGCCCATTAACTCCCAGTATAATAACGTATAATATAGTATAATAATAACAGTAAAACTTCTTCATACAAATGGCCGAAACGAGAGTTATACCTACGCGCCTCTAATTCTCAGCATACCTCGGCAACCATAAAATAAATAACCAGAGTATTGAAGATGGAACTACAATATCTCTATTGCACACCCAGGGTGTGGAGTTGAATGATAGTCTTAGTAATTTTACTTCCCAAAAAACATTACATAAAAATAGCAAAGAAAATCACACCAAAGTAATTATGTACAGTGATGAAATAGGTAAAAATATGGGCCAATTAATGTTACAAACATCCGGAGAACTGGTAGCTAATCATTGCTTTCCCGGCGCCAGTTTTACTCAAATATTAGAAAAAATAGTTAATAGTTGTTATTGTCCTGACACTACTTTAATTATTTTTATTGGGAGAAGGGGAAACGCAAATATACATGTATTAATAAAATATTTTGAATTATTGGCACAGTTAAATGTGAAAAAAATTGTCTTATTTGCTTTTCCTTATAGTAAATTGTTGCCCGAAATGGAAAATATGTCTAGATATAAACTAAATAATAAATTACATACGTTGACATTGTATGATGACAAATTCCAATTGTTTGACATAAATACTTTTAATAAGTATTTTTACTCTTTCACAATAGATAATGTTTATCTTTCAAATTTTTGCAAAAAACAGTTAGCAAATGGGCTATCATATTGTTTGAATTACTCAGGCAAAACATCGGCAAACACCACTGCTACTAATGAGCAGTTAAACGATTTGACATTAAGTAATGACAATTCAGAATATGTTGCATATTCTTTAAATTAGACTTTAAGACAATAGAGCGAAACTCTGGCTATGTAATTAATGAAAATGAAAACTTAAGTAGCAATAATGGTAATTTAATACAATTGTCTTCAGAGAAAATTAATAATATAAATAATCTGATATCCCCATCAGTGGTTATTACTCAAGAAAATATGCCAAAAAATTGTATAAATCTGGTGCATCAGAATATTCAGGGGATAATAGGCAAAGAGCTAGAATTAGAATTGTTCTTGAACTGTAAATATATCGACATTCTATGTATATCAGAATCATGGCTCAAAAGCCATCAGATCATTTTCAGTTCCAATAACCATCAGATTGCCAGCTCATTTAACAGAGTTCGGTTGATACGTGGTGGCTCTTTAATAATTACAAAGAAATGCTTGAAATTTAAAGAAAGACGTGATATTGTGAGCCTCTCTGTCGAACGAGTTTTAGAGATTGCATGTATAGAATTGGAGGAAACCATTGTTATGAGTGTATACAAACCACCATGTGCGCCTTATGAAGCTTTTTATAAAATTATGGAAGATGCCTTATTCAAAATAACCAATAGTCCTAAAACAATTGTTATTTGTGGAGACTTTAACATCAATATATTAGAAAAAAAATCCTTGACATGTAACTTTTTAAATTTATTTAGATCATTTAACTTATATAATGTTTTTCTTGAACCTACGAGGATAACTGCCTCAAGTGCTACTTGTATAGATAATATATTCACAAACATAAAACCCAATTATAAATCACTAATTAATATTTTGCACTCTGATCACTGCGGTCAGTTAGTATCATTTCCTAAGAAAAGCACTAGGGTTCTAAGAAAAAATATTAGTTTTATTCCAATTACTGAGTGCCGTCTAGGGGAATTTAAATCTAGCTTAATTAGCAAATTACAAAGGTTGCCAATTCATGACAATCCTGACCAACTTTATGACTCATTCTTTGAATTAATTAGAGTTGAATTTAATAGAATCTTCATACCTAAAACGAAATCGATCAGTGATCGCTTATGCTTTAGTGATTGGGCAACTGTTGGTATTTACAAAAGTCGTAATAAATTGTATGAACTGTATAATGAAAAAACTTATAATCATAGTGCGACTTTTAAGAAGTATGTAAATAACTATTCCAAAATATTCAAACGAGCCTGTTCCACTGCGAAGTCAATTTATTTGAAGAATAAGATCAAAAACTCTACAAACAAAATTAAAGCTACATGGAATATTATTAATAATGAAACAAATAGGGTTATAGCTCGCACAAGGGACTTTCATTTAAAGATAAATAATTTAGACATTAAAGCGGATATGGAAGTTGCGACTGAGTTTGAGCGATTTTTTACGAATATACCGTTAATAACGACTAACGCCCTCAAGTCGTCTTCCATTTCAGCTGAGATGCTACTTAAAGAAAGCGTTTCCGCATGTGTTACCGACTTCGCTTTCACTATTGTTAACTGCAATGATATAATAAATGCCTTTAAAACAATTGAGATAAAGAAAACTATGGACCTTTGGGGATATTCTGTAAAAACAATTTCATACATCATAGAAATAATCGCACCTTATCTAGCCTATATATTCAATTGTTGTGTTACTTCTGGAGTGTTTCCTGATCTGATGAAACATAGTAAAGTTATACCATTATTTAAATCTGGCGATACTTCTGATCCCTCGAATTTTCGACCAGTTTCCGTACTTCCCACTTTGAGTAAAATTTTCGAAAAATTAATTCTTAGACAATTGCACACTCATTTTAACAAATATAATTTACTTCATAAGAAACAGTTTGGATTTACAAAGGGTTGCTCAACCATAGATGCGGGAACCGAACTATTGACAGGTATATTGAATGCCTGGGAAGAGTCACAAGACGCATTAGGCATCTTCTGTGACTTGTCTAAGGCATTTGATTGTGTACACCATGATACACTAGTTAGGAAATTACATCACTATGGCATTAGGAACAAGGCTCTTGATCTTCTTACTTCTTACTTGGGAAATAGAATTCAGAAGGTTGATGTAAACGGTAAAAGATCACCAGGATCAATGGTCACCATGGGTGTCCCACAAGGCTCCATTCTTGGCCCATTTCTCTTCTTAATATACATAAATGATTTACCCTTTCACATAAGGAATAATCACGAAATTGTATTGTTTGCTGATGATACTTCTTTGACGTTTAAAATTAGTCGAAAATTGTACAATTATGACGAAGTTAACAATGCACTCTCAAAAGTTGTCCATTGGTTTAATGTAAATAACCTACTATTAAATGAAAGAAAAACCAAAGTGATTAAATTTTCTACACCTAATGTTAAGCAGGTACAAACCAATGTAGAAATAAATGGAACTAGACTGGAGCCTGTTGCTTCAACTGTGTTTCTAGGGATAACAATTGACTCCAAATTACAATGGGGCCCACAAATTGAGAAAATGTCAGGAAAACTTAGCTCTGCGGCATACGCAGTTAAAACAATAAGGCGGCTGACTGATGTAGATACAGCAAGAATTGTATACTTTAGTTACTTTCACAGCATTATGTCCTATGGGATTCTTCTCTGGGGAAGCTGTGCGGACATCAATAACATCTTTATACTACAGAAACGTGCTGTAAGAGCTATATATAAACTTGGTCCTCGAGTTTCACTTAGAGAAAAATTCAAAGAGATAAATATTCTTACTGTTGCATCACAATATATATACGAAAATCTGTTGTATGTCCACAAGAATATTGACAAGTTTAAAATAAAAAGCGACACTCATAATTTTAATACTAGACATAAGCATAACCTTGTTGTACGTGCTACTCGTCTCCACAAAATAAGCAATTCTTTTTTGGGACAATGTATACGCTTCTATAACAAACTTCCTCATACTATTAGAGAACTATCTGTAAATAAGTTTAAAGCTACCATCAAAGCAAAATTGTATAAAAAAGCATACTATACAATATCTGATTATGTAAATGACAAAACGGCTTGGGAGTAAGGCTTGGACGCATCATAAGAACATAAATTAAAAATAATATTTAATTGTGTCTATATGAATAAAGAACATTTTGATTTTGATTTTGATTTTGAACCATCAGTCGCGAGCAGTGGGCGGCCACTTCCATAGAAAGAAAATTTGTATGGAGCCAGCGACTATCAAGGTGGCAACTTAACTATGCCACAATAACACGAAATGCGGTTGTCAGCCTGCGAGACGCGTCTGCCTACTTTTCCGCGAGCTGTATATTGTCTTTGCTCTGTCTGACCATCACACATACTGCGCATTTTGCTGCGCATACGCACGCATAGCGTCCGCACACCGCTTCCGCTCTGCTGTCAGTCGTGCGTGTGATCAATGGTGCGTCTTATGTGCGTTGTTTGCTTACCGTTTGCTGCGTCACTTGTGTTTTACGTCTTACCGGCTTCATTTTGGGTTTTTCGAGTTTTGTGCCGCCTCTCGGGAAGTGACGATGTATAAGAAATGTGTACATAGTTTGCGGACTAATTAGGCGCAAGAGAGGAGAACCTGAGGGTGTGAGTGTCTTTTATGGCAGTATTTTTAATGGCACATTTTTTCATAGTAGGTATTAATATTTATTTTAATACGAGACATCAATAAACCGTATGCTTGATTCGTAATTTTGTTTTTATTTCTATCGATTTATGTATCCGGTAAGGGTGGGCTACACTGGCTTGTGGCGTTTTTATCGATATCGATAGGTGGGCTGCGCTGGCTTGTGGCGTTTTTATCGATATCGATAAATAGGCTGGTTAATGATTAACTATTGCATTGGTCAGATGTTGCCATTTCGCAAGACCAGAGGGTTCCCATTCTGCTAAAACCAGAGTGTTGAAAAAGAGTGTGACAGACACATTCTACAAGAAATTGCGACGGTTGGCTGCAATGCGGTTTTTGTGCTGTTGGCTATATTATAGTCGCTGGTACTAACAAAAGTGAATTTCGATTCAAATGTACTGAGTTCCGCATCTTATTTATATGATCAGTGGTCGCGAGCGCTCCGCGGTTCGGTACGGTCGTCGCGGGCCGCTCCCGCGCATTGATTACAAACCTAAAAAATGTCACGACGATACAAACAGTATTTTTCGGTGTATGGATGTTTAAATCTGTCTATATCAAAACCGAAGGTAACATTTGCAGATTACCAACATAGTCGGAAAGGTAATAAAATATCTATAAAAATAAGTCGGAAAGTGTATAAAAATAACATTATTTTTCCGTCTTTAGTTTATGTACCTACCTCGATTACGTTATGAATCATGATATAATAATCATGTTTCATAACGTAATCATGATGTTCTCTTATTACGTCATAACGAGTGATATAGCGTTTTCTTATTTGTAACCCCGAATAAATGTATACATATACTTATTTTAGACTATCTGAATGGCTTCGGCTGATGTGTCGAGATGATTTATCAAACAAACCTAACCAGACAAGTTACCGCGTTTGTGAAAATCATTTTAACGAGCACGACATACTACTGTAACGGACCTTAAGTCCACTACATACGATCAACAAATGCATCGATTTCCAGTGAAATCAACTGACACAATTCAGCTATTATTTTGACTCGTGCAGCTATGAATCAGCACGATGAAACAATACTTTTACTCAGAATATTTCAAATTGCATCATTGCACGACCTATATAAACCGGCCAAAAAGCAACCAAATTATCAGTCCCCGATTGATCACCTTCCCCCAAGTTTGCGACGGCATATCCGGTACTTCTCTACGAGGTCGCTCAACGGATCCGGCTCCTTGGTTTCCTATCCTCATTTTCCTGAGTCTCGAAGCATCACTCTGTAATCCCACAGACTCGAGCCGTGCCCAGTACAAGATACTAGGAGCACACATACAATCCTCATCCACATTCCTACATAACCGCCGTCGCGCAACCCTCGCGTCTCGATAAAGTAATCCGGGCACTCGTTAATTCGGCAAGCGTTATAACTGACAATATTCAATCGATTCAATCAATCTTCTGCTTCATCAAAACCGCCTCTCGTAAGTTGACACCACTATCTCACATCGAATAATTTGGAGTCTTGTGAGGGGTGGTCCCTCACACTACCTACACCAAATCGAACTTACTACCTACACAAAATTTTGGGAACCGTCTATAAACCAAAAATAAAAAGTGAACATACTAATTATAAAGAATTGCATTTCTGCTCTAATGGGCTCACCAATCACTACTATCAATTATTTATTTGATGTGACACAGCGCCAGTGCCGGATTAGCCACGTAGCAAGAGTAGCAAATGCTACGGGCCCCGCGCATTGGGGGCCCGTAGCATTTGCATATTTCGGCTCAGCCGTCGTCAAGACGACGGCTGAGCCGAAATATTGATATACATTTTATAACAATCATTAATATTTAAGAAACACTAATCGCCTATTATTTTCCAGCATTCATTCTCGTCTCGCTTTGTTGTGTTGCCGCTGTAGGAGACATTCAGGTTCCAATACCACAGCAGGAAACACCTAGCAAATACTGAAAGAAGAGAAGAAAAAGGCGTGGAGTCACTCCTGGTCACCACAGACCAGATAAGTGCCCTTTCATTATTTTATCATTTCATTTATTTAGTAATAAACATAATTTCAATTTGAAAAAATAATAATTTACACATTTACAATCATATATATATATATATATATATATATATATATATATATATATATATATATATATATATATATATATATATATATATATATATATATATATATATATATATATATATATATATATATATATATATATATATATATATATATATATATATATATATATATATATATATATATATATATATATATATATATATATATATATATATATATATATATATATATATATATATATATATATATATATATATATATATATATATATGTATATATATATATATATATATATATATATATATATATGACTTTTTTATTGAAAATTTTGTATTTTTATACACTTTAGGGTTTTTGGTTAGTAAAAGGGATAGAGTTGAGTACCTTAGCCGAACGTTTCGGAGCCCGTGGCTCCTTCCTCAGCGGCGAGAAGAATACTGGCATCCGCTGCTGTCACCAACGGCTACCCGCTTTTCTTCTGTGGTACTGGGAGAATGGTGATTTGGCGGGATGATAATGTGAATTTAAATTAAAATGGTTTAATTTTGAATTTAAAAAAATACATATTTTTTAAAATTTTATTAACAAAATATATTTAAAATTGTTGTAGCGCATGTGTGTTAAAAGTGTTTGAACTACATATGTGTGGGGAGGTGAGTGTGTGTGAGTATGTGTGTTGGATTGTGTGGGTGTGTGTATGCGATGAATATGTTAATTTCGTTTTGATGTGTGTTAATAATGGAACACTCAGTGTTGGACGTTTAGTCCGCACCCCTGGCAAGCTCCTAGTACCCATATATGTCCAAGTTCCCACGTTTTAAGTTTTATTTCCGGTGTATTTTCCGGGAATGCCCTAATAACTTTCACAGTGAAACACTCATCGAAGCTTTTGCCATGCGATCGCGCGTGGGTGGGGATTGGAAGATTTGATACGCCTCCTTTGGCTGAGCAACGATGATTATTCATGCGTGGACATCGCATTTGCAATGAGGATTCCGGTCGGAAGGAATTTCTGGACTCGCTCGAATCAGCTCTGCTGAAAAGGGATTATCCCACTGCATTACTGAATAAACAGATAATTCCGAGCCACAGACGCTTCCAGCAGAATGCCCCCAAAAGTTCTTCAACGATGGAATCCCTGCGCTTATGTACTACGTATTTCCCTGGGGTGGAAAAATTGAGACCCATTCTTAAAGATTTATTCCCCATTATTTCTTCCAGCCCGCTTACTAAAAACCTTTTATCGGCACCACCCAACATCGTGTACCGGAGACCTCCCAACCTCCGTGATATTCTGTCCCGTACTGCCACTAGCGCCAGCATCAGCACCCCATCACCGCCAGGCTCCTTCCCTTGTAATAAGAGCCGATGTAAAACGTGTCCTATTCATTTTCCCGCCACCGAGTTCACTAGCCCTAACACTACTGAAGTCTACAAAATCAGCACACATGCGGACTGCGCTTCGCAAAACTGCATTTACCACCTACAATGCAGATTTTGTGATGCATTTTATGTAGGTGAAACTACCAATAGACTCAATCTTCGCATGAATAATCATCGTTGCTCAGCCAAAGGAGGCGTATCAAATCTTCCAATCCCCACCCACGCGCGATCGCATGGCAAAAGCTTCGATGAGTGTTTCACTGTGAAAGTTATTAGGGCATTCCCGGAAAATACACCGGAAATAAAACTTAAAACGTGGGAACTTGGACATATATGGGTACTAGGAGCTTGCCAGGGGTGCGGACTAAACGTCCAACACTGAGTGTTCCATTATTAACACACATCAAAACGAAATTAACATATTCATCGCATACACACACCCACACAATCCAACACACATACTCACACACACTCACCTCCCCACACATATGTAGTTCAAACACTTTTAACACACATGCGCTACAACTATTTTAAATATATTTTGTTAATAAAATTTTAAAAAATATGTATTTTTTTAAATTCAAAATTAAACCATTTTAATTTAAATTCACATTATCATCCCGCCAAATCACCATTCTCCCAGTACCACAGAAGAAAAGCGGGTAGCCGTTGGTGACAGCAGCGGATGCCAGTATTCTTCTCGCCGCTGAGGAAGGAGCCACGGGCTCCGAAACGTTCGGCTAAGGTACTCAACTCTATCCCTTTTACTAACCAAAAACCCTAAAGTGTATATATATATATGTATATATATATATATATATATATATATATATATATATATATATATATATATATATATATATATATATATATATATATATATATATATATATATATATATATATATATATATATATATATATATATACATATTAATTTTTATCGTGTTTTTTATGTTTTCAATTTTTATCATTTTTATCAATTTTTATCAATAAAATATCAGGTGATTGACAATTTTCATGACATTTTCTTACGAATTTTTAATTAGGTAACTAAGATATTTCTGTTACATTAAGTATGATTTTGTTTATTTATATAAATATAATATTATAGATTTCTTAGGATAATTAAAATAAATTGTCTACCTTGGAACAGGCGGCAGCCTAGTTAGTTACTTTTGTATATTGAATCTACTCATAATTTGAAATCAATAAATAATTTGTAATTTGTAATTACACTCCACAAATTTGTAACTTTGGCATTCGATCGCGACGTTAGCTCACAGCGCTGATCCGTGGTTTTTTTTTCTGCACCGTCATTATATACAGTGATTTTGCTATCCTAGTTATGATCTGTCGGTGTGAAAAAACGGTCTGACTTTACTTAGATTGTAGTTTTTGTCCACATTGCAAAATTTAACACAGTTTGTTGAAAAAGAAAATTGTACATATGTGTATATTTTTTAAACAACAGTGCCACTGTTGTAAATATATTTTATTTTTGTATTTATATTGTCGAATATGATTGAAACTGTGATAGTTGAATAATTCCTCAATTTAATTTTTCTGCGGAGTTTTGGTCGTAGCTGTGGCGCCGAATTTGTTTATTTCTCTTTGTAAACATTTTTGGATTACACGGCACCTCCAAAAATTATATTTTATTACCTTGTTTTAGGAATAAAAGGGATCTATCAAAAAGTTCTATTTTATTTTACACCCTAAACTTAAGAACCTAAAGCAAACCAAGGACCTTTTGAGAGAATTTGCCACGGGCCCCCCTGCTGGCTTAATCCAGCACTGGGTATACCCACTGATCATATAAATAGGTATACCTAATAATTGTCAAAAGAATTACAGAAATTCTATATTGATATCTGATAACAACAAAGCCAGTGATATTTTAAATGATTTTTAATGAACATTTAGGTAATAACGAACAATTATTTAGGGAATACAACATTAGGTATTTATTATAATCATTATAGGTAAGCTCATACATATTATTATTAAAACCGACAAAACAGTCACAAGCTGTGTGATAGGCTGCTGATCTCGCACTTTTTGTCTCGGTGGTATATTATAAGCGATTTAATTCTGATGTTTTTTCATTCACGAAATAAAAATTTACCGGCCAACACTGAGACACAGCGAATACACGTTTTGATGATAAAATACACCTTCATTTCGTGCAAACAAATGAGCAAATCAAATCATCCGTGAATAGCATTAATATGATACATCAGATTTCCTTTTAGTGTAAATGCTTTGTTACAGTCCGCACAAGTAAACTTTATCTTGAGATGAACTCCAGTAATATGACTATTTAAATGTGATCGTTGTCCAAAGTGGCGATTGCATGTCTTGCATTTGAATGGTTTCAATTTTTGGTGTACAGTATTGACATGTTTACTTAAGTTATGTTGATTAAAAAAAGCCCGCTTGCATTGCTCACATTGATATTCCTTCATTTTGCGATGTACACCATTTATATGTGTTTTACAATGTGATAAACTTTGAAATGCTTTGTTGCATTTGCTGCATGGGAATAACTTCAATTGCCTGTGCGCGAAATTGACATGTGCATTTAAGTAGCCGCGTTGAGAGAATAATTTCTTATATTCCTGACATTCATATTTCAGTTTTCGATGTCTTGAATCAACATGTTTTTTTAAACTTTCTGCTTCTGCAAAGGCTGTGTCACATTCCGCGCACTTATATTTCTTCAATCGACGATGAACTCCATTCATGTGATCAATAACATTCCGCCTGCCTTTCAAACCTCTGTCACATTTTAAACACATAAACTTTCTTCCCGTGGGTTTATAACAAAAATTACAAAATAATACCATCTCTTTATGATGTTTGTACACCTTCATTGGTCCACTTGTATCGAGATGGCTATCGCATGCGATGCAGTCGAAGTTATGAAATTTCGTTATAATCTTGAGCTCCTTTAAAATATTCTCCTCTTCCTCTTCTTCAATGTCTGAATCGACAGGATCGCATCGTTCTGTCTTAATGAAACGGATTACATCCTCTTCAAACTCGAGAATATTCCCTCCCGTGTCGGATGAACCTGACTGTTCTTCTTTAACGTGGAGGTCACCACACTCCATCTTCACTTGAATATCTTCGATAGTCTCTTTGCTTGCTTGATGCTCCATTTGTAATATTAAAGAGTATAGAATTGTCTAAAATTCGATGTAAATGCACTTCTCGCAAGAAGATTTTAGAGTTAATAAAATTTTGACAGCTTTTATTGCTGTCAGAATGAGTGTTTCCAATTGCCATTACAAATATTTTTTTCATTTGTATATCGCAACAATTGGGACCATTATTAGTAGGTACCAAGATATATAAATTACTTATTTACTTGATTACATTTTACCATCTATACTAATATTATAAAGACGTAATGTGTGTAATTTTGTAAGTTTGTATGTAGGGGGTAATCTCCAAAACTACTTATCCAATTTATAAAATTCTTTCACTAATAGAAAGCTACATTATCGAGTAATGCTATAGGCTATATTTTATTGTGATAAATAATAGTTTTCAATTCGAAATCACGATATTTGTAAATCAAGACGAATAAAATGAGCTGATGATGTGTTTATCGGCGTGCGCTGACGAAACGGTTTGGTATATTTGAAAACTATGTAAAACAAAAACGTCGGCCTCAAAGAGATCTATAAAAAAGTCCGCGACAGCATATATGTAACTTTTATATTTAATCTACAGAAACTGTTTTTATGTTTAAAAAAAATAAGTGACGTTAGAATTCGCGTGTACCACTAGACGTTGCTACAAGTCAGTCGCGCCCCTTGTGCGGATTGGGCTTTAAAAGTAGCCCAAAAATGATTTGTTTGTTTTTAAAAATAAAATTTATATTGAGGCCATTGAAACAACAATTTTATTTTATTTTATTTTATAGCAAACTTACAGATAGTAAATATATGATACTAGTATTTTAAAAACATATTCAAACGAAACAAATTTACTATCCTATGAATAGTTTGCAATGCTTGCATTACAAATTAACAGAAATAACATGAACACGTTGATAGTAGAAAAAAATATATAATAATCTAATAATAATATAAGGGTTAGAAAAGTAATAAATAAATAAGTTGTTAATAAGGTTATTTGGTTAGAGCAAAATTGAAGTATGAGTAATTGGATAATAATATTTATTATACATAATATTTATGATACCTACAATAGTATGTTATAATATAATAATCATATAATACAGTACATTAGGATGGCAGTTAGTGAAATCTTAAGAAGTAGAGATAGGCTAGGTATGATCGAGTCTTTTATTAAATTAATAGAATCATAAAATATACCTAATCCTTTACACGATTTATCAAAAACGCGACACATTCTGGTAAGAGGTATATTCGACCCGATGTTGTTATTGCAAGCGACAACCGAAAATGTTTGAGAGCTCCTCGTTAGTCGCGGTGGCACACGAAATTGAAATGTTTCTAGACTAGCTGGGCTGTCTAGTCGATTGTGCAAAAGCATATACAATAGAAGTTAAGTATTTTTTTTTATGATTGAAACTATATACAGGTGGACACATTTTAAGGTAGCGTACAGATACGTCCTTTCTGCGCAGCGTTCAAAGTATACTGATGTTTGGGATTGGACAGGCAACTGTCACACGTAAGATTACGGCATAACCTAAACACATAGAAAAAGTTTTAAATACAAATATTTTAACTCATGCGTAGGAAAATTTTTAATTATTTTAAAATATACAAGGTGATATTAATTATTTGAACGCCATTTTAAGCTATTGCATAGCTTTTATCGCTGGCCTAGGCCAGAGCGGCGACCGAGTGAAGAAATTTCTTAACGAAAATTAATGATATTAAACTGATAATTACGTCTAAACCAGTACTGCTTACGATTCGAAAAAAATATATGTTAAACAAGAACATTTTCCTAATATTCTTAGCTTTGAATATTTTACATTTTGTTTATATTACATAGTGTAATTAATTTGTGAAATTAGGTCTAAACGAACACAAAAACGACTACTACGCAAATACTATCTGGCGTATTATTATGAAACCTGCACCATTTTAAAGATAATTTAATTATCTATCTTTTTATTAACGATTTTTTCGAATAATCCGGTTTAAATTATTCCGAATCATTTGTTACCGCAGCCGCAAATGATTCGGAATAATTTCAACGTTTTCCGATAGAGCGCAGTTATCTGATATCAGAAAAAATAAAATAAATAAAATAAATAAATAATTATAATTGCACAAGTTGTTTAAAATGCTATGCAATAGCTTTACCGCGGCAATCCCCGAGTGCCACACGTATATTTTTTTTGTTGTTTTTTTTTGTCTCTACACTTACCTAGGTATTTTCGCAGCTCAAGTTATCCTTTTTATAATTAAAAAAAATGGTCAATCTATCAAAAAAATATTATACTACATAAGGTATACCACATAATCAACTAAAATCAAATACACCGATAGTAGTGACTCGTATACTCCTACCAAATGGTTTATTTGAATAATAAAATCAAAATAAACTCGTAACTTAAATTTGTATTCTAATTCAGTGGCCGCTTTTGTTGATCTTCATTCCAGTAGCCATCGTGAGGCTTTTGAGGAATAACATCCTTCGTCATATTTGAAGAATTCGAGCTCTCACTTTCGTCATCTTCAACTATCGGAGACTTCTCAGTGAAGAATTCTGTATATGGCGGTGGAACTGTAAAAAAATAAAATAAAAATAGGTACTCAATTTGAAGCCTAAATATGTTAAAGAAGCATCTTAGTTTATTTATTAACCGACTTCAAAAAAAGAGAAGGTTTTTAATTCGGTTGAACTGTTTTTTAAAGTGTGTTTCCTCAGAACTCCGTCATTAATCAACCAATTTGGAAAAATAGGATAGAAAACGAATTTACCGCGTGATATTTGTAGGACCCGACGTTTCGGTGACGTTGCAGCCGCCGTTGTCTAGGGTAGACTGGAGAGCTGTCAGTCCGTTGTTTTGCGGGTAGGCCGCAAACCGCTGCCGCCACTGCGTAGGTTATAACGGTGGTGGGGGGCCGGGCTCGCAATTCTACTTTCCTCGCATGATCCGGGAAGCCATTGAAATAAGAAGAACTCCGAACTTCAATAGAGATGACGGCTACAAACTCTCTTCTACGTGGAACCCTCTTCTTAAAATGTTCCCGCCGCCGAACGCCGAACGCAAAGACGTAAAACAGGATACAGTGAGTGTTGTGTGCAAGACGGATTTTAAAAATTCCCGCGCTCCGAGCCCGGCCCCCCACCACCGTTATAACCTACGCAGTGGCGGCAGCGGTTTGCGGCCTACCCGCAAAACAACGGACTGACAGCTCTCCAGTCTACCCTAGACAACGGCGGCTGCAACGTCACCGAAACGTCGGGTCCTACAAATATCACGCGGTAAATTCGTTTTCTATCCTATTTATAATGTCAAACAACCGCGATAGTCTTCGATTTTATACAATTTGGAAAATTCTTTTTTTTTAATTTATTTGTTTTATTTTATTTTCGGGAAACATACAGCGCTTCATTAATTATTACTAATTATTCTAATAGTGTTTCGCTGGCCGATTAATTGTTTCCTACATTATTTTCTTATACGGTGAATCAAAAGTTGCATTGCACTAAATTAAATTTAAATTATTACAATTGAACTATTGCAAGGATAGGAAAGGAGAGGGATGGGATATATGTAGGATAGGATATAGATATTCAAATTATACTCTTTGCTATTCTCATCTTCGCTCTGAGTGTTTTGAAAGAATTTGTATACTCACTGGGCCCGATTGCGTTTCTTTGTGAACTAAAACTAAAATTAGTCCAAGCGAACGAGACAGAGCAATAAGTTAGAGCGGTAAATGAAACGAACGATCGTCGATAAATACTACCTGCCGAACGTATACTCGTCCGAATAGATTCGAGCATATTTCGTGCGGTGTAAGATTTGACCTTGGCGGGCAGTTTTAATGCGAAAAAGTGACAACCGTCATCTCACACTTCGCTCTAGCGTATTGCCCTGTCTCGTTCACACGGACTAATTTCCGATTTTAGTTCACGAAGAAACGCAATCGAGCCCACTATGTAATCACTTCCTAGAAGCCTAGTGAGCTAAGGACAGCCTCGCTGAATTTAGGTTGATTCAAGTAAAAAATGTCAATATCTTCGAATCGACTATTGTATGTGGTCATCAAGCGGTGCATAACAGAGTTTTGGGCGTAACTAGTGTTCACACGAGGGATTTCGAACGTACGAGGAGAGCGAACCCTCCTGTTTTAAAAGGATGTAATTCTAGATTGGTCCCATTTTAATCTAAATCCTGTTCTGATGTTGGGATCCATTAGGAATTGAGAGAACTCGTCAAATATTATCACATCAAGTTGAAAATTTACATTTTATTTCAGTTCCGATGACAATGCATTTTTTATGGTAAGCGTAACGTGATTCTTCACACAGGGTTGGCTCCCGACGAGGGGACTTCTCAAAGGTCAACAGCACATACACGAAATTTTGTATATGCATTCAATTACGACAGCTCCTTTCAAGTTGCAGCAAGACAGAACTGTGGCATCCAGGGTTGGCTTCCAACTAGGGAACTCCTCAACGGTCAACAGCATAGACACGAATGCATATACAAAATTCGTGGTGAAACCCAGTGGCGTAGCGTGCCTTGGCGGGGCCCCGTATAAAAATTTGTTTGGGGGCCCTTAGGAAGGGTAAAGATTTCTCACAAAAGAAAAAAAAATGTTTGCATAAAATTAAAAGAAATATTTATTCATCATACTTATCTATCTGTTAAAATTAAATATACACTCTCCTTGCCTTTTCTTCGGCAAACTGATTTATTAAATCATTTATAGCTGATGATGACTCTATGGACAATAGCGACAGGTCTGAGGGGCGTTCATGTTCAGGATTTTTTTATCACTTTTAATTTTGAAAAACTTCTTTCAGCAGTTGCAGTTTTAACTGGAAGGGTCAAGAATAAATAGCATGCCGTTATTACCCCCGGAAAACTAGATGCAAGACTATTGAATTTTATCAGCAATAATTCAATGAGTTCCTTAATGGAATGAATGTTTTGAATTTCAGATTTTAAGCATGATTTTAGAGCCTTTAATTGGTCATAAAGAATAACTGAGATGTCTTTTCTGTATTTAGCTGACAGTTTTCCGGAAGCGTTTAATATCTCTTTGTTTGAAGGAGACAGGAGTTTCTCCGGTTGTAATATTTCAAACATACTACTCAGGTCGCCAGGTCAGGTCAGGTCAGGTTGGGGCCCCCCGTGGCCCGGGGGCCCCGTATAATTGATATTGGTGGCCACGATGACCCATGTGTTCAGGGTCGGTCACACTCACGGGTCATCACCCATCCGATGGCCTCCACGCATGGGGTGCGAACCTGGGTAGGACACTGGGTCAACCAGTCTCCCCTGGGAATCAAACCTCTGGCGCTCCTGGACGGTCTGCGCACCGAGCGGCGCAAGCCAATCGATTGTGCTCTCCGACTAACAGTCGGGGGAGTCTGGGAACTGTATTGTTTCCTATAGAGCGGGGGTGGTTGCCTACCTTACGGCGACTGCTCTTGAATTGACCATTGGCCATCCGATCCCGGTTCAGAGCTGGGCAAAGGACGCCTTGGTCCGCGATAGATTCGGTGTACTCCGTTTCACCGCTTCGTAAGGGAGAGGACCGCGCAAGCGACCTCGAACTCGGAACCAATCGAGAGACCGGAGAAATCTGGTCACAATTGGAAGTGAGGGCGCGAGTATCTCGAGCCCGCCGGGTTTATTCCTGGCTAACTCGCGGTAAGGCGCTGGACTCTCACGGGTTGTGGCGTAGCTAGACGTTTGATTGTTATTGTCCAAAGTCTTCTACGCTCACTGCAGGGCGATAGAACGACTAATCGTTAAAACGTCCTGTGGTGACGGGCTCGCCCGTTGTAGTCGACACCGCAAGATGTTGGAATCCAACCCACGGTGCAGCAGCCTATCGCCGTGAAACTTAGAAAGGGCTATGATAATTGAATGCGTATACAAAATTTCGTATCTGTGCTGTTAACCGTTGAGGAGTGCCTTGGTTGGAAGCCATCCCTGGGTGCAGCAGCCCAGTCCCGGTGAAACTTAGAACGGGCTATCATAATTAAATGCGTATACAACATTTCGTGACTATGCTGTTGACCGTTAAGGAGTCCTCTTGTCGGGAGCCAGACGGTTTTATAGTTTAAAAAAACACTAGAAACACGCTTTTATAAATGCACGTAAAAACCAAAAAAAATATTCTATTTACACTCTCCATGTATAGGTCTATATACATTTTATACAGGCACCTATGTCAATATTTACACTATTTACACTCAATATTTACAAGTCAATATATAATAGGTTTGTTGTAACCTTGACACCTGATCGTGTTCAAAGTCCATTACGAGACCTTTCTCACAAGTGCAAACACGACTATGATACGATATTCCATCATGGAATGCCAGTTCCTGTCTTCCGGCTTCATCATCACATCTTAAAACTTAATCGTGGTCTAAGTTCATTACAAGACCTTTCTAACAAGTCCAAACACGGCTATGATACGATATTCCATCATGGAATGCCAGTGCGTATCTTCCGGCTTCATCATCAGACCTTGAAACCTAATCGTGGTCAAAGTTCATTCCGAGACTTTTCTAACAAGTCCAAACACAGCTATGATACGATGTTCCATCATGAAGCTCCAGTTCATATCTTCCGACTCCATCATTAGATCGGTTCGACAGTAGGTACCATATTATTGTATTGTCATCAGAACTACATACAGTTGCCAATTTTCATGACGCTACGATACTTGGAAGATGGTTAAATTAGTTACCTAAGATTCGTTAGATTAGTTACATACAGGTCGACTTATTAAAAGCGTGCTAATAAAAGGTTGTAATAAGACACTCACGCTCTCTGTAGTTGTAGACAGTCGGAGGTTGCTGGCTCGTTGATGGTCCTGCGTTAGAACTGGCAACTGTTTGAGGGGACGAACCTATGACTATTGGTATTTTTAGTTTGCAGTCCCTGTTCATTCCCGACATTACGCATTTAACCTGAAAATGTAAGGCAAATTGTTACCGGTCCATGTAAAAGTATTGTGAGCGCGTTAAAAAAGGGAGATGAAAATGGAAATATCCATTTTGAACCCCCCCCCCCTCCCTTCCCCTGGGACGATTAGGACCATTTCCAGACTGAAGTATGTGTGTCATTTATTTATTTATTTGTCTATCTATTATAAAGAGGTAAAGTTTGTGACGTTGTAGGAAGTAATCTCTTGATCCATTGAACCGATTTTGAAAATTCTTTTACCAATAGAAAGCCACGTTATTTGTGAGTGTCATAAGCTATATATATTAATCCGAAAAATGAAAATGCTTTTTCGTAGTTGTTGCGGGATAAATAAAATGTGCATATTAGGTTAAGAATAGCATACGAAACCCTAAAGTAAGTTTCAATATCCATGACTCAAAAACAAATGCATCTTTCCACTAACAGCTTTGCATAAATTAAGGCAGCTGCAGATTAAGAAAAAAAAGCTCCCTCGGCCTTCGTTTCTAGGAAAAAACCCGGAATATTCTACGCCGAAAGAAGAAACGGCAATAAAGCAAAATATTCCGACCCTAAAGCCATAAAACACCCGGCGCCATAGGCGAATCAGCACCACAGGTGACGATGGAAAATACCGTCGCTGGAATGACTCGCCGAAATACAGTTTAACAATGAGCAAATGCCATACTTAGACAACCAAAAATTGAGGCACTTAACGTCCTAATTAAGCTAGATTAAAACTAGAATAATAATTATTATTTTTTAATGTATTTTTTGATGTTCATACCGTAGAGATAGCTATAATATTACGGAATCTAACATTAAGATTAAAAAACAATCACAAACTCACTAAATGCGTAAAATATTGAAATAATTATTAGACAACCATTACCTAGGCTAGTTTAGAAATAAATTAGCGTAACTTAAGATATTGTAAAGGTTAAATTAGCTAGATTATAATTTAATCTTAAAATCGACATAAATAGCGCATACTGGCATCTGTTGGAGAAAGCCGAAGGCTATAAGCCACGCCTTAGTAAAATGTAAGCGCGCGCTTTTCAAACGCAACCAATGAAAATATTGGACCAGAATCGCCGCCAATAATAGGGAAGCGCGCGAAAACACGATATCCGCTTGCTTGCCCGTGTCAACTAGTAGTTAACAAATCGAGAATTTAGAATTGACCATGTCAAGTAGTAGTTAACATAACCTTGAAGTCAGCTTTGCCCGTGTTAACTGGTAGTTGACATTGCATTTCACTCAGCTATGACCATGTCAACCTGTGGTTAACATCGCTCCCGCCGTCGAAAAAGCTGATTCTACCCGTCTTTATCGCTCCAGGGCCTAATTTGTATTATTTGTCCCGTTTCTTCGTGAAATTTCCCCTCCACACAATCCCAGTCAAGCATCCAAGCCATAGACAAAAGTCAAGAAAAAAAATAAAAACTTTCCGTTTCACTCCAGTTGGATTCATGCTTTATTCGGTGAGGGATGTGGTGCGATAAAAAAGTGATTTTCTTCATAAATCCAGTGTTATTCTTGGAGATTTTTTGTGAACATCAAGGTAAGTAAATAACTAACAGGTAGATATAAAAATTCCAACATTAAACATAAGATTTAACCTTTTTTCGAGACCTAACAACATACGATAGGTACATGTTTGCGCGCAACATGGAAATGATTGCCTTTATTTTGATCATTTTGATTGTATTTTCCTAGTAAATTCGTTTTAGAAGTTAAATCTGTTAATCATCTATCAAATTACAAGTACAAAGGCAATAATTTCGATGTCTAAATCGCAATAATTTCGATTTGTAAATAACCTTGAACGCGCTCAGCGGTACTTCAGCGTGTTTTTTGTTTAGCTTTGACTTTTATGATTTCAAATTATGACATTGTACAAGTGTTATACCTTTTTGGAATGGGGATAAAGAGTTCTTTTTGTATTTTGATTTAATTTTTCTCTATCCATAAGTGTATAGAACAAAAAAAACTGATAATCTGAGTGATTTTACTGAGTGTATAAGAACTGTTTTAGAAATATGCATATTTCTCAAATGTGGTAAATGCTATCCGCATGATTTTTGTTTGTTTTCAAAGAATATAAGACTACTTATTTGGTGTTAGTTATTTTTTTTCCTAAAAGTGATATTTGTGCATTTAATAGCCTTGTTAAGTTAAGATAAATTACGCCGCACGGCGCCAGATATTGGTATGGAAACAAAGGCCTTTTAAATAATAAGTATCTATGAACAAGTGATCATTTTTTTTTCTTATTCTATTATTTATTATATTGAAAACATAATCGAAGAATAAAAACCATATGTCATCGCTTTTATTTTTGAGGTATGAGCTTTTGAATACAAGACGAGCTTCAAAACGCCCTACTTCTAAGTTCAGCATAGCATAACTCTGCACCAAAGTCGTAATTTGATAAACAAAAGATAACATTGTTTAGCTAGTTTCATAATAAACATAAATATATATAACACTTGACACTTTTTTAAACAAATTGAGTCACAAGAAACGATTTTGTGAAACCCGACCCACGCGCTGACGGCGCAAAAAATGGCGGGGCAAAGTAGGGTCGTCACGTTTTTTTCGTGGGACATTTGAGGTAGGCACGCGCTGAGGGCCCGGGGCAAAGGCACGTTGCGCGCGGACCCCCCTTGGGCAAGCGAGCGGATATGGAATGATCCCGAAAGCCCTTAAAAAGCGAGAGCGGACGGGATCAAACCAGTCTGAAATCTGTCGGCACCGTGTACACCATCAACACCGTTTGTTACGTATATTTAGTGTGAGTGAACTTCGCGTTACCGAAAACTAAATTATTGATAGTTTAGACTCGGGTATTTTACAATATGTATATATCCTAAGAACAGTTTTGAGAAGCCAAATTGTACGATTTCTTTTGGACTTAAGTGTAAAAAAATTTAAATAAACATTACTTGCTATATTTTTTAAATAAATCTTTTTTCTCCCGTAAGACTGAGTTTTTTGTTTACTGGTTAGTGGTCCCGTAAAAAAAAGATAATTCTCCCTATGGTGACATTGAAGAAAGTGGAAGTGAACGATAGAGGATAGCCGATATACTGCCCCAGTAAAGAGCCACTGAGAAGCCGACGTGACCATACATCACCCGACATCAAGAAAGTAACTCTCACCGGAGCCGTATCCGACATCGCCTGCGATCAAACCACCTGAATATGGGGTAAGCCGTTCAACTCTCCTTTCGATGTGAATACGCCGTAGTCTGCTTTAGGAAAAGAAACCGCAGATTACGGACTATACTAAACGAACGCAGTAGAGGCTGCTGATTCGTCGGCCCCTTGAAAAAGGACGCCACATTATAGCGTTTCTTTTTGGTCCTAATCGAGCCGGATCACTAGCTCAGACCATTAGCACGGAAAAACCAGCAGGAGATAATTATTTATTTAAAATTTAAAATAAATAAATAAAAGATGTCGTCGCCGCGAAAAAATAGCGCGGAGAGAAGCGAATCTGCCAGAAGAAGCCTTAGAATAGCGGAACGGAAGCTAAATCAAAACATCTCCGAAAATCGACGGCAAGGCGGTAGATTGGAGCTACAGGATCAGGCCAGAGGAATGGCGGATCCTCCGACATCAAGCTGTTCGGGCGAAATTGCAACTGCCGCAAGGCCTTTGTCACGCGCCGCGTCAACAAGTAGCCGCAGATCATCGCGATCCGCAGCCACAACAATAAGACGCAGGCAGCTAGAAGCAGAAATGCAGGCAGAGGATGAGAGAGAACGCATGCGGGCCGACGCCGCCAAAGCCGACGCCGAAGCCATCGCCGCCGCCGCCGCCGCCAAAGCCGACGCCGAAGCCACCGCCGCCGCCGCCGCCGCCGCCAAAGCCGACGCCGACGCCGCCGCCGCAATACGACGAATTCAACTTGACAGCCTCGAGAGAAAACTGCAAATACAAAAACAGCTGATCGAGGCCGAAGTTGAAGATGAGATGGCGGACGACGCGAGTAGCTATGCCAGCAGCCAGTCGGAACGACAAAGCCGACATAGAACAGCGAAGTGGATCGACTCCGCCAAAATAACGACGCCGATCGACACGGCACATTGGCCCTCCACAGACGCGACAAATCAAGCGCCCAAACGCCCGACAAATCAAGCGCCAATGCACCCGACAAATCGAGCGTCCGTAAGCGCTGCAATTCAAGCGCACGAATGCATCGCAAACTTACCGCCTGTACGTGCCGCGAAGCCGACGCCGATATATAACGAACCGCGGCCGACCTACAATTCATACCCGGTACCAGCCATGAAGACGGATTACGCAGACACACACTTGATGCACGCAAGAGCCAATCTCCTAAAGAATTTGCCGAAGTTCGACGGAAACTTTGAAGAATGGCCAATCTTCGCGGCATTATATGACCAGGGAGCCAGCGTCTGCGGCTTCACCGACGCCGACAACCTGGTGAGACTGCAGCACAGCCTCCAGGGACCAGCACGAGAGGCGGTACGAGCCATGATGACGGATCCACGGAACGTGCAAGACATCCGCCGCACACTGGAGAGGCGCTTTAGCAGACCGGGAGCCCGTATCGAAGCCCTGATGGAAGAAGCACGACGCACCAAAGAAATATCGGTAAGTGACTCAATTTTTAGGTTAGTCGAGTATGGCACAACCGTTTGCAATGTAGTGTATTCGTTAAAAAATATGGGTCATTCTGCGTACCTAATAAATCCTCCGTTACTAAAGGAACTAGTCCAAAAACTACCCCAACACTTGAGACTACAATGGTACTCGGCAGGATACGGAGCGCACCCAACGCTCTCAGACTTCGGAGAGTGGTTAGACAACATAGTAGAAGTAGCGTCTCAGGAGGAACCACTCCCCCAAACTCATAAAAATGTTAGCAAGCCACGCGGACGAGCAAAATTACCCCCCCCTATAAACGAGTCTACACGACCGCCGAAAAGGAACTTGTAAATAGCTGTTTTAAATGCAAAAAATATAATCATGCAACACCTGAGTGCCGATATTTGTTAAAACTTAATGTAAGCGATCGATGGGCATGGGTCAAGGAGCAGAGATTGTGTACTCTCTGCCTCGAACCTGGACACACCCATCGTAACTGTAAGTCACAGAGAAAATGCGACGTAAAAGGTTGCAAATGGCCTCACAACAAGGTGTTACATAAGGACACAAGGAAACAGACAAGGTCCGACAACCAGGGAAACGGTACAATTAATAGACATAAAGGTGACGACACACTTCATAAAAATAAAGGTGACGACACACTTAACAGACATAAAGGTGACGACACACTTCATAAAAATAAAGGTGACGACACACTCAACAGACATAAAGGTGACGACACACTTCATAAAAATACAGGTGAAGACACACCTCATAGGTATAGGGGTAGCGACACACCAAACGATCCGAGCGCAGTGACCAGTACATGGAATGGAGCAACGGGCGTATTACTACGAATAGCGTACGTAGAAGTCAAAGGTCCCCGTGGCTGCGTCCGAACACTGGCTCTGTGCGATGAAGGTTCAACAATAACACTAATGCAAAAGGACCTGGCGGACAAAATAGGTGCATATGGGCCCAAAAGTCCACTAAATCTGGTAGGCGCCTCTGGTATGGCGATTGACAGTGGCACCACGATGAAAATTGACTGCCATATACGGCCGGTCAACGGGCCTACGTTCTACCCACTAACAGGGGTACGAACAGTGGAGGATTTAAATTTACCACTACAGACCGTCCAGGCCAAGGAAATAATAAATAAATGGCCTCACTTGTCACGAGTGCCACTAAATAATTTAAATGGTAAACCCCAAATTTTAATTGGAATAGACCATTGGCCGATGATCATCCAGCGAACAATTGTTTCTGGACCACCAAATGGGCCCATAGCCACATCATGCCGATTAGGATGGACCTTGGGCGGTGGTACCACGGAATTTTCCACAGCCGGTGTAATGATCTGAAAATCATCACATGATCGCTTAGCAGCTCTAAGCTAACCGGAAATAGATTAATCGAATTTTTAAAATTAAAGTGTACTTTAAAAAGATCATAGTGACATCTAGCGATTTAATTAGGAACTAAACTTGACAGATGAAGAATGTCAGTTGCTAAACTATAGAGTGCAGTGCCAGCGTCACATAAATAAAAGGGTTTTGAGTAGTTTTGAGAGTTAAGGACATTATTAGGGGTTTCAAAATAGACAATCAGGGGTATTTGGCAAGAAATTAGCATATTTTGAGATTTTTACGAAAAATCGACGTAAATATCAATAATTGACAAATAGACAATAGAAGCATGTTTATGGTCTTAAAAAAGTCGACCGATTGGTTTTTCAAAGAAATATAAAAAGGGGTTCATTAAATAGTAGGAATTATGGGAGAATTAATAGCAATATTGATAAAGTCATTTGAAGAACATTTAATTTATTATTAAGAGAAATTGGAAAACATAATCGACATCGATGGAAGAAAGCCGAATCGATGATGTCCAAAGAATTTTTCACCAAATAATTGCCAGACAAAATAAAATTTAATAGTTAAAATGAGGAAATTTAGAAACACTTAATTAAAATAGAGGAATTACTAGATAAAAATACTATCAATAAATAAAATTGAAATAAAATAGTTATATTATTTCGCTTTCAAATGCGAAAGCGGAAACGATGCACAAGAAAGGCGGCAAGGTGAAGTCAAAGTATGATGATTTCCCGCCGAATATGAAACATCAATTTCTCATAATACGTAAAATAAATACTTAAAATCATATATAGAATTAGAAGCACGAATTATCGTTAAGAAATTCACTTGTTACCAATGTGGCAGAGCGTTATTTAACGAAAAAATAGATAAATCAGATCGTTTTGTGATTGATTAGTCAATAGTTGTGGGTTAAATTATTAAAAAAAGGTCATATCGATAAGGGTGTTATAAAAGGGATGGACGTGTTGCTTCCGGCATCCATTAAGAAATTTTAGTTGCACGCACAAAAGCTGCGAAAGTTTGGGAAAGAAAAGTATATCTTGGGGCTCAGATGTGAGAATAAACGGTTTTAAAATAAGGGCACTGAGATGCTGTGAAGCATCTTAGTGCCCAGTTCATTTAAATTCGTATAAAGTGTACAGATCGAATATCACAGAAACGCTTTATCGCAATCGCCATTGATGCGCTTTTTACAAGGACACTAAAAAACGAACAAATAATAGAAATCCAGTGCTAAAAATGTGAATCGAGAGAGCTACGCGGGTTGGCATGTAAAAAAATCCAACATTTCATATAAAATAGAAGTACGAGATTTCGTCGGGGGCAATACGAAAATTATATCAAAGATGGCGAACGAATCAAACTGAAACGTCAGATTGAGATCACAACATTG
The DNA here is from genome assembly GCA_944548615.1 of Micropterix aruncella. Classification (NCBI taxonomy): domain Eukaryota; kingdom Metazoa; phylum Arthropoda; class Insecta; order Lepidoptera; family Micropterigidae; genus Micropterix; species Micropterix aruncella. Next base: position 16,259,694 of record OX155978.1, on the reverse strand, counting down.
CGAACGTCCTTCGGAGGTGTATAATTTAGCGTCGAAATAAGGGAAAAACATTGATGAGAATGCAGTAACGGCTTGAAAATTGCAGTACGATAGTAAGCGGCTGGGGTTTCTAAAGAGACATTCTTCTTGGTGATGGCAGATTTCTAGAAAGGCGACACGCATCGAAGAAATTGACATTAGTTATAAGTGCATAATGTGAATGCAGCTGTAAATACGGGAAGTATAGCCGAGAGTCATTGTCGGCAAAGATGTACTAAAAATATGTAAGTTTATTTTGCCGAAGCTGGCGTTATTTAATTATTTGGGCCGAAGCTAGCAAACAATATTGTCATTGTTGTATATTTTTTGGGGTTATAAATATTCGAGTTTTGTGGGTTTGTTGGAATTATTAGAAATGATAAGTAGTAGTAACGTAAATGCGTGATTTCTACATATTTGCACGTTAACTAAAAATGAGGCATTTAACATCGATTGGTATGAATAGTCGTTGATAGTTCTACGAGGTAAACCTCTAGTCAGACTATTATTTAATTTGGAAGAGAGTTAGCCTTTGCTAACTCCATGATTTAGACATCAGCCATTATATAAATGTGCTTTTAATTTGGAAACTAGTTAAGGAAACATTCGAATTATACTGAATGTTAGAATAAGATTAAAGATAAGGAAATTGTAGATTATATTAAGGTTTTTTGTTTTGACTGATCGATGGGGTTTCAAGGATAACGGGGAGGGAATAGTATTAATAGAAATAATAGAACGAAAACCATATGGACATTCAGTGGACTGAATGGTAACCAGGTCGTAGTTTATATCGGGCATTAGCGACTGCGGTCATTTAAATTCATTATATCACTGGAACGCCATCGACTAGTTGACAGTGTGTTAGTTTATAAGTAATTTTATTGTTGTATGTAAACATTACGATTCATGTTTCAATATAAATTGACATTGAACACATTTAAATAAATAAAGGATTAGAATCTAATTGTCGAATTTTGGTGCATCGTATTAAACACATGCCATTCGTATTAATATTATTATTTTTTAACAATCGATTGAAAATATTATGGCATCCAATTATTAGGGCACCCAACTGGTGGGGCCTAAGGTTAGTTAAAAATTTTCTTTACATATGCCGTCCCAACGTGTGGGGCCTTGATAGATTCTAAATAAAATAAATAGTAAATTATTTTCGATCGATCGTAATTTGGGCATTTAATAAATAAGAAATATAGAAACATGAATCGTGTGATATAACTGTATATTTAGCATTGCGAATTGTTGATATATTGTATATGTGTGTTGTTTTCTAGAAATCTGCCTATATACATAATTTAACGTTTATTGTACATTATGTACACATATTGACTTCAATCGTCGTAATTGAATCGGTGATTAAAATAGCACCTCGGGAATAAAAATAGTTTAAAATAAAAATAAACAAATTTGATTGGTAATTAAATTTATTAAAATTAGGCTGAAAATAAAATAAATTAAAATAATTGTAATTAGGACGCCGCGGATAATAACCTTTGGCACGATAGCAATCGTCAACCTTTTGCTTCGGATAAAATAAAATAAATTAAATTCGTTAATAAAAAATTAAATAAATTGAATTAGTTTTGAATCAAAATAAAATAAATTAATTAAATTCGTTTAATCAATAATAAAATAAAATAAAATAAATTCGTTTAAATAAAAATAAAATAAATTAAATTTATTTTGAATCAAAATAAAAATAAATAAAATAAATTAATTAAATTTATTTTAAATTAAAATAAAATAAATTAAATACGACAAATAAATTAAGAATAGACGTAGATATCATAATGTCTCAAACAGCTTCGTCATCGAAAAAACGAAGGCTGGAGAGAGATATATCTCGAATAAAATTCGAATAGAGAATTCGATGGCTGGGAGGGGGTCGTCGGTTCGCATTTTTAATAATACCTAAATAGTAATGATATGGATCAGAGACCTTATATTTATGTAAGGTTAAATAATTTTAAATTAAAAGCATTAGTAGATACAGGATCTTCTGTTAATATAATAGGGAGAAGATATATAACATTATTTCAGGGTTGTGCGTTTGATAACAAATGCAATAATATACAATTGATGTCGGCGGATGGTACGATACAGAATATTATAGGAGAATTGGATATAGATACCAAATATGAGAACATTTGTCGACGTTTAGAATACATACTTAGTAAATACATACTTAAAATACTTACTTATATATAAAATCGGAAGGTAAAGCCATAGGGCGATGCCACATAAAAGATATGGTAAAAATAAGTAAGGGGTGATTAAAGAACCTTACGGTTTTATCGGTTGAGTGATTAGTCATAGAAGCTAAATAAATTATTGGGAGTATAAAAAAAAACTCACGGTTTTTTTTGATGGTATGTTTTGTGGTTGTCATAGCATTATAATATTATTATATTGGCTGTCATGGCGGTTATTATTATTTTATTGAGAGAATAACCGGCAGATTATTTTGAATATCAGAGTTATTGATTGTAGCGGGGTGTGTGTTCTTGTGTATGTATTGTATTATTATACCAACATAATAAATATTTTAACACGATATATCAAACATTAGATTTCATCATTTTTCAAGTTATAAATTACATTACAGATAATATCATTTTCCTGTTCCTTACTAGTAATAGATATTATCCTATCCATCATCCTATCACCATCCTATCCTACCATCCTATCCATCATCCTATCACCATTCCTATCCTACCATTCTATCATACACTACCTATCCTATCACATTCCTTATTTCTATTCCATTACCAAAGTCTTAATAGCAACAAATCATTAATGCCATACACCAAAAGCAGTATACAATAAATCAGAAATATTTTAATTACAATACATATTAGCTTACACATTTAGTTGAGCATTATAGTTTAATTTTTATCACATTAGAATCACACATTATTGCATATATATATATAGCATACAGTTACATTTACTAAATATATTATCCATTTGATACGTATATGTATGGAAGAATGCACCTCGTGAAATCGTTGGGTTGTAAAATATTGTTAATAAGCTGACAGTTTTTTTTCATTTGGGTATCTAGGGGAGTGATATTGTTTTGCAAAATTGGGAAAAGAGTTATAACAAGGAGAGCGTTGTGTTGTTTGAATCTCTTCGTTTTAAGCAACAAGTATTCCTTTCCTATCCTATCCTATCTTATCCTAAATCCTATCCTAATCACCTACAACTTGTTGTCCAATCATTCCTACCTAAAGCGAAGAAATACAAGCGAACACGATTAGGAATCTCATTAGTGTAATAAGTTTTTTGTTTGTAAGAACTAAATGGCAAAGCAGTATCGGGATACGATTATTATATTGGAGAGAAGATTCCAAAGTATTATTAGTAAAGTCGATGGATTATTGTTATTGATAAAGTTGGTTGATCGTTATATTATTGAGACTGTATAGGGCCAGATTAAAATCATTATTATAATTATTATAAAATATAATATATTTTGGAATTGAGTTATAGTGCTATATAGGAAGCGACTATAAGATGAATGAAGAGTCATATTAATATTGTTATTTAGTATAGAATGTTGGTGGTATTGTCGACGTCTCGCTATTTAGAGCGGGATGAAGAATTTAGAATCGAAAAATAGCGCTAATTTTTAGAGCGACTATAATATTATGGGAATTTTTATCTGAAGTGGGCGGTCTTCGGAGTTGGAGCCACTGCTCGGGTCCATGTTTTGTTTTGTATTTGGTAACTTGCGAGGGAGTATATATGGAGGTCTCGGCAAGGTTGAGGTCGCACCTCAACGCGTGACCCTGATCAGGTCTACGCTTTTGGACGAGTTGACACCCAGAGTCGGATATGGTCTAGATTCGACAGGGAGGAGCTCAGATACCCAATGGGATTATTATTATTACGGTGGCATTATGGTTACATGCACCAAGGGGGTTATTATGGTGTTGCGAAATTAGAATAGGCCGGATATTGATTTAGTTTATGTTATGAAGGAGATAAATAGTAGCGATCCAGGAGGGTGAGAGAAGAAGGACGATAAATACATTTGTTAATTAGTAAACCAACATAAGTTGTGATGAAGGAGGGGATTGACTTTGGTATGAAGATAGAATGAAAGGTGCTGTGAACGTGTGATGTATACAAGGCGGTGAAAGGATAAATTCAGTTTCCAAATTCTGAAATAACGAATGAGAGTTAGAAACCATTTACAGCGTACGTTAAAATCACAAACAATAGACTAGTGGAGAACCTATTAACAATCGTCAGGTTATCTAACTTGAGATTGTGTCTAAGTAAATAGCAGAAGGACAAGCCCAGCGTGAAATAGCATACTATATTAAATAAAAACTTACTATGCGACTGGTTGGGACAATGTCACGATTTTAAAAGAATCTAGAACATTAAGGGACGACCAGAGCCTGTTCGAGTGCGTTGTTCTGACTTAGGCATATTCAAACTATATTTTTTTATGAAGTTAGACAGTTAAAATGTTCACCATCGAGGACTCGGGAGAAATCCTAATTGAGCGGAGTGGGTGAACGCAGAATAAATAGACGGAATCAATTTAAATTTTGCAACGGAGAGAAATATTATAATTATTATATTGACGTATTGAGATTATTTATAGATTGGTCGATAGAACAGAGCAAGTAGGTGGAGACATGGTCGAGGACTCGGGTTTATTTCCTAATTGAGCGGACGCATGTTGAAGCGAAAGAGAGGAGGTGAAGTTGGAATATATTATATAAATTTTAAAATTTGCAACAGGAGTGTTTGGAATCTTCATCATTATTATTATTATAGGTATGATATTATTGAGGTGAGATATAGAGAAGAAAGTTAGAAATTATATTAAAAGTATTATCATTAAAAGATTTGGGTTAGGAGATTGGTATTATATGGAAACAAGATAGAAATTATAGACTTGAAGAGGGAAGGCAAGCCACAAAACATATCGTAAGGGTACGTGAATTAAAAGTAAAATATTATCATAACATTATAGTACAAAACATATCGTAAAGGTACGTGAATTAAAAGTAAAATATTATCATAACATTATAGTACAAAACATATCGTAAAGGTACGTGAATTAAACGTAAAATATTATAATTAACATATAGCACAAAACATATCGTAAGGGTACGTGAATTAAAAGTAAAATATTATCATAACATTATAGTACAAAATATATAGTAAAGGTACGTGAATTAAACGTAAAATATTATAATTAACATATAGCACAAAACATATCGTAAAGGTACGTGAATTAAACATAAACTATTATCATTGACATTATAGTACAAACATATCGGAGGAGTTACATAGTTATTTCTATAAAATTATTAACATTAATATTATATTACAAACATCATGAATAAGCGGTTGGAGATTGAACAGATAACAAGAAAGATATGTGATATGATTGCTTGAGGGCAAGCTGAGATTTTGGGAGGGGGTATTGTAATGATCTGAAAATCATCACATGATCGCTTAGCAGCTCTAAGCTAACCGGAAATAGATTAATCGAATTTTTAAAATTAAAGTGTACTTTAAAAAGATCATAGTGACATCTAGCGATTTAATTAGGAACTAAACTTGACAGATGAAGAATGTCAGTTGCTAAACTATAGAGTGCAGTGCCAGCGTCACATAAATAAAAGGGTTTTGAGTAGTTTTGAGAGTTAAGGACATTATTAGGGGTTTCAAAATAGACAATCAGGGGTATTTGGCAAGAAATTAGCATATTTTGAGATTTTTACGAAAAATCGACGTAAATATCAATAATTGACAAATAGACAATAGAAGCATGTTTATGGTCTTAAAAAAGTCGACCGATTGGTTTTTCAAAGAAATATAAAAAGGGGTTCATTAAATAGTAGGAATTATGGGAGAATTAATAGCAATATTGATAAAGTCATTTGAAGAACATTTAATTTATTATTAAGAGAAATTGGAAAACATAATCGACATCGATGGAAGAAAGCCGAATCGATGATGTCCAAAGAATTTTTCACCAAATAATTGCCAGTCAAAATAAAATTTAATAGTTAAAATGAGGAAATTTAGAAACACTTAATTAAAATAGAGGAATTACTAGATAAAAATACTATCAATAAATAAAATTGAAATAAAATAGTTATATTATTTCGCTTTCAAATGCGAAAGCGGAAACGATGCACAAGAAAGGCGGCAAGGTGAAGTCAAAGTATGATGATTTCCCGCCGAATATGAAACATCAATTTCTCATAATACGTAAAATAAATACTTAAAATCATATATAGAATTAGAAGCACGAATTATCGTTAAGAAATTCACTTGTTACCAATGTGGCAGAGCGTTATTTAACGAAAAAATAGATAAATCAGATCGTTTTGTGATTGATTAGTCAATAGTTGTGGGTTAAATTATTAAAAAAAGGTCATATCGATAAGGGTGTTATAAAAGGGATGGACGTGTTGCTTCCGGCATCCATTAAGAAATTTTAGTTGCACGCACAAAAGCTGCGAAAGTTTGGGAAAGAAAAGTATATCTTGGGGCTCAGATGTGAGAATAAACGGTTTTAAAATAAGGGCACTGAGATGCTGTGAAGCATCTTAGTGCCCAGTTCATTTAAATTCGTATAAAGTGTACAGATCGAATATCACAGAAACGCTTTATCGCAATCGCCATTGATGCGCTTTTTACAAGGACACTAAAAAACGAACAAATAATAGAAACCCAGTGCTAAAAATGTGAATCGAGAGAGCTACGCGGGTTGGCATGTAAAAAAATCCAACATTTCATATAAAATAGAAGTACGAGATTTCGTCGGGGGCAATACGAAAATTATATCAAAGATGGCGAACGAATCAAACTGAAACGTCAGATTGAGATCACAACATTGCGAACGTCCTTCGGAGGTGTATAATTTAGCGTCGAAATAAGGGAAAAACATTGATGAGAATGCAGTAACGGCTTGAAAATTGCAGTACGATAGTAAGCGGCTGGGGTTTCTAAAGAGACATTCTTCTTGGTGATGGCAGATTTCTAGAAAGGCGACACGCATCGAAGAAATTGACATTAGTTATAAGTGCATAATGTGAATGCAGCTGTAAATACGGGAAGTATAGCCGAGAGTCATTGTCGGCAAAGATGTACTAAAAATATGTAAGTTTATTTTGCCGAAGCTGGCGTTATTTAATTATTTGGGCCGAAGCTAGCAAACAATATTGTCATTGTTGTATATTTTTTGGGGTTATAAATATTCGAGTTTTGTGGGTTTGTTGGAATTATTAGAAATGATAAGTAGTAGTAACGTAAATGCGTGATTTCTACATATTTGCACGTTAACTAAAAATGAGGCATTTAACATCGATTGGTATGAATAGTCGTTGATAGTTCTACGAGGTAAACCTCTAGTCAGACTATTATTTAATTTGGAAGAGAGTTAGCCTTTGCTAACTCCATGATTTAGACATCAGCCATTATATAAATGTGCTTTTAATTTGGAAACTAGTTAAGGAAACATTCGAATTATACTGAATGTTAGAATAAGATTAAAGATAAGGAAATTGTAGATTATATTAAGGTTTTTTGTTTTGACTGATCGATGGGGTTTCAAGGATAACGGGGAGGGAATAGTATTAATAGAAATAATAGAACGAAAACCATATGGACATTCAGTGGACTGAATGGTAACCAGGTCGTAGTTTATATCGGGCATTAGCGACTGCGGTCATTTAAATTCATTATATCACTGGAACGCCATCGACTAGTTGACAGTGTGTTAGTTTATAAGTAATTTTATTGTTGTATGTAAACATTACGATTCATGTTTCAATATAAATTGACATTGAACACATTTAAATAAATAAAGGATTAGAATCTAATTGTCGAATTTCACGACGGAGATTTAAACTCATGCATTATCATTATTAATATTATTTTATTAACAATCGACTGAACGCAGCCATTGTTGTCATCGACAAATAATCGATCGAAAATAACTCAAAGAATAAATTGTAAATATTTTGTGGTGAATTAGGCGCTCATTATTATAAATATAATTCACAATAATAGTACTTAAACTAAAATAGAAAAAGTTATAATTTTAATTGTTTAAATATGCATTTTGGTTTAATATATGGATTATTAATTGGAGAAGATTTGTTTCATTGAGGAAGTAAATACAAGGAGGGAAATTATTAGGCAAGGTATTGGAAGCCTATCCTCTTGAAGGTAATATTATCACTGTCGTTGTATGGTGGTAACATATTGAAATAGATATAGTAAAATCTTCTCTACAAATGACGTCCCAATGTGGTGGGCCAATAGACTTTGAAAGTATCTTAACATAACATAGAGAATATAAAATCATAACTCACAGATAGAAATAGAGGTGAGAAGTAGTAGTAAAAAATCAACGCTACATATGGCGTCCCAACTAGTGGGGCTGTTTGAAGATTGATTCATAAAATAGACATAAAGAAATAGTAGTAGTATATTATAATAGGTAAGTAAAAATCTAGCTTACACCGGGCAGCGTGTCAATCACCTGCGACCGGGACAAGGGAAAAAGCTAGATGAACTAATCAAAACATACTTCGACAATGAGGAACTAGGCCCATTCGTGAGAAAACACAAGGAGAAAACCAATGAAAGAGCCGAAACCTTGTTAAGAAATACTACAATAATTGAACAAGGACGGTGGCAGACGGGTCTACTGTGGAAGAGTGATAAAGTCACCCTACCACCAACCCGCAGCATGGCCGAACGACGGTTAGTAACGATGGAGAAAAAATTACTTAAAAATCCCACGTTGGCTACCCAGTATCAAGCCACCATAAATGACTTCCTAGAAAAGGGCTACGCACGTAAGCTTAGCCAAAACGAGGCACAGGAACGCGACGATCGCACTTGGTACATCCCACATTTTTCAGTGGAGAATCTGAATAAACCCGGGAAAATTAGACTGGTTTTTGACTGCGCTGCAAAATCAGGAGGCACCAGTCTCAATGATCAACTGTTGTCAGGCCCAGACCTGTTGAAACCGTTAATCGGTATATTATTTAAATTCCGACAGGGTCAATATGGGTTCTCGGGAGATATAAAAGAAATGTTCCTACGTGTACGGTTGACACCGAAGGACACTCATAGCCAACGATTTCTATGGAGGCAGTTGGACCAGAACCGGGAACCAGAGGACTACGCAATGTCCGTCGTATTATTTGGGTCTACCTCGTCTCCTTGTTCTGCCCAGTATGCAAAAAACCAGAACGCAGAACGCTTCCGTGCCGAACATCCTGAAGCTGTCGATGCCATTATAAACAGGCATTATATGGATGATTACTTAGATTCCACAGACAGTATTGTGACAGCCAAAATAATGATCGAAAATGTAAGGCGAATCCACAAGGCCGGAGGATTCGACATTGTTAATTGGGCGCAATAGTGCCATTCTCGAGGAAGTCCCAGCGGACCAGCGTTCCAAGTCCCAAATTAAGAAAACCAGACCCGAAGAAACAAACGAAAGGATACTCGGGCTAATTTGGGACCCAAAGGAAGACGTCTTGTCTTTCGATACAAATTTTCGTAAGATCGATCCTATACTGTTAAGCGGGAATAAGGTTCCTACAAAGCGGCAAACGTTACAAATTATAATGAGTACATTTGACCCGCTAGGAATATTAGGCCCGCTAACAGTAAAGGCCAAGATCCTATTGCAAACAATATGGATGGACAAGACGGAGTGGGATAAGGAAATAGGTAATGCCGCCTTCGAAAAATGGAGAACGTGGCTACACCAATTAAAAAAGGTAAAGAACGTGAAAATCGGACGTAGCTATCAAGCTACAGGGCGTTTCGTAAAAAACGCGCGGCTGCACGTATTCGCAGATGCGAGCGAACGCGCTTACTCATCAGTTGCGTATGTACGATTTGAGACGCCCGAAGGACGTATCTGTACAGCCTTTATAGCTGGGAAAAATAAAGTAGCGCCATTGAAAACGCTCACGATGCCACGTTTGGAGCTGCAAGCCGCCACTATGGCTAGCAGATTGGCCACTACTATAAAAAGATAGCATACGTGGGATTTCTCGGAGACTACTCTATGGTCCGATAGTCGGACAGTATTATCATGGATAAAACGAGATCCCCGAGAATTCAACGTATTCGTGGCGCACCGGCTGGGCGAAATTGACCAACTAACGACACCCCAACAATGGCGATGGGTTCCCACAAAAGAAAATCCAGCGGATCATGCCACCAGAGACGAGGTCAGTCGCGCCGACGGGGACGAAGTCCAAAAATGGATTGATGGGCCGAATTTCCTTAGGGAACACCCAGATACATGGCCATCAGATATTGACACCCCGTCGGAGGATCGCGGCAAAGAAGAAGAGAAACGGCCCGTACATTTGGTCGCAGACACGAAGGTCGAACCCCTAATAAACGCCGAGCGTTTCTCAAAATTAGAGCGGCTACTCCGAACAACCGCATGGGTTATGCGCTTCACAGACCGCTGTTTAAAAAAAGGGTCTGGCGAACTACACCTCTTGGCCGGAGAAATTACCCGCGCCGAGGACTACTGGATAAGGCAGAGTCAAAAGGATACTTTCGAAAAAGACCTCGACAACCTAATAAAAAATAAACCTTTAGATAAAAGCAGCAAAACTCGTAACCTTAATGCATACCTGGATGACAAGGGAATCCTACGAGTGGGTGGTCGAATCAACGCCGTGGAAGGAATCGCGCTCACAGTAAAGAAGCCGGCCATATTGGATGCTCGACACCGGTATACTAGGTTGCAGATCTATGCTCAACACGAACGCTCCGGCCATCAAGGCCGAGAATGGGTCTGCAACGAGCTACGGCAGCGCTTTTGGATTCTACGGTTACGAGGAGCGATTCGAACGGTTACCCGCGAATGTAGAAAGTGCCAAATGGATAGAGCCCGCCCAGTTCCTCCGAAAATGGCGGACCTACCTAGTACTCGATTAGAGCACCACACTCGCCCTTTCACAAATGTAGGTTTGGACCTCTTCGGACCCATAGAGGTCACCGTAGGACGCCACCGGGAAAAAAGGTACGGCGTCCACTTCTGTTGCATGTCAACAAGAGCCGTCCATATCGAAATAGCGCATGCAGCGTCAAGCGATGCGACTATGATGGCCTTGAAGAGGATGTGCGCCAGACGAGGACCGCCGACTAATATCTATTCAGATAACGGTACGAACCTGCATGGATCTAATAATGAAATAAAGCTAGCCATGAAGAGTATAAATTATGAAGATATAAAATCCCAATGCGCTATGAAGGCGATAAACTGGCACTTCATTACGCCAGCAGCCGCACATATGGGAGGGTTTTATGAACGACTGATACAATCGGTTAAAAAGGCCCTAAACGCCACTTTAAGGGAAAAGGCGCCGCGAGACGAAACGTTACTTACGTTGCTGGCCGAAGCTGAAAACTCGGTAAACTCGCGTCCTCTTACTCATGTGTCCCTAGACGACCAAGACGAAGAAAGTTTAACCCCTAACCACTTTCTCATCGGCTCGTCATCAGGAAGGTCAAATATAGGAGTATATGATTCAGAAAACCTATGTCTAAAAAGACAATGGAGAATTGCTCAAACGTTGGCTAACCATTTTTGGAATCGGTTCACCAAGGAATACATTCCGACATTGGCGAAACGATCTAAGTGGCTCGACGAAGTAGACCCCATCAAAGAAGGCGATATTGCGTTCTTAATAGAGCAGCAAGCCCCACGAAATGCATGGCTACGTGGTCGAATAACGCAGGTACACACGGCCCCAGACGGTCAAGTTAGGTCAGCGACGATCATGTGCAACGGCCGATTATACAAACGACCCGTCCACAAGATTGCTCGTATACCCACTAAACCTAATGGTAGTGAAAGATAACTATTTCCCACAAAAACAACGGGGAAAAATAGTTCTTTCACGGGGAAGGGAATGTTGCGGGATAAATAAAATGTGCATATTAGGTTAAGAATAGCATACGAAACCCTAAAGTAAGTTTCAATATCCATGACTCAAAAACAAATGCATCTTTCCACTAACAGCTTTGCATAAATTAAGGCAGCTGCAGATTAAGAAAAAAAAGCTCCCTCGGCCTTCGTTTCTAGGAAAAAACCCGGAATATTCTACGCCGAAAGAAGAAACGGCAATAAAGCAAAATATCCCGACCCTAAAGCCATAAAACACCCGGCGCCATAGGCGAATCAGCACCACAGGTGACGATGGAAAATACCGTCGCTGGAATGACTCGCCGAAATACAGTTTAACAATGAGCAAATGCCATACTTAGACAACCAAAAATTGAGGCACTTAACGTCCTAATTAAGCTAGATTAAAACTAGAATAATAATTATTATTTTTTAATGTATTTTTTGATGTTCATACCTTAGAGATAGCTATAATATTACGGAATCTAACATTAAGATTAAAAAACAATCACAAACTCACTAAATGCGTAAAATATTTAAATAATTATTAGACAACCATTACCTAGGCTAGTTTAGAAATAAATTAGCGTAACTTAAGATATTGTAAAGGTTAAATTAGCTGGATTATAATTTAATCTTAAAATCGACATAAATAGCGCATACTGGCATCTGTTGGAGAAAGCCGAAGGCTATAAGCCACGCCTTAGTAAAATGTAAGCGCGCGCTTTTCAAACGCAACCAATGAAAATATTGGACCAGAATCGCCGCCAATAATAGGGAAGCGCGCGAAAACACGATATGGAATGATCCCGAAAGCCCTTAAAAAGCGAGAGCGGACGGGATCAAACCAGTCTGAAATCTGTCGGCACCGTGTACACCATCAACACCGTTTGTTACGTATATTTAGTGTGAGTAAACTTCGCGTTACCGAAAACTAAATTATTGACAGTTTAGACTCGGGTATTTTACAATATGTAGATATCCTAAGAACAGTTTTGAGAAGCCAAATTGTACGATTTCTTTTGGACTTAAGTGTAAAAATTTTTAAATAAACATTACTTGCTATATTTTTTAAATAAATCTTTTTTCTCCCGTAAGACTGAGTTTTTTGTTTACTGGTTAGTGGTCCCGTAAAAAATAGATAATTCTCCCTATGGTGACATTGAAGAAAGTGGAAGTGAACGATAGAGGATAGCCGATATACTGCCCCAGTAAAGAGCTACTGAGAAGCCGACGTGACCATACATCACCCGACATCAAGAAAGTAACTCTCACCGGAGCCGTATCCGACATCGCCTGCGATCAAACCACCTGAATATGGGGTAAGCCGTTCAACTCTCCTTTCGATGTGAATACGCCGTAGTCTGCTTTAGGAAAAGAAACCGCAGATTACGGACTATACTAAACGAACGCAGTAGAGGCTGCTGATTCGTCGGCCCCTTGAAAAAGGACGCCACAGTAGTATTCGGATTTCCAAAGTAAGTCGGAAAAACGGTCGAACGAAAAGGTTTCTAACTAACGCCGCCTTAGCGATGAGAGATATATGATTAAGTTCTAGAGAAAAGTTGTAGAGCTTGATACTGCCTACAAAAAAGTCAGCGACAGCATATATCTAACTTTTATATTTAAGTCACAAAAAGTAGTTTTTCAAATTAAAAAAATAATTTTAATCGTTAGGTCATGTTTATTGGTCATATTATCAACAATTATGAATTATTATCAAAATAAGTAAATTTATCGTCTCAAGTGTTTAAAACAAAAGACTTTTTTCCTTTTACTGCATATAATTTCATTTTTACTGCATAAATGGTTAAAGAGATAGGACACTCACAAATAAGACACTCACAAGAAGACACTCACAAATAACGGTAATATAGTCAAATTGGCATGCAAATACATACATACATATGCAGTAGAAATATAACCCTTCTTTTGGCAGTCAGGATATAAATCATAGCACTCAGTACTAACCAAATCACATTCATAATTTCATCACAACTAAAAAGTTTTACCGTCCAACGAAGTGGGCACGGGTCAGCTAGTTTCAAATATTATTCAAAAGCATTACAGACAAAAATCCAATTCGCCCTTGAATATTAAATCTAGAGTGTAAGTCCTTAATAACTTACTTACATAACTAAATTAATGCTAACATGAACAAGAAAAAACATAAAAATACAAAACTTGTATTTTTACTTTGAGTAAAACAAAGATTATGATAAACATGAGATAGCAACTAGAGTTGTCAACTACAATTTGCCCGGCTGTTCACCCAGGATCGGGTAGCCGATGGTCGTTTCAAGAGCAGTCGCCGTAAGGTCCGCGACCACCCCCGCTCTATAGGAAACAGTACTGCTTCCAGACTCTCCCGACTGTTATACTACCCCGCTTACCGGCTCCTAAATTTACGCTATTGTTGTTTTTTTTTCTCGAAGATTTGTAATATTTTGTAAATGTTTATTTTTTTTGTAAATACCTTTTATTTTTCGAATAAATGGGTTCTCGGGGCGGTACGGGGGGGGGGGGGGGGTTGGTTTACCCTATTTCACCCCCTGCGCGTTTTACCCTTCTGGTACGCGCAGGGTTGTCGTAGCACGACATCCCGGGCAGACAAGACGATCCTCGTCGTTATAACTGCCCGGGCGGTGGGCGGGGTTTGCTGCCCTCACCTATCGCCTTGAAACTCTTAACTGTTATACTATCCATTTGGGGAGCTAATGGGCCCTTGCTGAGTTGGCCACAAAGACCCATTCTGTTTCAGGGTCGGTCATACTCACGGGTCAACACCCATCCGATGACCTTCACGCATGGGGTGCGAGCCTGGGTAGGACACTGGGTCAACCAGTCTCCTCTGGGAATCAATCCTCTGGCGCTCCTGGACGGTCTGCGCACCGAGCGGCGCAAGCCAATCGATTGTGCTCTCCGACTAACAATCGGGGGAGTCTGGGAACTGTATTGTTTCCTATAGAGCGGGGGTAGTTGTCTACTTTACGGCGACTGCTCTTGAAATGACCATTGGCCATCCGATCCCGGTTCAGAGTCGGGCAAAGCACGCCTTGGTCCGCGAAAGATTCGGTGCACTCCGTTTCACCGCTTCGTAAGGGAGAGGACCGCGCAAGCGACCTCGCACTCGGAACCAATCGAGAGACCGGAGAAATCTGGTCACAATTGGAAGTGAGGGCGCGAGTATCTCGAGCCCGCCGGGTTCATTCCTGGCTCACTCGCGGTAAGGCGTTGGACTCTCACGGGTTGTGACGTAGCTGGACGTAGAATTGTACTGTCCAAAGTCTTCTACGTTCACTGCAGGGCGACAGAACGACTAATCGTTAAAACGTCCTGTGGTGACGGGCTCACCCGTTGTAGTTGACACCGCAAGATGTTATACTATCCGAATTACAAAGTGGCGAGTCAGGTAATTTATCATCGAAATCGTGCTATCTCTTTCGCACTTGCACGGCCTTATGGAGCGATACCTGTAACCGTAGTGTAGGTAGTTTACGCATACAAAAGGAATGTCGATAAAGTAATGAAACGAGGGAAATAAATATTATTTTATAGTCAGAGTTCGGGAGCTAACGGGCCCATGATGAGGTGGCCACGATGACCCATGTGTTCAGGGTCGGTCACACTCACGGGTCAACACCCATCCGACGGCCTCCACGCACGGGGTGCGAACCTGGGTAGGACACTGGGTCAACCAGTCTCCCCTGGCGCTCCTGGATGGTCTGCGCACCGAGCGGCGCAAGCCAATCGATTGTGCACTCCGACTAACAGTCGGGGGAGTCTGGAAACTGTATTGTTTCCTATAGAGCGGGGGTGGTTGCCTACCTTATGGCGACTGCTCTTGAAACGACCATTGGCCATCCGATCCCGGTTCAGAGCCGGGCAAAGGACGCCTTGGTCCGCGATAGATTCGGTGTACTCCGTTTCACCGCTTCGTAAGAGAGAGGACCGCGCAAGCGACCTCGAACTCGGAACCAATCGAGAGACCGGAGAAATCTGGTCACAATTGGAAGTGAGGGCGCGAGTATCTCGAGCCCTCCCGGAGCTAACGGGCCCATGATGCGGTTGCCACGATGACCCATGTGTTCAGGGTCGGTCACACTCACGGGTCAACACCCATCCGATGGCCTCCACGCATGGGGTGCGAACCTGGGTAGGACACTGGGTCAACCAGTCGCCCCCGGGAATCAAACCTCTGGCGCTCCTGGACGGTCTGCGCACCGAGCGGCGGCAAGCCAATCGATTGTGCTCTCCGACTAACAGTCGGGGGAGTCTGGAAACTGTATTGTTTCCTATAGAGCGGGGGTGGTTGTGTACCTTATGGCGACTGCTCTTGAATTGACCTTTGGCCATCCGATCCCGGTTCAGAGCCGGGCAAAGGACGCCTTTGGTCCGCGATAGATTCGGTGTACTCCGTTTCACCGCTTCATAAGGGAAATGACCGCGCAAGCGACCTCGAACTCGGAACCAATCGAGAGACCGGAGAAATCTGGTCACAATTGGTAGTTAGGGCGCGAGTGCCGCCCGCCAGGTAACATACCTGGCTACTCGCGGTAAGGCGTTGTCTTCTAACGGGTTGTGGCGTAGCTAGACGTCGGATTTGTAATGTCCAAAGTCTTCTACGCTCACTGCACGGTCGATAGAACGATGAATCGTTAAAACGTCCTGCGGTGACGGGTTCGCCCGTTGTGGTTGACATCTCAATATGCTAGTCAGAGTGCGCAATCAATTGGCAATGCCGCACGGAGCGCAGACCGTCCAGGAGCGCCAGAAGATTGATTCCTAGAGGAAACTAACCATAAGGCCAGAGTCCTACCCAGACTCGCACTTTATGTGCGGAGGCTGTCGGATAGGTGTTGACCCGTGAGTGTGACCAACCCTGAACAGAATGGGTCTTCGTGGCCAACTCAGCATGTGGCAACTTCGTGGCCAACTCAGCAACGTGCCATGTTGCAGTTGGTTAATAAGACCCATATGGTCAGGGTCGGCCAAACTCATAGGTCAACAGCCATCCGGCGGCCTCCATGTATGAAGTGCGAGCCCGTGTAGGACATTTCCCCTTAGGAGTCAACCTTCTGGCGCTCCTGGACGGTTTGCGCACCGAGCGGCGTCAGCCAATCGTTTCTGCAATCTGACCGGCAGCCGTGGGAGTCTGGAAACTACTGTCTCCTCCTATTGAGCGGGGATAGTTACTCATCTTACGGCAACTGCTCTTGAAACGACGAATCGGCTACCCGATTAAAGCGTATACAAAACTTTGTGACTGTGCTGTTGGCCGTTAAGGAGTTCCCTCGTCGGGAGTCAACCCTGGTCTCAGAAGCCATGTCATGATGAAACTTAGAATGAGCTATCATAATTGAATGTGTATATATAATTTTGTTTCTGTGCTGTTGACCGTTGAGGAATCCCCTCGTCGGGAGCCAACCCTGGGCGCAGCAGCCATGTCACAATGGAACTTATAACGGGCTATCATAATTGAATGCGTATAAAAAAATCGTGTCTGTGCTGTTGACTGTTGAGGTGTCTCCTCGTCGGGAGTGAATCCTGGGTGCAAAATCAGGTCATACTCACCATAAAAATGCATTGTTATCGGAACTGAACCAACATGTAAAATTTCAACTTCATAGGATAATAGAAAGTGGTTCTAATTCTGCTTGCAAGATTTGACCTACACAATCTAGCATGCTGACAAACATTGCAAGGTAAATAAAAGCTTGTAAAAAACAAGAAATTTAAGAAAAAAAAAAAAAAACAATGTGTGGCAGGGGACGCGAAAAATAGGGAAAAGTTTATGAGCGTGGGTTCAAGTGTTCTTTGAGCCAATGTTCTTGAAGCATAACAAACTCGATGCTATCCTAATTTATGCGGGTAAAGCATTCCAGAGACGGGCTCCACGTACGGAGAAGGAGTGCGAGGTGACATCACATATACAGGGAGTCCAAGAGCTGAACCGCAGACTTTAGCTTTGGTCAAGACCTACTTAAATAACGTTTTCCCTTACAGAGACTTTGACACGGGCGTGCCACTGAGACTTTGACGCGGGCGTGCCACAGAGACTTTGACGCGTGCTTGCCACAGAGACTTTAAGGGCCGGGCGTGCCAAAGATACTTTGACGCGGGCGTGCCACAGAGACTCTGAGGGCCGGGCCACACGATGCGGTGCCCTTACGCGTGCGTTCCACAAAGATTTTGAAGCGGGCGTTCCACAGAGACTGCCACCGTTGACCGTATAACTACTAAACCCCGTGACCAGCCTGAGAATGCGTCAGATGAATAGAAAGAGACATACCCCCTCCATCCTTGTCTAGTCGCGCATTCACGGAGATACGTACATATATCACTGTGGCAACGCTTCAACGCCATAAGTCTACTATGCTATGGATAAACGCGCATGCGCAACTAGACAAGGATAGAGGAAGTCTCATATGCCCCTATCTCTTTCTATTCGGTGAACGCATTCACTCGACGCCCACCTTTGCACTCCCGTTCTCTATTTTGTTACGCTCTATGCGTGCCACAGAGACTTTGACGCGGGCGTGCCACAGAGACTTTGACGCGGGTGTGCCACAGAGACTTTGACGCAGGCGTGCCACAGAGACTTTAACTCGGCAACAGCATTTATCCTAGTCATATACCTACTCTAGTGGCTGTCAATGTGACTTTCACAATATTATATTGTAAATGACGTCTTTAGTCAAAACCTTACGTACCTTTATGTGGTAGCTAATATCGATAATTTTGCATAAGTTCGTGGTGCTGGGTAGTACTGACGGAATTTTCAGGAGTAAGTCTATTTTATTCTTGAAATCCTCTCCGACTCCATCTGATATTACATGGTCCAAGATGGTCTTCATTAGCTTCTTTTTTTTACTCGGTTTATACGCAGTAAAGAGTACCACCTACAAAGAATAACATTGCACATAAAACACATTATCAAAGGTTTGAATTCAAATTGAGGTCCAAAATCGAAGACTATCGCGGTTGTTTGACATTATAAATAAGATAGAAAACGAATTTACCGCGTGAAATTTGTAGCACCCGACGTTTCAGTGACGTTGCAGCCGCCGTTGTCCAGGATAGACTGAAGAGCTGCCAATCCGTTGTTTTGCGGGTATGCCGCGTACCGCTTCCGCCACTGCGTAGGTTATAACGGTGGTGGGGGGGCGGGCTCGGAGCGCGGGAATTTTGAAAATCCGTCTTGCACACAACACTCACTGTATCCTGTTTTACGTCTTTGCGTTCGGCGTTCGGCGGCAGGAACATTTTAAGAAGAGGGTTCCACGTAGAAGAGAGTTTGTAACCGTCGTCTCTGTTAAAGTTCGGGGTTCTTCTTATTATCTACTTCTTATAACCTACCCGCAAAACAACGGTTTGACAGCTCTTCAGTCTATCCTGGACAACGGCGGATGCAACGTCACCGAAACGTCGGGTGCTACAAATTTCACGCGGTAAATTCGTTTTCTATCCTATTTATAAATTGAGGTCCGTTTTATTAATGGGGTTAACATCAAGTTTTAAGTTATTGCATAGCTTTTATCGCGGGCCTAGTAGGCCAGCGCGGCGACCGAATGAAGAAATTTCTTAACGAAAATTAATGATTTTAAACTGATATTACGTCTAAACGAGTACTGCTTACAATTCGAAAAAAATATATGTTAAACAAGAATATTTTCCTAATATTCTTAGCTTTGAATATTTTAGATTTTGTTTATATTACAGAGTGTAATTAATTTGTGAAATTAGGTCTAACCGAACACAAAAACGACTACTACGTAAATACTATCTGGCGTATTATTATGAAACCTGCACCATTTTAAAGATAATTTAATTATCTATCTTTTTATCTACGATTTTTTTTCGAATAATTCGGTTTTTTTGCTTTATTGAATAAAAAATTCGTGCGCGGCGCTCTATCGAAAGACGTTTAAATTATTCCGGCTGCGGAAGCAAATGATTCGGAATAATTTCAACGTTTTCCGATAGAGCGCAGCTATCTGATATCAGAAAAAAAAAATAATAATTATAATTGCGTAAAATGTTAAAAATGCTATGCAATAGCTTTATCGCGGCAGTCCCCGAGTGCCACACGTATTTTTTTTTCCAAGATGGCCTTCTAATGTTTTCACGTACTTCTCTCAGAGCCTGCGAAATAAATGAAACGAGGTTTCGGGACAACGATACGGAAACTTGTTTTTAGCTGGCCCTAGTCTATACGCAGCATAAGAGTATTTATAAATAGGATAGACAACGAATTTACCACATGAAATTTGTGGCACCCAACCACTCACGCGGTAAATTCGTTTTCTATCCTATTTATAATGTCAAACAACCGCGATAGTCTTCGATTTTATATAAGAGTAGGTATTTAATATGTAATATATAATAATTTAATATAATATATTTTTATACAAATTTTTTGGCCTCTAATTTTTTTTATAGAACAGCAACTTCATAGACAAAGACCTAATATCATCATTCATAGCAACAGTTTAAATATTTCCGGCGTTATAAATTTAAATGTTAACTAAGTACCTATATAATTTATTCCTACATTTCGGATTTCCGGCGTTCCAAATTTTCAGAATTGGGCAGCGTTCCAAATGTGATTTCGAAATAGAACACTTCTAGTCTCCCGTTTTCTGCCTACTTACTTGTTTCAAGCGTGTCAGGACTTGTTCAATGCTGATTTTGCTCTCGTTATTCAGTAATATAGAGACAGGAATGGTTTGACCGGAGACATAAGCACCGGACGGTAAGTCAGCGTATATCGTTAAGGTTCCACTTTTTGAAAACAGAGACGACATTTTTTTAGATTCCTCCACGTTGATCGGCAACTGAAATAAAAAATTTACTCAAAAAATATTGTGGAGATTGGCCCAGCACTACACGATTCGATGGCATAGTGGTTAGGTCGCCTGAACTTACATTGCATGGTTCCGGGCACGATTCCCGGCTGGGTCACCATTTTCCGTTGGGATAAAGTTGATGGAATTGCATTTTCAATTCTGTCGATCGAATTCAATAACAAGACAAACACTTGTTACACGCATGTTACACACAAAATACTTATAAACACTTCATAGTAGGTGCTAAAATATTTCAAAATTTCGAACCTAACGGCAAATGAATGAACGTTCATTCACTAGCTTTCTGCATTTTTGTGAACTAGTAATGGAACACTCAATTTTCTACTCATAACGGAAAAAAACCAAAGTGAAATGAGTTTAAACTAAACTACTGATCCATGGATTATTCAAAGAACGGAACTGTTTCTCACTGAAACTTTTAATATGAATAAAAAGTCATGACTACAGTACAATGTCTCCCCTCGTGTCGTAAATTTCAGCCCATAGATACGTATCACACGATGAACACGTCAACTCTAGATGAATGTCACGTCAAAAGTGAACGGTGACAGGTGAAAGGCGTGTTGCCATGTTACAAAACAAAAATGTTGCTACCCAAAGAAAAATACCTAATATGTATTTATCCTACCTAAAATAAATACCTAATATGTATTAATACCTAATATGACTCACTGTTTTCTTATTTTTCGGCAAAAACGACGATTTGTTCATTCATTGGGGTTCGTTCATTCACTGGAAACATTACCTTAAAGCGTGTTCAACACACAACGTACCAACAGTGATGGTTTCGCGTTTAGATCAACGATTGCGAGAACGGTGAAGGCGACTTTGGACTTTTGATCAAACTTCCAAGGCCTTTCCATGATGACTTGGGCTACGTATCTGATCGCACCGTCTTTGCTTTCGAAAGACGAAGGCAGCTTTTCCGGCAGCAAAAACGTAAAGTTGTAAGAGTGGCAGCCTTCGGAGAGCACAAATGATTTCCCGCCTGGAAAGAAAATTTAACAGTGAAATAAGTAGCAGTGATATTTAATAATAAATATCACTGCTCGTTTAAAAGCTTTGCTTTGGCAGTTTTTTTATTATTTTTATTTGTTGGGGGGGGGCTTTTCTAATGTCTTTATGAGCCTTGTAACCCTGCGACCATTGCTGATCTATTGCGTTCGCCACCTACTATAGTTCTGCGCTAAGCCTCGTGTCATTTAAGAACCGCAAAAGACTTCTGGCGCCAGATTGTTTTACCTCCTCAGGTTGGTAATGACCACCCAAGTGGATGTATCTTTTACGCATCAGCGGGCCACACTCGCACATGAGGTGCAGAGGAGCTTCCTCTGCCCCTTGGCAGAACCTGCACATTTTTGTGTCTCGGAGTTTGAGGTTGTACATGTGTTTGTTGAGGCAACAATGCCCCGTGAGCGCCCTCACCAGTATGATTTGGCAGTTAATGGCTCATATGCAGTTATATCAATTAGACCCCTATCTCGTTTTTACGGTCGGCTTAAGTCACGATACAGCTCCTATCAATGACTCCTCGAATGAGTGCCTATCCCGGGAATGACTCGATGCCATAGGCTATTATGCTGGTGGATCAGTTTCCTCTGGGGGGTCGCTGCTGGACGGTGTGCGAACCGTGCGGTCTCAGTCGACTTCCAGCCGACTGTTCTGCCTATCCTGCCTGCCCTGGGAGCTAACGGGCCCATGATGAGTTGGCCACGATGACCCATGTGTTCAGGGTCGGTCACACTCACGGGTCAACACCCATCCGACGGCCTCCACGCACGGGGTGCGAACCTGGGTAGGACACTGGGTCAACCAGTCTCCCCTGGGAATCAAACCTCTGGCGCTCCTGGACGGTCTGCGCACCGTGCGGCGCAAGACAATCGATTGTGCTCTCCGACTAACAGTCAGGGGAGTCCGGGAACTGTATTGTTTCCTATAGAGCGGGGGTGGTTGCGTACCTTACGGCGACTGCTCTTGAATTGACCATTGGCCATCCGATCCCGGTTCAGAGCCGGGCAAAGGACGCCTTGGTCCGCGATAGATTCGGTGTACTCCGTTTCACCGCTTCGTAATGGAGAAGACCGCGCAAGCGACCTCGAACTCGGAACCAATCGAGAGACCGGAGAAATCTGGTCACAATTGGAAGTGAGGGCGCGAGTATCTCGAGCCCGCCGGGTTTATTCCTGGCTAACTCGCGGTAAGGCGTTGGACTCTCACGGGTTGTGGCGTAGCTGGACGTTGGATTGTTATTGTCCAAAGTCTTCTACGCTCACTGCAGGTCGATAGAACGACTAATCGTTAAAACGTCCTGTGGTGACGGGCTCGCCCGTTGTAGTCGACACCGCAAGATGTTCTGCCTATCGAATATTGCACTCCGGCTGATAACTGGAGGAGTCGGGAAACGACATACGATTTCCTAACCAGCGGGGTATGGATGTTGACCTGTAGTCTTTCACGTCATATAGCCGTTGTTATATAGCAGTCATTGGTGATGTGTTTCTTTTTCGAACGAAAAAGAAGAAATCGACTTTCTAAACCGCGCTAATAAAGACGCTGATTTCGCGGCACTGTTTTCGCATTCGTTTAGCACAGAATACAGACAGTTCAGCCAGAAAAACACACCACGGGTTAAGAAGCTTTTAGTACCAATATTGACTGTAAACGTAACTAATATTCCTTCGCGAAATCTATTAAGAACTTTTAGTTCACTTCTTCCAGAAGTTTTATTATACTATTATAACACTTCTGGAGTTGAGCGGTGAACTCCGGACTAACGAACGGCTGTGATGGGTTTAGGACATGGAATTCAACACTAACAAGTGCTCTGTTTTAACCATCACTAAGAAGAAAACACCTTGCTTTTTCCCATACACAATAAACGGGTCAATTTTAAAAAGGTCAACCGAGGTGAGGGACCTGGGAATTACATTTGATACACAGTTGAACTTCCGTGCACACATTACAAATATTTGCAATCGTGCTAGCAAAATGGTCGGTTTTGTTATTCGCATATGCAAACAGTTTAATAATATTCATGTAATGTTTCTACTATATAATTGTTTAGTCCGTAGCATACTTGAATATAACTCGGTCATCTGGTGTACAAGTGAAAACAAATACATTCAGATGGTAGAGCGTATTCAAAGAAAATTTGTAAGATATATTTATTACAGAAAATACAATATTTATCCATACTTATTTCCGTCAGATTTTGTGCTAGGAATGGTAGGATACAACAGTCTTGAAACTCGTCGATATATTTCACTAATTATATTTGCATATAAACTTATTGAAGGAACGATTTATTTGCCAGAAATACTATGTAAGTTTGAATTGTACGTACCGGTAAATTACACAGCGAGGAGATCGCATCTATTGTTTAATGTGCCGTACCACCGTACAAATATTTTTGTAGACAGGCCAGTGGGAAGGGTTATAGCTCTTCTTAATTCCTTACCCACTGAAATAGATATCTTTTGTACATCCCTTTGGCAGCTAAAAAGGCATCTCCCTGCTATCTCATGTTTATCATAATCTGTCTTTTATTTAGTTTTATATTTTTATGTTTTTTTCTTGTTCAATGTTAGCATTAATTTAGTTATGTAGTCATTTATTTTTAGACTTACACTCCAGCTTTAATATTCAAGGGCGAATTGGATTCATCTGTAATGCCCTTGAATACTATTTGAAACTAATAAATAAATAAATAAAGGAGAGCTGTCTCCAAGCCATAGAATTCGAGATGCGGAAATTGCGGTTTTAGTTTTTTTTCTAGGAAGGTGGTAATTATTTTCCTGGAGAGACCGCGACTTGCCTATTGGTAGCCTTTTGCTATACAGTTTATTACTAAAGGTACTGAAACTGCCTCGACAAATGCCTACTAAAGAGTAGTAAAATCAATGAACGTAACAAAAGAGTAGTAAAATCAATGAATCAATGAACCTGCTAAGAACACAAGATCGGCGCTGGTAACACAATATATAGTGCCCAGTAGATTTAATGATTGACACAAGTGGTTCTTAAAATAAGTCTCATTCAGTGGTGAATTATTGAAGGAAGAATGAAAACTGAAAGTACCCTCATGACATTTCGAAAATAGCAACACAATTTACACACCCTCACATCTTTAACAATACACATAATTTGCCCATTATGTAAACAAGACTGAATACAGGTTTTTATTTTTATAACATAATATTTTGTACCTAAATCTATTTTATAAATATTTTCTATTACTTTATTTAATGATAATCTGATTATTTTGTTTATTTTTAAAAATTATTTTTATTAACTACTAGCTGCGCCCAGCGGTTTCACCCGCGTGGTGATGGAAAATTGTGATAATGATGATAGAAAACCATGTATCTTTATAAATTATAGCCTATGTGTTATGCTGATGTGTAAGCTATATTATTGTAAAGTTTCATCAAAATCCATTCAGTAGTTTTAGCGTGAAAGAGTAACAAACATCCATACATACATACAAACTTTCGCGTTTATAATATTAGTAGGATATTAGTAGGATAGTAGGATAGAATTTAAATTTCGAATGTCGATTTCTTAGATTTTTTTCCTACTTACTTGACAGTTATCGTTATATTTTAGATAATTCACGCTATATCTTTATAAATTATAGCCTATGTGTTATTCTGATGTGTAAGCTATATTATTGTACAGTTTCATCAAAATCCATTCAGTAGTTTTAGCGTGAAAGAGTAACAAACATCCATACATACATACAAACTTTCGCGTTTATAATATTAGTAGGATATTAGTAGGATAGTAGGATAGAATTTAAATTTCGAATGTCGATTTCTTAGATTTTTTTCCTACTTACTTGACAGTTATCGTTATATTTTAGATAATTCACGCTATATCTTTATAAATTATAGCCTATGTGTTATTCTGATGTGTAAGCTATATTATTGTACAGTTTCATCAAAATCCATTCAGTAGTTTTAGCGTGAAAGAGTAACAAACATCCATACATACATACAAACTTTCGCGTTTATAATATTAGTAGGATAACAATTTCTTTTCATAAAATTCAACTTTAAAATTTTAAATTTAATTTAATATTATATAAAATTGGCGTTTTCCTTGGAATAGGCACTGCCTAGTTTTAGGAGTGACGCTAAATCATTCTGTAAAAATAATTCCTAAATATTTTTTTTAAATAAATAAATAGATAACTAAAAGTAAATAAAAAAGTGAAATAAAATACTTTAGATTAATGGATGCATAATTTGCCAACATTACATTAATTTTAAGAGTGACAACCTTACCGCTCTGATGCCTGAGCCACACTAACGGGAATTACCTTTAACTATCGCGATGATGGACGTTTAACGTTGGTGTGGCCACAACTTATCGCGATAATTTTACAACCGCATTTGCCGTTTGACGTTATGCAATAGCTCGGGCATAGTAAATAATAATAAGAACTAATAAGAACAGTAACAGTAATAGTAATAGAAATAAGTAATAAGAACAGTATAACATCTCCATAGTACGCACCGATATCGCACTCATGCAAGCGCGCTTTGTCCGTACTCTACCACTACATAGATTCTCGGGCGCCTCGGTGCTAGCCAGTCAGGGCTGTCGCGCGACAGCTAAGTATACAAAAGTGGAATGTTTTCTGTACAGGCTGTAATGCAACCTATCAGAAATTTCATTTACGAGTATTTACATTTATGTTAGGAAATTACATATACGAGGTAACGTTTATTGTTTATTTGCGTAGGTAAGTATGTGTCTAGGTAAGTAGGTGCATAGGTATGTAAGTGCGTAGGTAGGAAGGTAGATGCGTGTTTGTTAGCTTACTAAAATGTAGGTATTTTGAACACATGCAACAAGTGATGAATGATGCAAAGCTTGTAATGAATTACCTAACAATATTGTTTTTTATAAACTCGAAGACTATCGCGGTTCTTCGACATTACAAATAGGATAAAAGTTGACGTTGAAGTTTGTAGCGCCAGATGTTTCGGCGATGTTGCAATCGCCGTTGTCGAGAAAATTGAGAGAAAAACGTTCAGCGAGAACAATCGGCGAACGGCGAACAAATATTGGATAGCGGAACTAACCACTGGGTGAAGTTCAAAATCCATTGTGTTATCCGAAAAACAATTTTACATCCCCCATGTTATCCGAGTAGCCATTGAAATAAGCAGAACCCCGAACTTCAATAGAGACGGCGGTGTCAAACTCTCTACTACGTGGAACCCTAAAGTATTCTCTGTGGCCATCGCCGAACGCAAGACACAAGATACAGTGTTGTGTGCAGGGCGGATTTTCAAAATTCATGCGCGCCGAACCCACCGCCAAACCAGCTATAACCCGTTAGAACTCTCCGCCCCAACAGCTAACAACATTTTGCCGTCTACCCTTAGAACAACGGATGACAATTGTCAGTACTTCAGTCTAGGTAACGAATGGTTTCGTGCAGCTTGGGCCATGAGATCCTCTTGTACTCGGATCGGCTTAACTCACGATTCAGCTTCTATTCAGAAGCCTCCTCGTGTGGAAGGCTACCCCGAGTAAGACTCTCGCGTCTCAGGCCTCATGACTGGTGGACCGGTTTCTCCTGGCGGTTCTCCGGTGCTACTGGACGGTTTGCGCACCGTTCGGCGATGCCTATAGGATGTGTATTCTGACTAATTTCTGAAGGAGTCTGGAGACTATGGAAATATAGTGTCTCCTAAGCAGCGGCGGTGGATGTTGACCTGCTGTCATGCCACTCTTGACCTTGGGCCACTCGATTCCATGTGGAACTACGGGCAAAGAAAGCCCAGGTCCTCGATAAATTCAAATTGAATTACCGCTGTAGTACAACAGGTACCTAGTGGCCGCGTAAGTGACTTCAGACCCGTAACCAGTCGGGAGGATGGAGGTATCCTGAAAGTTAACTCCAGCTGGAGATATCCTTCCAAAACTGGTAGTTAGGGGCGAGGCTACCAGCTGGTTACTTTTCCCGGTGTCTCTAACGGGCTGTTGGCGAGCTAGACAGTAGATTGTCTTGTCTCTAAGTCTTCTACGCTCATCCCACGGCTGAAAGAACGTTATACCATAAAGTCACATAAAGTTATACCAACTAGAGCTGTCAACTAAAACGGGTGAGCCCGTCACCTCAGGAAGTTTTAACAAAATGATCGTTCTATCTCGCTTGAAGTGAGCGCAGAAGACTTAGGACAAAAACAGTCCGCCGTCAAGCTTCGCCACATGCCCGTAAGAGGCCAACGCCATATCCGCGAGATAGTCAGGAATGTTACCCAGCGGGCTTACACTCACGCCCTTACTTTCAGTTGCGACCAGATTACTCCGGTCTCTCGACTACGAGTTCTAGGTCGCTTGAGCGGTCCTCTCCTTACGTAGCGGTGACACGGTGTCAACCAAAACTATCGCGGACCACGGCATCCTTTGCCCGGCTCTTTACCCGGAATCGGGTAGCCGATGGTCGTTTTAAGAGCAGTCGTCGTAAGGTCAGCAACCACCCCCGCTCTATGGGAGACAATACTGCTTCCAGACCCCCCCCCCCCTCCTCCAGATCTCCTCCCCAAGATTCACTCCTAGGGGAAACTAGCCCTAAGGCCAGAGTCCTACCCGGGCTCGCGCTTCATGCGTGGAGGCCGCCGGATGGGTGTTGACCCGTGATGTGACCGACCCTGAACAAGGGGGTCTTCGTGGCCAACTCAACAAGGGCCCATTAACTCCCATACTAGCCTGGGGTGACGGGTTCACCCGTTGTAGTCGCCACCGCACTACAGTACTTCAGTCTACCCTGGACAACGGCAATTGCAACATCGCCGAAACGTCGGGTGCTAGGAACCTCACGCAGTAAATTCGTTTTTATTATCTTTATAATATTGTTTTTGCTTAAATCTTTAATATAAAATATACCTTCAGTAACCAAAGAAGTCGTTGTTGTGAAATATTCTTCTTTCCCAGTATATTCAATAGACGAACTACCGTTGTGCTCCGTCCAGGCGACTTTTGCAAAGCCTTTGACTTGAAAATTCAGCGCTGAAAATAAAATAATTCGGCCATTTCAAAAACCCCATAAAGTCACATTTTGGACATCACTTTTCTTTGGATTCGAGTACCTACTAAAAACCATCCTGCATACGTTTCCAGGTGGCATAGTGGTTAGGTCGCCTGATCTTACATTGTAGAGTCCCGGGTTCGATTCCCGGGTGGCTTACCATTTTCCGTTGGAATCTAATTAAATATTCGGATATTTCTGGTAAAATTCCATTGTCAAACATCGCTGGTTGGTCGCCATTGCTAGACGCAGATCGGGTCGTGAAGTTTTTTTGTGTTTTTTAGTGTTTTCAGTTGGAATATGAATAGAAATGTAAGTAAAATTGATTCTAAAACACTTTATCAACCGAATTCAGTGATTTTATGTACATTTTATTCCAATTTTACCTGTTTGAGTTGAAAAATTGAGTGCGGCGCTATGGCGTCATTACTAATTATTGAGTTTTTTTTTTGCAATAAATAACTCTAAAAATGCAAAATGTATACCTAATTCGTTAACAAAATACATATTATTTTGTTTTTCGCTGAAATATATGAAGTTTTCGGCGTATTTGTAAATTAATGAGATAATTTTTTTCGACATTTTTTTTTCGAGAAATCATCAATGTTTTTATTGGTTTTTATGAGCTAATAATCTATATATTTTTGTATGTAAATAAGCAAAACGAAATATTATCTTTGATAGAGAATCTAATAAAGATCACGATAGCATTCACAATTTATAAATAGGGTTCCGTATTTTTCCGTACGACTAGTACAAGTTAGAAATGCCGTGTTTTTTCACTTTTTCGACTTTCTCATACTTATTTATAATTATCTGATTGTTTTACAAAATGAGATTTCAATATTCTATGTACGAAATTTCAATGCGATCATTGCACAGTTATTCTTTTAATGATTTCTATAGTAGTTCCATAGTTATAGTACTTTTTGTCGAGCGCGGCGATATTGCAAGAAATTCCAATAAGTTGCCGCGGCTTGCCATGAAATTATGCCGCTACTATAAATTTTAACGGAATTGCATTTTCAATTCTGTCGATCAAATGCAATAACAAGACACACACATGTTACACTCACAGATACATAAAAACACGTCATAGTAGGGTTGGTTGTTGTGATGGTATAATTCGGCTCGAAGACCGACGATGTGCTGAAATCCGGCTCTTAAGGCCAGCTATGTGGTGTTTCTCCTCGCAGGATCGGATCCACAATGTAGCGCGTCTGCCACCACACATAATTTTTAGTCGCGGTGTTAATGGCCTAAATACAGATTTAACCCCCAGGGTTGTAAGGCCAGTGGTGACGTCGGGCGGCGTTGTCGAATTCCTCTTCTTTGAGCAGGCGGGTGAAGGTTCACTCGGTGCTGTTCTGCAGTCGGGTGGTCGTCTCCCAGTCGGTGCTTCAAAGGTTCGGGTCGCTTTAAACGTCGCTCGGGTCGTATTGAATCTGCTGTAGGTTGTATCTCCTAGAATATGCACTTGAGGTTTTGGATAATAAAAAATACTACTCTTCGACGATTGTATGAAAAGGCATTTAAGCAATTAAAATGTAGATTTCCTCTTTTTTAAATGTAATTACTTCACTATGTATGATTTTACACTAATTAGGAAATATTTATCAGACTCGTAGAATATCGGGTCTTATACGGTTTTTGAGGATATTTTAATGTGAAAATACCCGAGAACTTCTTTGATGCACTCAACTCGTCGGACATATGATTGACACAAATACATAAAAAAATTACAAGAGAAATCACAATAAAAAATAATGTTCACAAATAATATTCTTACATAAATTCGTCCGACGGTTGATGCACTTTACTCGATGAAACTCGAAGAAATTTGAAGAAATTCGAATGACAGGCGATGAAATTCTACCGTTCTTCGTCGTAAATATCTACCTCCTGGGTGAGCACATCCTGTGCGGACCAGTGGCATTTCCCAACACGCGATGCGCTTATTTGGGGCGTCAGAGGTGACCGGCCCACAGACCGGTCATGCTTTTTTGTGTGCTACTAGGGTAGCGGGCTTCCATATAGGCTACTCACGTAGTTGAACAGGTGTCTTGTGTAGACGCGGCGATCAGCTGGGCGGCGGCGGACGCGGCCGCTGATTCCGCGGAGTACCCACGTCCTCCGCTTACTGAGCCACGGGCCTAGGGCTTGAGACGCGACGATCCGCTGGTCGGCACGATTGCGGCCAAATCGCGCTACCGATGCGTCGCGGGGTGCTGGGGCTTCCTGCGGCCGGGCCGAGTGGTGGGGGTTGTTTGTGCCCCGCTCGCGCGCGGTCGGCGGCCGGCGGCATGGCTGTATGCCGTTTGTACAAAGATATGATAATATAATATAACATGGTATTTTCTTAAAGTTTAGCTTATATTATCTTATGATTATTTATACATATTCTTGATAATCATTTCTTAATATTATGTCCTAATTATAGAAAATATTTGTAACTTTACAGGATCTAGGCCGATTTAGTTCGGACCTAGACTAGAAATTAACTTAAATTATTTTACACATTATGACATTATTTTAGCAGCAATTTTATTGATATTAGTAATTCAATATTTAAGTTGGCGTGTTTTGAAATATGAGTCATTAGGTACTTATTTTGCTCGAGGGTGTTCACCTTTTTTTCGAAGGTCGGATGTATTTAATTTTTGGGGGCGGGCGGCTTTAACGGTGGTTCGTCGCGGTAAGCTTTTATTGCCTACCTAAATGCCTGCGACCGTGTTTATTTTCCGATACTCCTTTGTTCTCGTGCAAGGGGTTGTTTTTCTGTATGTATGTTTTTTCGAAATTTTAGCGTTTCGCTTGTAAAAAAATCCACTTTTGGTTAAAATATACATTAGCGTACCCTTTTAGTGATGCTAATCCGGTGTACTGATATTATTTTCGTAGTGCACTTCCTGCCATAAATAAATATATTTGTTGGGGTTTTTGATGCGTGGGGAATTTAGGAGTGTCGAAACAATTTTGTTGTGATGTTTATCATCATCATGCCTGCCCATGACTTCATCTTTTCTTCCCGCAACAGTTGTAAGAGATTGTCGTATGACAATAAACCCGCCCATTGTGAAATATTACAATAAAGAGTAGAAACAAACAAACGTTTCCATTCGAAAACAGCATGAAGTCGGGTCATTGATCTTCAATGAGCCACCTCAATTCCCGCGTGTTGTTAGAGCTGTTCCGAGATTTTAATGTTCTTAAAGCTGTTCTTTACAATTTATAAATTGTTTACTTCGGTAACAATGTAACTACTTTTCTTTGTACAAATATTAAATAAATAAATTACATTCCTGGAAATGAACGTATTGTGGATAGGGTTGCCAGGTGAGTCGCACCGGACAACCCCAAACGGGGGGGGGGGGGGGGGAGGGTGTTTTTTAATACTAATATTTTTTATTTATTAATCAACATAAAATAAATCAACTAAATTAGTAACAAAATATAACGCAGTCATAAAATTGTAGTCGTCAAGACTATACTAACTTTGACTTAGTCTTTATTAAACAATGGTATGAATATTATAATCTACTACTTATTTAACAAAATAAAGGTAGGAAATTCAGAAAAAAATAAAATCACCTAAAACTAGATAGGTATGTTTAACAAAAATAATAGGAACTTCCAATGAACAAATAATAAAGTTGAATCATTCTTCTAAAACTAATTTATGTTGTACTGTATCTAGGTACTTTTAGGTAGTACCTACTTACTTCTTTTTAACATATTTTGCATTTGACGCAACCGCTTTCAATAGTGTTTCATTTGATACAACGCGTTCTTTAAAATCAGTGCAGCTCGAGTTTATGTTGAAAAAAAGTGGACGCAGGCAGAGAGAGACGGGTATACAGTGGTGAAGTGAGAGCCCGCAGACGCAGATACAGACAGCGAGCGAGGAGCGCGCGCGAGTTTTGCGTTTGAGGGATTTCATATGCCTACTTTTGTAGGCGCTTGTGACCAGTAGTACCGACTTTCCTCAAAATACCGGACATTGTTCTGTCCGGTATGACCATTTATTTTTTACCGGACAGGCCTCGAAAATACCGAACTGTACGCTTAAATACCGGACATCTGGAAACCCTAATTGTGGACGCACTTCTGTGTGGCTGTGTGCCCGTCTGTCTATATTCCTCCACGATAGTTCCCAAACGCTTCATGCGATTGAGCTGAAATTTGCCATGCAGGTATTATTTGGTCATGGCATGAGTTGAAAAGATTGTGGCTGAAATCTGTCCACCAGGGGGCGCATTAGTCATACTTCAATCTTTAAATATTGGACTTCGACAATTGAAATTCGGTACACAGATGCGTCGTAGGGTCGAAACCACATTTTTAAATTGGTTTCAATATCTCTTATACAAGCGACCCAAAAAAAACGACATACATTTAAGTCAAATAATAACGTCGAGCCGCCCGAGGCTAGCTGGGAAACGAACCATATTGGAAAATATATATTTTAATACCACGGAAATACTACAAAAATACTAGATTTTCTGTCGGGGTGGTGGTGGTTGGGGTGGAGGAGGGGGCGAAAATGTTATTGTTTCTTCGATATTCTGCTTCTTCAGCGGGTACCTATACATATACCTATGCGGGTAGGATGCTTTCATTAAGAAAAAAGAGCTAGAAGTACTCAGGATGTATAGTACGGGGAAAATATAATACTTATGCTGTGCAGTGCTTTTATATGGGGTTTTGGGGGTGGTGTTGGAGGGGGTAGTGTTGGGGGGGGGGTCATGACGAAGAAGAAGAATAGGAAGAAAAAGAATCCTTTTACTTTTCCACTTTCTCTTCTTCTTCCTCGAAAATATTCTTCTTTTTCTGATATTATACATACTTCTTCCGTTGATTAATATCCCGCTTTATCTAGTGCGCTTAACCCTTCAAACCCCAATTTTTTTTTGCAAAAATTTGTAAAAAAATTGAGATATGACACTGTTTTACCAAAACATTAATTACTGCCAAATCCACTGTACCCATAATTAAAAAACATAATAAAATAAAACAAATTAAATTAAAATAAAATTAAAACGGGGCCGTCACGCTGAATCGTGTCGTGGCCGATATCGGCCAATCGGGGCTCTAGTGGTTAAATAGTTACCCAAGTACTATGGAGATATAAAGTTTCGGATGAAAACACATTCGCTATCGGGAAGAAAGGGGGAGGGGGGGGGGATGGGAGAGAGAAATAATATTCGGATGAAACAGTCATTGGCTGCTTGCCGGGAAGGTCTTGTACTTTCCCGGTACTAGGGAAAGTATTGTGATCGCGCTAAAGAAACTCGAGATGAAGACGGACATTTGAAACCCCCTGAGTTGGTTACGACCATTTCCAGACTGAAGTCTGCTGTGAATCTGTGTATTTGTGTGTGTTTGTGTGTGTGTATTCCTCCGCGATAGCACATAAACGCTTCATCCGATTGAGCTGAAACTTGGCATGCAAGCATCATTCGGTCATGGCAAGAGTTGAAGAGGGCGCGCTAGTCGTACTTGAATCACGAAATATTGCAGTAAGATACTTGAAATTCGGTTCACAGATGCCTTGTTGGACCGAAATCACGTTGTGAAATTTTAGTTGTAATATATACCTATATATCCTTCTAGTCGTGTTCGGCCATAGCGACTGCATTGTAGATTCTAGTGACTTCTTTAGTCTTCTCAGAGTCCATTGTTCGCAAGCAGTCAAGTGCGCAGGCTATATTATAGTGCACAGGTGGGCGCGCGACACGGGTGCACTTTCTCTTCCTCCCTCTTCTGAACCCGATGGAACTGAGACCGTTACGACCAGAGAAAAGTTTGGATGCAGATAAAATAAAATAAATTAATTAATCGCCAACACAGCAATGGCTGTCATTGTTAAATTTGTACTCAATATTGCAGCTATTTTTTTTCGGATTTAGTTCGTTTTTCCACACTGTCATTTATGAATTTGGTAATAAGGCTTGTGGCGATGTTTAAGGTTTTTCTGGAGCTATTGTAGAGATGACCGGTGACTTATTGGTAGTTGTTGTAGTAGGCGGTGATGTAGAAGATGCATTATTGGATTTATCCTGGTTTTTTGATGATCTCGTGTTGTTGCTCATGAGGCTGTGTTGAATACAGCATACAGCCTCTTGTTCCGACATTGTACAAAATTGTGATAGTTTCCCTTTTGGCAAATCCCCGTCAGTTTTTGGACAATTTTCCGGCGGTAGACATACTCCTAAAACGCCATTTATTTCACATGACTCTTCACAGCAGTGTATATGCCAGGTCCCTTGGCACTTCCGCAAGGGCTCTTTCCAATACTGGTAACGGCGATTATGTTGAAGAGGCATTGGTTGTCAGCTATTGTCACTTGCAGAGGTCCACCACTATCGCCTCCACAAGAGTCTCGTCCTCCTTCTAAGCTTCCAGCGCACAATTGATCGTCCGTTATACCTTGCGGTAACCTCTTTCAGAGAGTCTTTGCATATAGTCTTCGACAGGTCGGCTGGTCAATCAAATCCACCACCACCTTCAGTAAGTCGTCCGATGTATCTTCAGCAAAGTCGATCTGCCCCCAGCCAGTAACGACAGCTCGCTTGTTTTCGATAGTCGACTTTGTCCATAGACACGCTGGTTGAATATTTAATGTAAACTCAGACCGATAAGATCCTTCGGGACGCGTCCCGTGTTAACCGCGAGTGAATCCAGACTGTGGAATTGCACTGTATTTTTATAAATTTATTATTTAATTATTAATTAGAGGTGAGAAAATTTTAAAATATGTTGACACTTAGAATTTAAATTTCGAAATCCATATTAGTTGTAATATTTCGTATGTAACAAGCGATACAAATCCTGCCATATTAAAGACAACACTACATCATTTTTGGAAAAATGCCAATTTTAAACCACGGAAATACTACAAAATAATAAAATATGCTACTTTTGCTATCATAGTCACTTGAGACAATCACTATCGGGGGGGGGGGGGTAGGGGGGGGTCTGCTTGCCGGCAGTCTTGAGGTGACGCAACCGATTCTTTTTTATTTTATTTAATGTTCAGCATTACAAAATATTAATGTTTTGACCAGAAGCAGTAAAGAAAGCACACCGCAGCATCTTGATAACTGCGTCAACACCGCCTAACTAGGCCTAGGCCTGTACTAAGGCAGGCGTACCAGAAAATTGATTTATTTATTTTATTTTCGGGAAACATACAGCGCTTCATTAATTATTACTAATTATTCTAATACAGTGTTTCGCTGGCCGATTAATTGTTTCCTTATACATTATTTTCTTGTACGGTAAATCTAAATTTGCATTGAACTAAATTAAATTAAATTACAATCGAACTATTGCAAGGATAGGATAGGAGAAGGATGGGATATATGTAGGATAGGATATAGGTATTCAAATTATACTCTTTGCTATTCCCATTTTCGCTCTGAGTGTTTTGAAACAATTTGTATACTCACTATATAATCACTTCCTAGACTCCTAGTGAGCTAAGGACAGCCTCGC
This sequence comes from Micropterix aruncella, assembly GCA_944548615.1. NCBI lineage: Eukaryota > Metazoa > Arthropoda > Insecta > Lepidoptera > Micropterigidae > Micropterix > Micropterix aruncella. Next base: position 16,223,303 of record OX155978.1, on the reverse strand, counting down.
TGAATTTAGGTTGATTTAAGTAAAAAATGTCGATATCTTGATATGTGGTCATCAAGCGGTGCATAACAGAGTTTTGGGCGTAACTAGTGCCACACGAGGGATTTCGAACGTACGAGGAGAGCGAACACTTCGTGGCGGAACCAACAACGACAGTTTCTTTACCAAATGAGGGCTATCAATTTTGTTATGAATTATTTTATGCAATAATGTCATATCAGACGCTGTGCGGCGGTCTTCCAGTGAACACATACCGAAATAGTTCAGCCTGCTCTCGTAAGTTCCAAGTCCCAAGTGCTCACGATAGTCCAGTCGCAAAAAGAAAAGTACTGTAAAATAGACGAATCTGGTTCTGACGGAGTTTGAAATTGGACGACACGTGGTTTCGTTTGCTCGCTTTGAGGCACCAAAAAAAATATTTCGTACATACCTTGAATAGTCTTCGGTTTGTCTAGCGTACATTCTACCGTTCCCTTGACCGTTTGTCCTCCGAAAAACACGGAAGTCGGCGCATTTTGAAAAATCAGTCGACATTGAGGAAAACTCATTTTCACTATGTTGTCAAACGTAGTCTGGCTTGGATATTTTATATCGTTCTTATCGTAATCGCTGATGATTCACTTGTTTTTTTTAATAATGGATTAGCGAATATATTGTATAAAGAACAAACCAGTGGCGTAGCGTGCCTTGGCGGGGCCCCGTAAAAAAATTGTTTTGGGGGCCTTAGGAAGGGGAAAGATTAAAAAAAAATGTTAGCATAATATTAAAAGAAATATTTATTCATCATAATTATCTATCTGTCACTGTTTCCAAAAATTTTACAAACAATTCAAATTAAATATACACTCATCTTGCCTTTTTTTCGGCAAACTGATTTATTAAATCATTTATAGCTGACTTTAGTTTTTCTAACTTTTCTGCCTCTATGGTGACAGGTCTGACAGGCGTTCATGTCCCATCGAAGTTCTTAGGTAATTTTTTATCAGTTTTAATTTTGAAAAAACTTCTTTCAGCAGTTACAGTTGTAACTGGAGGGTCAAGAATAAAAAGCATGCTGTTATTACCTCCGGAAACTGGATGTAAGGCTATTGAATTTTATCAGCAATAATTCAATGAGTTCCCTAATGGGATGAATTTTTTGAATTTCAGATTTTAAGCATATTTTTAGAGCCTTTAATTGGTCATAAAGAATAACTGAGATGTCTTTACTGTACCTATTTAGCCGACAGTTTTCCGGCAGTGTTTAATATATCTTCGTTTGAAGAAGACAGGAGTTTCTCCGGTTGTAATATTTCGAACATACTACTCAGGTCGCCAGGTCAGGCCAGGTCAGGTTGGGGGGCCCCGTGGCCCGGGGGGGGGGGCGTATAATTGATACGGCAGATACGGCGGTAGCTACGCCCCTGGAACAAACGATAGCTTATCTTTTTAATCTTCATATTTTTCATTTACTTGTAGCAGCTGCACACAGCTAAGGTGCTAGTGATTTTTGTCCCAGTTATAAATCTTATAAATCTTATAAAACTAAGTCTTATAAATCTTTTTGGCAATACGGCGACATGCAGGTGGTGCTGATAGCACTATTCTGCCAAACTGATAGCAATTTATTTGGCCATCTATAATAACATTGATAATAAAGGGTTTTTTTTATAAAGGACTGATGAATAAAAAAACCAGCTGTGTCCCCCTAAATTTTTAAACAGCCCCCCCCCCCTCGGCCCACGCCAAACACCCCTTGCTCCTTCCCTCCCTGCCACCACCCCCCCTAGATGCTGCAGCCACCCCTTGCATCCCTCGCCACCCTTTCTCCGCCCCTCACGTGATACCCCTCCCCAGTCCCCGCGCGAACCCCGACCCCTCCCACGTGAGCGTCAATCCGGGAGCTAACGGGCCCATGATGAGGTGGCCACGATGACCCATGTGTTTAGTGTCGGTCACACTCACGGGTCAACACCCATCCGATGGCCTCCACGCATGGGGTGCGAACCTGGCTAGGACACTGGGTCAACCAGTATCCCCTGGGAATCAAACCTCTGGCGCTCCTGGACGGTCTGCGCACCGAGCGGCGCAAGCCAATCGATTGTGCTCTCCGACTAACAGTCGGGGGAGTCTGGGAACTGTATTGTTTCCTATAGAGCGGGGGTGGTTATGTCCCTTATGGCGACTGCTCTTGAATTGACCATTGGCCATCCGATCCTGGGTGAAGAGCCGGGCAAAGGACGCCTTGGTCCGCGATAGATTCGGTTTACTCCGTTTCACCGCTGCATAAGGGAGAGGACCGCGCAAGCGACCTCGAACTCGGAACCACTCGAGAGACCGGAGAAATCTGGTCAGTAAGGGCGCGAGTGTCTCGAGCCGCCGGGAAGTAATTCCTGGCTATCTCGCGGTAAGGAGTTGGTCTCTTACGGGTTGTGGCGTAGCTAGACGTCGGATTTGTAAATGTCCAAAGTCTTCTACGCTCACTGCACGGTCGATAGAACGATGAATCGTTAAAACGTCCTGCGGTGACTGGTTCGCCCGTTGTGGTTGACATCTTAATATGAGCGTCAATCCCTCCGCCCCCCTTCCACCCCCATAGTAGTATTTACGTAGGTAGTATTTTAAAATGGTATGTTTCTAATATGTGGTAAAATGGTTTCGATTCTAATATGCAGTAAAATGGTATGTTTCTAATATCATGTAATATTTTCCTAAATATGGCTGACTTTATTTTTTGCGTCGCTTGTTTTTAAGAGATATTTTAACCAAAACCCAACAAGGCATCTTTGTACCGAATTTCAAGGCTTTAGTCCAATCTAGTCCAAGTCATTTCGGGATTGAAGTAGGTATGACTTGCTTCAAGCTTTAGTCCATTCTAGTACTAATCATTTCGAGATTGAAGTATGACTAGCGCGCCTTTAATGGACCGATTACAGCTAAATTTCAGCTCTATCGGATGAAGCGTTTGGGCGCTATCGTGGAGGAATTCACACACACACACACACACACACAGACAGACAGACACACAGAAGTGCGTTCACAATACCTTCCCTCTTCCGGGAAAGTAAAAACCCAAACATTTAACCGATGATAACAATAGTAACATCCAATTATTAGTGCCAATACAATACAATACAATTAACTACTCCAGTAGATAGGCATTCCTACACTTGGATGCGTCACAAAATCAAATGCTTAAAATTTATTTATTAAAAACATAACTATCATGATAGTTGTCATGGCTGTAATATTATATTTAATACTAGCTGACTTGTGCCCACTTCGTTGGGCAGTAAAACTTTTTACCTGTGACGAAATTATGAGTGTGGTTCGGTTAGTACTGAGTTGTATGATTTATTTCCTGACTGCCAAAAGGAGGGTTATATTTTTACTGCATATGTATGTATGTATTTGCATGCCAATTTGACTATATTACCGTTATTTGTGAGTGTCTTCTTGTGAGTTAATTTGTGAGCGTATTGCAGTAAAAGGGAAATTTTATGCAGTAATAGGGAAAAGTCTTTTGTTTTAAATACATACTTGAGACGATAAATTTACTTATTTTGATAAGAATTCATAATTGTTGATAATATGACCAATAAACATGACCATTGATTTTATAGTGTAAAATCAATGACATGACCTAACGATTTAAATTATTTTTTTAATTTAAAATACTACTTTTTGTGACTTAAATATAAAAGTTAGACATATGCTGTCGCTGACTTTTATATAGGCATTGTCAAGCTGTACAACTTTTCTCTAGAACTTAATGACATATCTCTCATCGTTAAGGCATCAGCGTTAGTTGGAAACGTTTTCGTTCGACCGCTTATTCTCCGACTTACTTTGCAAATCCGACTACCACGAAAAAGTTTTTTTTTCTGATTAATGTAGGTATAGCCTATAACCATCACAAATAACGTGGCTTTCTATTGGTAAAAGAATTTTCAAAATCGGGTTGGTAGATCCAGAGATTACTTCCTACAACGTCACAAACATTACCTCTTTATAATATTATATAATATTTAATATTACCTACTTACAAATAATCAAAATATACTAATGTCATTTAATAGTAAGGGAGAATAATATACCAAAATAGAAATGCAAATTCTATGTAGAATAATCAACATAAAATTATTTGATTTTCAATCCAGCAATATGCCTTCGTATTTTATTTTTAAATAAATAGATGTATAATAAATTATATGACAATTAGAATGTCAGCTATCATAATACCGTTATGTTTAAAATTTTACAAATTTTACTAATTATCAACATGGAAAATAAACTCGGAATTTTCAAACTCTCTTCTACCACAAATTGGGCTTCTTACCAAATTATTTATAATTATCTTTTCAAATTGGTCCTCTCTAAAGATTTTCATTTGCTCTGGAATCTTATGCTACCTTCGAATTTTTATATATCCTGACTGTATTACATAAAAATATGGAGAGATAGAATCCCATCTATTAGTCTATCTGAACTTTAACGTGCGGAATTATTACTTATTGAAACCTGTATACCAATTTCAAAATAGGCATATTTATGAATATTAAAATAATAAAAGCTATGAGTTAAGAATTAGATTTTGATTATATTATTATTTTATTTTGAGATAAGATACCGAATAGGCATGCTTAGAGCGCCATCTACAGTGTGCCGCTATACTGTAATACCACGAGAGTCGCCGTATCGGACAAAAATAGAAGATTAATATTTTTTTACAGGGGACGCCATCTACACTTTGCTTTTTGAAGTATAATGCTGGTTGCCGAATTGTATTACGACACTTGGCAATCTAATAACCTGTGACGGGCCACCCCTCACTAGACTCCAAGTTGTTTGATGTGAGTCCAAGGTGTCAACTTGCGGGTTATCTCCTTATTTAAAAGTCAATTTAAAGTGTATCAGAAGGTATTTATTGAGAGTTGTATTGCCAGTTTCTAACGCTTCCCGAATAGTATAGAGGTTGAGGCGAATGTAGTAGCTATCTGCCTGAAGGTATGGATAAGGATTATTAAACTACCACGATAGTCTTCGAAACGATACAACTAATCACCAAGCCAACATCCGCCAAGAACGTTGCCTACCTAATAAAAACTTTGGACCGATGACGACAACATTTGGATGTCACTATTGCATTTAATCTTTTTAACTACTTTGCAAGTGATACGATGCGAGCGACACATGGCGCGATACCTGCGTTTCGTGTCATCACGTCATGTTCTAGCGCTCAAATATCTCAATGGAAAATACTTTATACATACACACTTAATTGCGTTAGCGCGACTAACACTACATGTAACCACATGCTTCACTGACAGGTTAAATTGTAGCAACCCCTTATATTTTTAATAAAATACAATACCCCTTTGTTCTTACGGATGCATTGTGACAATACGGCGATGCTGTCGTTTGTCGTCATGGTTCAATGTCACTTTGGCAGTGTATACGTAGGCATATCGTTGTATTATTTTACCTACATATATCGTTGATATTTCATATTATTGTTGTATTGTAGGATCTTACATATCTCTGTATACCACGAGTACATTAAATTCTGCAAACTTTTTCGATTAGTCAAAAACGGTCAATCCGGCTATGACATCAGAGTACATTGGCTAGCGCTGCAAGTAGTTTTGTTTTTTGTGTGATTTTTTCGTTGCTTTTTTTTATATTTTCGCGAAAGTGAGGTTTTTTTTATTGGCTTTCCATGCTTTAAAAACAGCGATGGTTGTATTTTTACATTCCCTTCTCGGCCTAGAAGGGACAGTATTGTGATTTGTGATCTAGAAATTGAGCGCGTACTCGACTCGACTCAGTCGCGTTAGCGCGACTAACACTGAATGGGCTTACTTACTCTACCTAACTAATTACGCTAACTAAATTAATAACTTATTATCGACGTATCGCAGGATACGTCTGTTTTGTCTAGCGCAACATAAAAAACACTGCAAAAAGCCTTTATATTAGTCATTTCAAATTCGAGTAGGGTGAGTAATAAAGGGAAATATCAAAAGTTGGGTGAGAAAATGTAGGGGAATGTGGGTAAAGAGCAAAAGTCGCACTAAAAATAGGCCAAGTCAGGGGGAAAGATCGAAGGTGGCGAGGCACGTAGGGGAAGGCGGGTAAAAAGCAAAAGTCGAACAAGAAAATGAGCGCGTTCTCGACTCGACTCAGTCGCGTTAGCGCGACTAACACTGAATGGGCTCACTCGACCTACCTATTTACTCTACCTATCTAACATAGTTTACAATGAAAGTAGATGTGCCCTTTCATACAATGAACAACAACGAAAGTAGATGTGCCCTTTCATACAATGAGTAACAATAAAAGTAGATGTGCAAAAAAAAAAACTGAAAAACTAAAAAACACAACTTACTACCACCCCACCCCACTGGGCTCTGTGCCACTCCGATCTAGTGTTTTGACTAACAGAGACTTTTACGATTTTAATTTATTGACCAATCAAGTAGTACACAATACTACATAAAATAGTGATAAAAACACTGTGAATTGCCTGAAAATTAAATGGCTGCGATTTACCAAAACTAAGCCCAATATTATTATGTACAAATATGACCTCCATGAAGAAAACTTCATGAAAATTAATATTAACCAAAAAAGGAATGCTAAGGTAAAGAGAAAAAAATGTGTTTATTACCTTCTCTGCTAAATGATTGTGATTTGTAATCACAGTTTTAACACAAAGGCAGCGGATTGGCAGCAAGATATAATATTAAATAAGACATACAATAAAGCCTTGACTTTCACAGAAGCCAAGAAGAAGGACTTATTGTCTACTTGATGCTTAAGTAATCCCACGGGATTATGAATATTTTTATCATTCAAGCCTTCAAGTTCTTCATGCCTTCAAGTTCCCGCAAGTTTAGATGAGTGGATTCTAAAGATGAGGAATAAAATTTGAGTTGTTTTTGTTAATTAGGTAAACCCACTTAGTTTAAAAAACCCACAGATTAATCTTGCACAGCACTATCCATGCTTGTTTAATAACTTCTATGTACTTTACTAAACTTAATTAAATATTTTTCAATTCTAAAAAGGTATTTTTTTCATGTTCTTCTTTTTAAAAAAACTGATATCAAAAGCAGACAATTGTGGTATGTACAATAGAGCAGTAGACAGAAGTGGTAAGTGCACACCTATAGGTAATTATTTCAAATTTAAGCATCCATATTTTACTTTTATTATTCTAATTACCTATATTGTGTTAGTCAATGAACCAGTTTACAGTATATAGAAATATAGGAGCTATAATAACAAAAGCTTAAAAGTACCAGATATCCAAACTTTAAAATCGCTGTCCTGTAAAATGTATACCATTGCACATACCACATCTGCATTCTATGCCATCGATATATATATATATATATATATATATATATATATATATATATATATATATATATATATATATATATATATATATATATATATATATATATATATATATATATATATATATATATATATATATATATATATATATATATATATATATATATATATATATATATATATATATATATATATATATATATACTAGATGACCCGGTGAACTTCGTACCACCTAAAATTGATTTGTTTGTGACTCTTGATTCTAAGCGTTTATTGATTCTAATCAACCTTCCAAATCCAATTAATTGAAATCTATAATATGGCCGAATCGTGTACGGTTTGAGTTTCGTTCGGTGATTAAATGAAAGTCGTTTTATAATTAAAATAAATTCAATGTATTTAATTTACATGATAAAATATTAATGCTTTTTCGACTTTTCCGACTTTTTTGCATTTTTCGACTTTCTTGACTTTTTCGACTTTTTTGACTTTTTCGACTATTTGGACTTTTCCGACTTTTCGACTTTACGACTTTTCCGACTTTTTCGACTTTTTCTACGTTTTCGACTTTTTTGACTTTTTCGACTCTTTTGACTTTTTCGACTTTTTCGACTTTTCGACTTTTTGAAATTTTACACAATCGCACGGAATGAATAACAGTTATGGATGGTGCAGCTGTCAAACAATAGGATCGCCGCGAACGCCATCTATTGAAAGGGGCCCATTTCCCAAAAAGACCAATTTCGATATTTTCGATTTTCAGTTGTTTCTTTTAATTTTTCCAAAATATTTTTTTTTGTAAACCACCCCTGAATCAAGGCAAACAAAACAAAAGAATAATCATTCAAATCGGTCGAGTCATTTTCGAGATCTTGCGAGACTAACGCTCGGCGATTCATTTTTATATATAAGAAGATATAAGAAGGTAGATAGAATAAAACATTATGGAAAAAGACCGAAGGTGATATACATGAAACTGCTGAAAGGACGCGCGAAAAAAAGTGTAAAGGACAGTAAGCGAAAAAATCAGGTCATGGAAGGAATTAAAAGCCTACCACTTGTATAACATGCCTTGAACACAACCGGTATGACGGCGACGTTTAACCCCTCATATTTGTTCTTCGGAGGTGGACGATTCCATGCTTACGGTGAAAACGGATTAAGTATAACGTGGGTGGTACGGTATAGCTACGACCATATTTCATATCAAAGAAAGCGTATTTTTTCTCAAGAAAATTAACCCCTAGATCTTCGTAATGCAAAGTTGCAGGTAATAAACAAAATGTTAACAAAAATAACCGAGTTATTTTTTTTATAAGTGCAGCAGCCAGGTCATGGTGAAACTTAGAACAGGCTATCATAATTAAATGCGTATACAAAATTTCGTGTCTGTGCTGTTGACCATTGAGGAGTTCCCTTGTTGGAAGCCAACCCTGGGTGCCGCAGTCCTGTCTTGATGAAACTTAGATCGGGCTGTCATAATTGAATGCATATACAAAATTTCGTGACTGTGCTGTTGACCGCTGAGGAGTCCCCTCGTCGGGAGCCAATCCTGGGTATAGAGTCAGGGCATGCTTGCTATATAAAACGCATTGTCATCGGAGCTAAACCAACATGTAAATTTTCAACTTCATATGATAATATTTGAGGAGTTCCCTCAATTCCTCATGGATCACATCATCAGAACAAAATTTTGATAAAGATGTGACCAATCTGGAAGTACATCCTTTCAAATAAAACGAATTTTCCAAACCAATTCATAAATGACGGATTTCTGAGGTAACAAACATTTAAAGAAAAATACGATCGAATTTATAACATCCTCCTTTTTTTTAAGTCGGTTAAAAATAAATCGGCTGTGGTCTACGATCTATAGGACCTGACAGGAAAACGAAAAGAGCTTTATCATTTGAAGGGCATGTTCACAGCAGACTAAGATGTTAAAATTTCAAATCCACACCATAGCAAAGAAGAGGAAGAAATCAAGAATCACACTCATGAAAGCAAAAATGAGAAATATTGTAGAACGGACTAACACGGATATCATAGCATATTGCAACGGATAAATAGGTCAATAATTTATCAAAAGAAATACAAACAAAATCAAATAATTTAAAATGTGTCCATAAGGTAAACTTAGTAATATAAATCCACAACATGACAACTCTACGGTTGTGGTAGAAAATTCCCAGGCCCACACAATTTCTAACCTCTGCCTTAGAGCCGTCTGTAAATATGATGTCCAAGCCAGGGGACCGGGACGATATAAGGTCAGAAAATACTACATTGTTTAGGGTGGGGACTGCCTACTGGTTTTTTCATCAAACTGTTTGAGGGATGATGTACGAAGTAGTAAGTCTGTCGGAGAAGGGAAGGTGAAAGTCTTACTACTGATCTCTCTGCACCGTAATCGATTTCCGGATCGTAATGGAATGCCGCTTGTTCCAGGTTGACAGGAACACTGCGACGGCGCAATCGGTCATGTTGATTTTGTCGTGATTGCTGGCGTTGTGAATGTTGTGCACGAAATTGTTGCATTATCAATGTATTCGCTTGTCGTTCATTTTCAGTCGCTCTCAAACATAATTCGGACATGCCAATACCACTATTTTCATTATCCGTCGCTCGCTGGTCATCAGTGCGCCTTGCACGTGAAGTAAGATCGCCGCGCATTTGACTGACTTCGACGACCTATGTTACCTATTCTCCTAGGCATTATAATGAACACTGTAAAAAGACACGGAATTGTTTTCAGTCACTCAAATCTGTCGAACATTCCTTGAGAACTTAACAATATTGAAATCCTCAGACTAAGGCCAAATTTGTAGTTATGTATAAGCCTGCAAAGTCTATTTACCTTTATATAATGGCTGATCAAAGTGATTTTTTGCAAAATGCAATTAAATTCGCTTGAAACAAATCTATTCTCCAATCCCACTACCTTTTTTAAAAGAAAAAACGACGTTAAATGTAATAACAATTTCACACAGTCCCGCGGAATGAATTATGAATGGCGTAGCTGTCAAACAATAGAATCTATTGTTAGAAAATATAGAGAGCGCCATCTATTGAGAGAAATACGAAGTGGCCATCCCTGGAAGTACTAATTTTGATTTTTTCGTTTTTTTAGCTGTTCCTTTGGGTTTTTCCTAAATATTTTTTTTTGTAAACCACCCCTGAATCAAGCCAAACAAAATAAAAGAAACATAATTCAAATCGGTCGTGTCATTTCCGAGATCCTGCGAGACTAACGCACGGCGATTCATTTTTATATATAAGATATATATATATATATATATTTTTAAATTATTTTCAATAATATATAAAATTAGATTCATGAAAAGTTAATTATCTGGGGTCCTGGTGGACCAGAAACATTTAAACGATAGTTAATGTCCTCTTTAAATACTTAGGGCAGCGGCACCTGTTTCCGCAATTGATAACCTATGATGTTCTTAGTTATTGCAGCCGAATTACTGTATGCCCTTGGATGTAATACGTATAGGAGGATGGTTTCTGTAACAGAAATGGATGTTAGTAACTTATTTTAGAAGAAATTATATGATTGGGAATATTTCGACACTAGTCGTATTCATCTCTATGACATTTCTGATAGAACAATTTTTTCAAAATTTAAATTTAAAAAAAACTGAACATAGAGAAATGGGTTAATAATATTTTGCAATATCGTTATAAATGCACTATAACCGACCTTGAAAAACATTATTAATAATGATTTTTAAATGAAAAATATTAATAAGCTTTTAATGAATTACTGTATACAAGGGCATACAGTAATTCGGCTGCAATAACTAAGAACATCATAGGTTATCAATTGCGGAAACAGGTGCCGCTGCCCTAAGTATTTAAAGAGGACATTAACTATCGTTTAAATGTTTCTGGTCCACCAGGACCCCAGATAAGTAACTTTTCATGAATCTAATTTTATATATTATTGAAAATAATTTTAAAAAATTTACACACTTAAAATATCAATATATATATATATATATATATATATATATATATATATATATATATATATATATATATATATATATATATATATATATATATATATATATATATATATATATATATATATATATATATATATATATATATATATATATATATATATATATATATATATATATATATATATATATATATATATATATATATATATATATATATATATATATATATATATATATATATATATATATATATATATATATATATATATATATATATATATATATATATATATATATATATATATATATATATATATATATATATATATATATATATATATATATATATATATATATATATATATATATATTTTGAAATATTTGATAGTTTTGTGTATATATTCTTTTTAGAATTGATCAATAAGATGATTATAAAGTAAATAATTATAAAAGCCACTTACATCGTGACGAAGGATTCCCTTGATCGGATTCGGGAATGCTTTAGGTGTTAACGAGAATGATGAATGCCTCTCACTTGCGGAAAGAGGAGTAGGTTTAAGTTGGGCCCATTTTTCAACTAGTAAACGCTCACCCTTCATCCAATTATCTCAAAAATTAAGCTACAATCCTTCTTTATACGTAAACTCACTCAATTTCCTATTATTTCAGGGGAAATAACAAGACAAGACGAGCTACTTGACAGATGGAAGAATTTAAAATTTCGAATTTCGTTTTTTTATTTTCTAAAGGTGCGATATAAAGAAGCTGCGATAAATATTCAGCTGAAAACTTAAAACTAAAAGCGTGACATGCCCTCATATCAATGAAAGGAAGCAGTCAGCTCTTTCCTATTAGTTGGAAAGATTACCTTTAACCTAAATGGATTATTTACAATGAACGAAACATAAAATATGTAAAAATTCAATATTTTGAAATATTTGATAGTTTTGTGTATATATTCTTTTTAGAATTGATCAATAAGATGATTATAAAGTAAATAATTATAAAAGCCACTTACATCGTGACGAAGGATTCCCTTGATCGGATTCGGGAATGCTTTAGGTGTTAACGAGAATGATGAATGCCTCTCACTTGCGGAAAGAGGAGTAGGTTTAAGTTGGGCCCATTTTTCAACTAGTAAACGCTCACCCTTCATCCAATTATCTCAAAAATTAAGCTACAATCCTTCTTTATACGTAAACTCACTCAATTTCCTATTATTTCAGGGGAAATAACAAGACAAGACGAGCTACTTGACAGATGGAAGAATTTAAAATTTCGAATTTCGTTTTTTTATTTTCTAAAGGTGCGATATAAAGAAGCTGCGATCAATATTCAGCTGAAAACTTAAAACTAAAAGCGTGACATGCCCTCATATCAATGAAAGGAAGCAGTCAGCTCTTTCCTATTAGTTGGAAAGATTACCTTTAACCTAAATGGATTATTTACAATGAACGAAACATAAAATATGTAAAAATTCAATATTTTGAAATATTTGATAGTTTTGTGTATATATTCTTTTTAGAATTGATCAATAAGATGATTATAAAGTAAATAATTATAAAAGCCACTTACATCGTGACGAAGGATTCCCTTGATCGGATTCGGGAATGCTTTAGGTGTTAACGAGAATGATGAATGCCTCTCACTTGCGGAAAGAGGAGTAGGTTTAAGTTGGGCCCATTTTTCAACTAGTAAACGCTCACCCTTCATCCAATTATCTCAAAAATTAAGCTACAATCCTTCTTTATACGTAAACTCACTCAATTTCCTATTATTTCAGGGGAAATAACAAGACAAGACGAGCTACTTGACAGATGGAAGAATTTAAAATTTCGAATTTCGTTTTTTTATTTTCTAAAGGTGCGATATAAAGAAGCTGCGATAAATATTCAGCTGAAAACTTAAAACTAAAAGCGTGACATGCCCTCATATCAATGAAAGGAAGCAGTCAGCTCTTTCCTATTAGTTGGAAAGATTACCTTTAACCTAAATGGATTATTTACAATGAACGAAACATAAAATATGTAAAAATTCAATATTTTGAAATATTTGATAGTTTTGTGTATATATTCTTTTTAGAATTGATCAATAAGATGATTATAAAGTAAATAATTATAAAAGCCACTTACATCGTGACGAAGGATTCCCTTGATCGGATTCGGGAATGCTTTAGGTGTTAACGAGAATGATGAATGCCTCTCACTTGCGGAAAGAGGAGTAGGTTTAAGTTGGGCCCATTTTTCAACTAGTAAACGCTCACCCTTCATCCAATTATCTCAAAAATTAAGCTACAATCCTTCTTTATACGTAAACTCACTCAATTTCCTATTATTTCAGGGGAAATAACAAGACAAGACGAGCTACTTGACAGATGGAAGAATTTAAAATTTCGAATTTCGTTTTTTTATTTTCTAAAGGTGCGATATAAAGAAGCTGCGATCAATATTCAGCTGAAAACTTAAAACTAAAAGCGTGACATGCCCTCATATCAATGAAAGGAAGCAGTCAGCTCTTTCCTATTAGTTGGAAAGATTACCTTTAACCTAAATGGATTATTTACAATGAACGAAACATAAAATATGTAAAAATTCAATATTTTGAAATATTTGATAGTTTTGTGTATATATTCTTTTTAGAATTGATCAATAAGATGATTATAAAGTAAATAATTATAAAAGCCACTTACATCGTGACGAAGGATTCCCTTGATCGGATTCGGGAATGCTTTAGGTGTTAACGAGAATGATGAATGCCTCTCACTTGCGGAAAGAGGAGTAGGTTTAAGTTGGGCCCATTTTTCAACTAGTAAACGCTCACCCTTCATCCAATTATCTCAAAAATTAAGCTACAATCCTTCTTTATACGTAAACTCACTCAATTTCCTATTATTTCAGGGGAAATAACAAGACAAGACGAGCTACTTGACAGATGGAAGAATTTAAAAATTCGAATTTCGTTTTTTTATTTTCTAAAGGTGCGATATAAAGAAGCTGCGATCAATATTCAGCTGAAAACTTAAAACTAAAAGCGTGACATGCCCTCATATCAATGAAAGGAAGCAGTCAGCTCTTTCCTATTAGTTGGAAAGATTACCTTTAACCTAAATGGATTATTTACAATGAACGAAACATAAAATATGTAAAAATTCAATATTTTGAAATATTTGATAGTTTTGTGTATATATTCTTTTTAGAATTGATCAATAAGATGATTATAAAGTAAATAATTATAAAAGCCACTTACATCGTGACGAAGGATTCCCTTGATCGGATTCGGGAATGCTTTAGGTGTTAACGAGAATGATGAATGCCTCTCACTTGCGGAAAGAGGAGTAGGTTTAAGTTGGGCCCATTTTTCAACTAGTAAACGCTCACCCTTCATCCAATTATCTCAAAAATTAAGCTACAATCCTTCTTTATACGTAAACTCACTCAATTTCCTATTATTTCAGGGGAAATAACAAGACAAGACGAGCTACTTGACAGATGGAAGAATTTAAAATTTCGAATTTCGTTTTTTTATTTTCTAAAGGTGCGATATAAAGAAGCTGCGATCAATATTCAGCTGAAAACTTAAAACTAAAAGCGTGACATGCCCTCATATCAATGAAAGGAAGCAGTCAGCTCTTTCCTATTAGTTGTAAAGATTACCTTTAACCTAAATGGATTATTTACAATGAACGAAACATAAAATATGTAAAAATTCAATATTTTGAAATATTTGATAGTTTTGTGTATATATATCCTTTAGAAAATAAAAAAACGAAATTCGAAATTTTAAATTCTTCCATCTGTCAAGTAGCTCGTCTTGTCTTGTTATTTCCCCTGAAATAATAGGAAATTGAGTGAGTTTACGTATAAAGAAGGATTGTAGCTTAATTTTTGAGATAATTGGATGAAGGGTGAGCGTTTACTAGTTGAAAAATGGGCCCAACTTAAACCTACTCCTCTTTCCGCAAGTGAGAGGCATTCATCATTCTCGTTAACACCTAAAGCATTCCCGAATCCGATCAAGGGAATCCTTCGTCACGATGTAAGTGGCTTTTATAATTATTTACTTTATAATCATCTTATTGATCAATTCTAAAAAGAATATATACACAAAACTATCAAATATTTCAAAATATTGAATTTTTACATATTTTATGTTTCGTTCATTGTAAATAATCCATTTAGGTTAAAGGTAATCTTTCCAACTAATAGGAAAGAGCTGACTGCTTCCTTTCATTGATATGAGAGCATGTCACGCTTCTAGTTTTAAGTTTTCAGCTGAATATTGATCGCAGCTTCTTTATATCGCACCTTTAGAAAATAAAAAAACGAAATTCGAAATTTTAAATTCTTCCATCTGTCAAGTAGCTCGTCTTGTCTTGTTATTTCCCCTGAAATAATAGGAAATTGAGTGAGTTTACGTATAAAGAAGGATTGTAGCTTAATTTTTGAGATAATTGGATGAAGGGTGAGCGTTTACTAGTTGAAAAATGGGCCCAACTTAAACCTACTCCTCTTTCCGCAAGTGAGAGGCATTCATCATTCTCGTTAACACCTAAAGCATTCCCGAATCCGATCAAGGGAATCCTTCGTCACGATGTAAGTGGCTTTTATAATTATTTACTTTATAATCATCTTATTGATCAATTCTAAAAAGAATATATACACAAAACTATCAAATATTTCAAAATATTGAATTTTTACATATTTTATGTTTCGTTCATTGTAAATAATCCATTTAGGTTAAAGGTAATCTTTCCAACTAATAGGAAAGAGCTGACTGCTTCCTTTCATTGATATGAGGGCATGTCACGCTTTTAGTTTTAAGTTTTCAGCTGAATATTGATCGCAGCTTCTATATATCGCACCTTTAGAAAATAAAAAAACGAAATTCGAAATTTTAAATTCTTCCATCTGTCAAGTAGCTCGTCTTGTCTTGTTATTTCCCCTGAAATAATAGGAAATTGAGTGAGTTTACGTATAAAGAAGGATTGTAGCTTAATTTTTTAGATAATTGGATGAAGGGTGAGCGTTTACTAGTTGAAAAATGGGCCCAACTTAAACCTACTCCTCTTTCCGCAAGTGAGAGGCATTCATCATTCTCGTTAACACCTAAAGCATTCCCGAATCCGATCAAGGGAATCCTTCGTCACGATGTAAGTGGCTTTTATAATTATTTACTTTATAATCATCTTATTGATCAATTCTAAAAAGAATATATATATATATATATATATATATATATATATATATATATATATATATATATATATATATATATATATATATAGTAAAAGCTACTTGAACAGCAGCGAAGGAAATCCCAGCTTGGATTGGGAAACGCTTATGTTTGAATGAGATATACTTACGGATGTGCACGACTTTCGATTGTGCATGTTAGTTTATGGGTCCCTTTACCGTCGACGAACGATCACTCATCATCCATATATCTCAAAAATCGAGCTTTTCCTTTTGCAACACAAAATGCCTCCAATTGAGGCGAATTAAAGCGAAAAAACTAAAATAAAACACTTTGATCACATCGGCAAAGGCCGTCTCATAAATGGAGGATGACGTTTCGAAATAATTCAAAATTTCGGACGTTTCCAACATTTAAAATATGACATTATTAGGCTGCGTTAGTTATCAACGAGCCATTAAATCGAAATAAAAATATAAAACCTCCAATGCACAATGAAATGAAAGAAGATACTTCGATCTTAATTTCTGGCAGAGAAGTTTATACTAAAGGCTATATAATAATATCAAAATAAGGTAAACTTATATAAAATTAAGTTCGTCGACGGTAAAGGGACCCATAAACTAACATGCACAATCGAAAGTCGTGCACATCCGTAAGTATATCTCATTCAAACATAAGCGTTTCCCAATCCAAGCTGGGATTTCCTTCGCTGCTGTTCAAGTAGCTTTTACTAATTTTATTTTACTGTGAATCATCATCCTATGAACGGATTATTTACAAAACCTTATCAAATATAAATATAATATATATATATATATATATATATATATATATATATATATATATATATATATATATATATATATATATATATATATATATATATATATATATATATATATATATATATATATATATATATATATATATATATATATATATATATATATATATATATATATATATATATATATATATATATATATATCTGCTTAACTAGGCCGAAACCTGTACTAAGGTAGACTGGACTATGTAAGTTTTAAGTTTTGAATTGTACGCACACTTATCAAAGCAATATAACTAAGAGAGAGAAAGAAATAATAATCTAATTAATATGTAGTATGTAACTCAAGAATTGTATATATCTCAATTTGTTGGATAACAATCGCCTAACTTATTTAATATTAAGATATATAGTTTTTTCAAAACTCGTAGACAATAATTTAAAACTATCGAGAAAATAAAAAGAGAGACTTACATCAATAAAAATAACCTCATTTTAAGAAATTTGACATTTTAAGAATGGACAGTTTGATGGATTGATTCAGTACCATATAGTTATAGCCATCCAAATGTCTTGCTTTATTCAATTCAATTACGTAAGTATGACAGACATTACAATCCTATGTGTCGATGTGTCCTTTTAGAATGTTTAATTATTCTTCGAATTTAATTTCACGTTATTTATGTGTCTTGTAAAAGAACTTTTTTGCACTACAAGTACGCTAACATTTCGTTCAAACGCATGGCGTCAATTTTCTGTGAATAACGTCAATATGTCTGATTACAGCGTTCTTGGATTTAGAGGTGTAGTTAAATTCCGCTCAAGTAAACTTTATGTTAAGATGAACTGATTTAATATGTCTCTTTAAATTTGATCGATGCCCAAAGGTGCGATTGCATGTCCTGCATCTGAATGGTTTTAATTTTCGGTGTACAGTATTGACATGTACCTTTAAGTCGTGTTTCAGAAAGAAAGCCCGCTTGCACTGCTCACAATGATAATCCTTAATTTTGCGATGTACACTATTTATATGTGTTTTATAGTGATATACATTCGAAAAGGCTTTGCAGCATTCGCTGCATGGGAATTTCTTCGATTGCCTGAGCGTGAAATTGACATGATTATTTAAGTCACCGCGTTGAGAGAATGATTTCTTACATTCCTGACATTTTAGTTTGCCATGTTTTGAACCAACGTGTCTCTTTAAACTTCCTGCTTGTGTAAAGGCTGCGTCACATTCCGCGCAATTATATTTCTTCAATCGGCGATGAGCGCCATTCACATGATCAACCAGAGGCCGCCGATGCGTGAAGCCGCGGTCACATTTCACACAGATATATTTCTTGCCCTCGGGCGTATAACAGTCGTAGCAAAATAATAGCATCTCATTGTTATGTTTGTACACCTTCATGGGTCCGCTTGTATCGAGATGATCATCGCATGCGATGCAATCGAATATATCAAATTTCGTTATAATGACTTCGCACTTCTTTAAAATAATCTCCTCTTTCTCTTCTTCGATGACCGAATCGACAGGATCTGTTCGTTCAGGCTCAATAAAGCGAATCACGTCCTCTTCGAACTCGAGAATGCTTTCTCCCGTGTCAGGTGAATCTGACTGTTCCTCTTTAACATGAACGTCAAACTCCGTCTTCACTTGTATATCTTCCATGGTTTCTTTGTTTCCTTGGCGCTCCATTGGCGCTCCATTAAAGGGTGTCGAACTGTCTAAAATGCGATGCTAATAGCCCTTCTCTGAAGAAGTTTTTAAATCGAATAAAACTTTGACAGCTTTCACTGCTGTCAGAATGAGTGATTTTGATTGCCATTGACAAATATATTTTATGGTCATTAAATAAATATAAATTATTATTAGTAGATAGTTATGATGCTAAATTACTTTATTAAATTATACCATACAAGATAAAGTAATACTATTCCATTCGTTAATTAAGGAAATGTTGTTTTTGCACGGAATGTAAGAGTGCGTTTACCGACATTATATACATTTCATATGATTTGAATCTCATATCACCTACGTCGAATCACCGGGACAAACATTTAACAGTTTAAAATTGACAATTTTCTGATGATTGTACATTTGAAGAAACGAAGAAAAACCACTGCTTATAGGCACGATGACTCCTTGTCACTGTGCGGCGATGTAACAGCGAGCTGTGCGGCGGGCGCGAGCAACATACGCTCCGCGCGGCTGATAGACAGCCGCCGGTACTTTGACGCGAGCCGTTGACTTCCCGAGTCGGCGGCGGGCGCAGCCACTTCTTTGTCGCGCGGTGAGGCTCAGGCAGGCAGCATTCGGTATCTCCCCAACCAACCTACTGTACACAGTGGCTCCGACTCCCCGAATCGCAGCGAGTTACCAGCTTCCTCGTTTAGCAGCTATGTGAGGTTTTTCTATAAGACTTTCTCTATTATTTGCACATTGTTTATAATAAAATCCGTTTTTTTTCAAAATTTCCTGCAAATGTTCCCGCCCACCAGTAAAACCCAAATCTTTCCTTACGATAGTCAATAACTTTTGTAAAGTTGGTACCTCCTTGCTTACGGCAAAGAAAAAATGCACTTTTCAATATAAAAATAGTCGAATTCCTTTAGGCGGCCTCTCCTATGCTTCGCAGGTGTTTTAAATTTGCCGCCAATTTTGTAACTTTTTTTTTATTATGTGTCGAATTGTGCTATCGGATCTCAAATCGATAAAAAGTAAAACTAGTTATCAAGTTGCACTATTCTTTCGTTCATCTAAATATGCATACATTACGACACTATTGACAGGTACCAACAATGTGGGGTAAGACATACAGAATGCTGGCGAAACATAACCTCAAAGTAATATACCTACAAGTACTATTAACAGCGAAATGTATCGTCTTGCATGTATAAATTACAAGAAATCTTTATAATATTGTTAAAAACAACATTTAAAGTGTTTCATTACCTGTGAAAGCCTTGGCTGTTTTTTCCCTCTAAAGTCAGTCAGGAGTTTAGCCGCTCTGTATTCTGCTAAACATCTTTTGTATACGTTAAAAACAGCCTGCGTATCTCCGCTTTCCGAAGCGTATTTGTTTTGACGCAAAAGAAAGTGGAAAACGAGAAGAAACAACGAAATTAAAGCAATCCCGCGAACTCCGCTAAAGCGCGCCATTTTTTGACATAAAGGTTGGTGTTGTCGCAGCAAAATATTCTTTTCCCAAGTCGATTTTTTGTCTACTCTTTTTTCCAAAATGTGTGTAGTTCTATATAGGTACTCAATAAAAAAAACAGAAGTCTTTGTGGCTTCGCGGCAGCCAAATCAGTGCATTTTGCGTATTTCGGCTCATTAATGACTTATGAACTACTATTTTGGGGATATGCCGCATACAGTAAATGAATCTTTCTATTGCAAAAAAGAGCACTGAGCAGCATGTATCAGGTAACGCCCAGGACCTCATGCAGAGCATACTTCAGTAAGGCAAAGATAATGACCATGTATTCGGCGTTCATATACCAGTGATTAATTAATGTAGGTAAGTATGCCAGACAGCAAATACAATTAGAGCGGACATAACAGAAACTGCAACTAGAGCGGACATTCACACTCACCATACACGTTGTAATTTCCTTTTATGCATGCCCCAAACAAGACTGGCAAAAGTACAGAAGAGCTAGTTATACCTTAGCATTAAATTCTACAATTTACTCCCTACCACTGTCAAACAACTGGAGGACAAACAATTAAAAAAAAATCATTAAAGATATGTTGATAGGCCACCCTTTCTATAATCTGACCGAATTCGAGGGCCATGATTTTTCAAATATTGTATTAATTTGAATGATAATTTTATATGTACTTTTAGTATCTAAATGTAAGATTTATTATTATTATTATTATTATTTGTTGATAAACTAGCAGCTTAACGCTGATGTGTTCATATCTGTGAAATTCACTGGTGTTGCTGTTTCCTTTTTTTCTTCTATCTTTTATATATCATTTTTTAAATAGATATCAAGCCTATTTTTGAATGCGTTTATGGTTGGTGCTTCGATAACTTCCTCGGGCAGTTTATTCCAGCTGTTCACGATTCTGTTTGTCAGGAAGTGCTTTCTTGCTTCAGTTGAAAAGTTTGTAACGTTGAGTTTCAGGCTGTGACCTCTTAAGTGATGGTTTGAATTGAACACAAACATGCTTTCCAACTCTGGGCAGTCGTAGTGTTGCCTCAGTATTTTGTATGTCTCTATGAGATCTCCTCTGTGTCTCCGTTGCTCCAGAGTTGTCAGTTTGAGGATTTTTAATCTATGTTTATAGAGTGTTTTTCTTAGGGTTTTTGGTAGTTTTGTCGCTCTACGTTGTACACTTTCAAGCAGGTTGATGTCCTTGGCAAAATAAGGATTCCAGATTTGAAAACCATACTCGATCAGAGGACGAATGTAGGTTTTGCAAATTTTTAGATATGTCGGTATTGTCAATACTTGAAAAGCTTTCTTTACCAAATATAGAAGTGAGTTTGCCTGTTTTACGATGTTTTCAATATGGTTTGCCCATTTCAAGTTGTTCGTTATCGTTATACCAAGGTCTTTCTGTGCATTTGTGGTGGTTAAGCTGATCGATCCAAGTTGGTAGTCATTTTTAGGGTTGTTTTTACCAAGGTGTAGAACTGTGCATTTCTTAGGGTTGGTTTTAATAACCCAGTCTTGAGTCCATTTTGTGATTTCATCTAAAGCTTCTCTTAACGTTCCACAACTCAAGACAGCGTCTGCAGTAAGCTTAACATCATCAGCGAAGAGGCTCGTTGATATTCCGGCGAGTTGGGGAAGATCAGAGATGAAGATCCCGAACAGGGTCGGAGCCAGAACGGAACCTTGAGGTACGCCGCTGACCGCTTCACGGATATCCGATAATAGGCCCCCCACTCTCACTTGGTATGTACGTCCCGTTAGGTAATTTTCCAGCCATGTCAGCAGTCTACCACGTATTCCGAGATGCTCTAGTTTGGTAAGGAGCCGACGGTGTGGCACAGTATCAAATGCTTTCTCGAAGTCCAGATAAATAACATCAACGGGAGTTTTAGAGTCGAAATGTTTTGTCCAATAATCAAGGCAAAGCAAGAGGTTAGAGATAGTTGAGCGATTAGACACAAATCCGTGTTGTTGATATGGTATAATGTTTTCCGATCTTAGGAAGCCTTGCAGTTCCTTAGCGATGATTCTTTCCATACATTTGCACACTATACTAGTCAGGCTTATGGGTCGGTAGTTAGTTGCCGCGCCATCTTGTCACCTTTCTTGTATATCGGGGTTACGATTGAGTGCTTCCAATCCATCGGTACAATGCCAGATTCAAAGATTCATTTAACTTTAGTTTGATTACTTAACAATTTACCTAATAATGTGGATTTTACTATGTACTGTTTTTAGTACGTTTAGTAGTTTTTGTACGTATATATTCTATTTATTGACTATTTCAATTGTTAGGCTTCTGCTTTGATTATTCAACTTTTCAACTGACTATTTTAATTATTGTGTTTTTAGTAGGTAGCCATTAGAATTATTGACTATTTTATAAGTCTTTAATTTGTTTTGTAATAATATTCTACGACGAATAACTTTTAGGAGGTTCCAAAGTTTCTTAGATACTATATATTTTTATTATAACATATGAATGTTAAGTAAAGATTAATGTAGTAATGAGACTTACTACTTAAGGATTGTAATTGTGCTCCGAGTATCTCTGTGGGAGTACAAACTGATGCTTGCTCGTCTCGATATGAGGAAGGAAGGAAAAGGTACCCAATACAGCCGGACCCGTTGACCTAACTCGTAAGAGAAGTGCCGGGTGTTGCCGTCGCTGTCTTGGGGACGTGATCATTCGAGAAAATTAAATGACACCTTGAGCATATTTTCGACGCCTTATAAAGGCCGAAAAATGATGCAATCCAAAATATTCCGAGTAAAAGTGTTGTTCTATGTAACTGATTTAACAAAGTAGTTAAAATCGTGCTGATTCATCGCTTACGAGATAGAACAATGGCTCTATTAGTGTCAGTGCATTTCACTGGAATTCAATGCATTTGTTGACTGCATGTACGATACTTAAGGATCGTTACAAACCTATATAATTAATAATCTAACCTACGAATGACGACATGGGACATCGCAGTTACACATATCATGTTGCACATATCAACGCAGTTACACATTTCACGTTGTATCTTTTTTTCATGGTTTTTCAGGCCATTTAAAGAATGTTACGAATTTTTAATATCGAAAGATTGTTGTTTTTGCTTTTTTTAAATGTTTTTTTTTAATTGTAATTAATGTAATGTGCTAGATATTTTAGGTAGAATAATGAATAATGCTATTAATTAATTGGTTATTACTAAACTTAGAAAATAAGTTAAATTGTCAATCTGTTGCGCTAACAG
Source organism: Micropterix aruncella (assembly GCA_944548615.1). Lineage (NCBI taxonomy): Eukaryota > Metazoa > Arthropoda > Insecta > Lepidoptera > Micropterigidae > Micropterix > Micropterix aruncella. Next base: position 16,199,583 of record OX155978.1, on the reverse strand, counting down.
GGAATTATGAGAGACATAATCTACTGCATTATCATCATAAATGTGACACCATAATTCAGACATTAAATATATTTCATTTTATTTCATACTAGCTGACCCGTGCCCACTTCGTTGGGCGGTAAAACTTTTTACTTGTGATGAAATTATTGGCTGGTTTGACCAAATTGTGGTTTGGTTAGTACTGAGTGCTATGATTTATTTCCTGACTGCCAAAAGAAGGGTTATATTTTTACTGCATATGTATGTATGCATTTGCATGCCAATTTGACTATAATACCGTTATTTGTGAGTGTCTTCTTTTGAGTGTCTTATTTGTGAGTGTCTTATCTCTTTAACCATTTATGCAGTAAAAGTGAAATTATATGCAGTAAAAGAGAAAAGTCTTTTGTTTTGAACACTTTAGACGATAAATTTACTTATTTTGATGATAATTCATATATTGTTGATAATATGAGCAATAAACATGACCTAACGATTTAAATTATTTTTTAAATATAAAATACTACTTTTGTTACTTAAATATAAAAGTTAGACATATGCTATCGCCGACTTTTTTGTAGGCATTATTAAGCTCTACAACTTTTCACTAGTACTTAATCATATTTCTCTCATCGTTAAGGCAGCGTTAGTTAGAAACGTTTTCGTTCGACCGTTTTTTCCGACCTACTTTGGAAATCCGACTACCACGAAAAAGTCTTTTCATTTTTGGGATTAATATATAGCCTATGACACTCACAAATAACGTGGCTTTCTATTGGTAAAAGAATTTTCAAAATCGGTTCAATAGATCCAGAGATTACTTCCTACAACGTCACAAACTTTACCTCTTTATAATATTAGTAGATATAGATAATTCAACGCAAAAACTAGAAACATTCTAAAAAAATTTAAATTATACACAAACAGTAACTGCAAAATTCGATTTCCTTGCAACTATTAGTGTAGTATATACGTAGCTATTTACATTTTTTACAAGCTTTTATTTACCTTGCAATGTATGTTAGTTTGTATGTTATGTATGTTTGTTTAGGTCAAATTTTGGAAGCTGAATTAGAACCACTTCCTCTTATCCTATGAAGTCGAAATTTTACACGTTGGTTCAGCTCCGATGACAATGCATTTTTATGGTGAGCATGACCTGATTTTTACAACCAGGATCGGCCCCGGACGAGGCTACTCTTTCACGGTCAACAGCACACACACAATTTTGTATACGCATTCAATTATGATTACCCGTTTTATATTTCACCACTACGTGGCTGCTGCAACAACGGGCGAACCCGTCACCACAGGAAGTTTTAACGAATTGTTCGTTCTATCTCCCTGGAGTGAGCGTAGAAGACTTGAGGGCAAAGACAGTCCACTATCTAGCTACGTCACAAGCCCGTAAGAGGCCAACGCCTTAACCGCGAGATAGCCAGGAGGCTACACTCACGCCCTTACTTCCAATTGCGACCAGATTACTCCGGTCTCTCGATTGGTTACGAGTTCGAGGTCGCTTGCGCGGTCCTCTCCGGGTGTATACCGAATCTATCGCGAACCACAGCGTCCTTTGCCGGCTGTTCACCCAGGATCGGATAGCCGATGGTCGTTTCAAGAGCAGTCGCCGTAAGGTCCGCAACCACCCCCGCTCTATAGGAAACAGTACTGCTTCCAGAGTCCCCCGACTGTTAGTCAGAGTGCACAGTCGATTGGCTTACGCCACACGGTGCGCAGATCGTCCAGGAGCGCCAGAAGGTTGATTCCCAGGGGAAACTAACCATAAGGCCAGAGTCCTACCCAGGCTCGCACTTCATGCGTGGAGGCCGTCGGATAGGTGTTGACCCGTGAGTGTGACCAACCCTGAACAGAATGGGTCTTCGTGGCCAACTCAGCAAGGGCCCATTAACTCCCCGGTCAACAGTACAGAAACGAAATTTTGTATACGCATTCAATTATGATAGCCGTTTTAAGTGTCACCGCGAAAGGGCTGCTGCACCCAGGGTTGGCTTCCAACGAGGGGACTCCTGAATGGTCAACAGCACAAACACGAAATTCTGTATAGCATTCAATTACCTATGTAAGTAGCCCGTTCTAAGTTCCACTATGACATGGCTGCTGCGCCCATGGTTGGCTTTGGCTAGAACATTTTATTAAAAGCTTGTTTTTTTAAATGTGTTTTTACTATTACCTTATTTAAATTACTACATACTAACCTAATTATAAAACTGAATCAGACATTAGGTTTTGTGTCACCTGTAAAATTTAAAATTGTAACATGTGTCTTTTACCAATTCATAGATTTAAAATAATCTTTCAACCCCTTTTTTCAAATGCCCTCTCACAAAATGGCAGGATAATTACATAATAGCATAGTAAAAAAATATGTTAGGTCACCCCAAGACTTTCCCGGCAAGCAAACAAGCCTCCTCCCCCCCGCGGGCCAACCCCTCAATTCCCCAAGCCCACAATCCTACCCTGTACCCCCCTTTTCCGATTATGATCGCAAATGTAGTATATTTGCAGTATTTTTGTAGTATTTCCGTGGTATTAAAATGGCTATTTTCAAATATCATGTAGTATTTTCTTAAATATGGCAGAATTTTCAAAATATTTGTGTCGCTTGAGAAATATTCCTGACGACACATCTGTGTACCTACCGAATTTCAGTCTCTAAGTCAAATATTTCGAGATGGTTTGGATATTTTATTAAATAATGAAATTTATTCAAACAATAAATGAATTCAAACAATTAATTGTTTCATTTATTAAAACTTATTTAATACTAATCGTGCGTACTCGTCATTACGGTAATGGTATGTTAGCGCTGTTTCAATCGCACACAAGTACGATTAATAGTACACAGAAAAAACTGGGTCGATTTTAACTGCGGAGTGACCATACACGTCACCCTTGCTAGCTGTCAAATTAAATCTGACGTTTCGCTTGTGATTCGTGGCGGTGTGTTTATATCGGCATTTATTCGTTGTTTTTAACGTTTTTCGTCTGATTCTTATAGCTGAGAGCATATTTAATTGAAAATGGTACGAGGATACCTGTATATCAAGTGTATTATTAGTAAAAAAGATATTTATAATGATCGGTTTTCGTTTTGTGTTTAGGTTCTCATTGCGGCGACCGTGTGTACAAAATCGGGCAAAGGTATGGCGAATTTATATCTAAATTATGTTTTGTCATATTATTTAGATGTTTCGGCCCTTAGGCCGACAAACAATACTTATTGCTGAGACTGCATTCCACCTATATGTATGTATCTCCTGAATTTTTAAAGCTATCGGAAAGAAATTATAGGTCTATAGGTACCAATATTTTTTCCTCCTAGAACTTGCTAGCCCGGACCTAGGACAAGGGCCATTAGTGACGGAATATGTGGACATTTCCGTTGGGATAAAACTAACAGAATTAAAATTTTATTTAATTCTGTCGATCAAATGCAATAACGGAATATATTAGGTGTTATTATTGGAATACATTAGGTGGAAGTAGGCGCTCGTGGCCTGCCAGCTAAATCTTTGTTTCACCTTTTTAAAGATCTTGGTCTCTCCAGGAAAATAATCAACTCCTTTCTAGAAAAAATATCTAAAACTGCAATTTCTGCATCTCAAATTCTATGGCTTCGAAGGGGGAGTGAATGGGTGGTAAGGTGAACACTCACATGTGGCAAGACAGCTGTCCTAAACCTACCACCGCCGCTCGCTAGTCCGGAATCCACCCTTCACCTCCCAGAAGTGTAATAATTATATATGATGGGCCCGATTTTTGGTCGGTGAATTCCATGGCAGCTCCGTTTGTATTTTATTTTTATTTATTGCCTATAAAAAAAAAAAGACCCAGACTACTAAATTCAATCATTTTAACCCTTCAAGCCCCTCGACTTCGATATCGAAGTCAACTGAAAGCGTCCAGGAAAAGTGATTTGATTGGGTTTTTCATGTCATTCCGTATTCAGTTGTATTTTATTTAACCCGTTGAGTATGAGTCAACCAAATCTGGTCGTGAAACAATTATCCGTTGAGTACGAGTCGACCAAATCTGGTCGTGCGTTTTTTTCACTTCTTTGACGTTCTCATATTTATTCATAATTATCTAATTGTTTTACAAAATGATATTTCAATATTCTATATTCGAAATTTCAATGCAATCATTGTGCAGTTGTTCTTTTTATGATTGGTGTAGTAGTTTCGTAGTTATAGTACTTTAAGTCGATGTCGCCGAAAATCCTGCAAAGGAGACAGATGCATCCATGAAAATACCCATTTAGGGCGCTTGTACACGCTAAGAAAAAACGCCGGGCCTACCCAAGAATTCGTGTCGTAACTAGAAAATAACTGTGTACACTGCTCGCAGCGGTGCACGAAAAAAATCTTGTCTGCGCAAGACACGACGCGGCGAACGTTGTTGCGGAGCGGCGGGGGGCGGTGTAGGTAGGGTTGAGCCAGCCCAGCCAGGTAGTTTTTGTTGTGCGTTTGGTGTGGACGTGTATTGCAGCGTAGAGTACAAAATGGCTGATGAGTTACTTATAACTTTAGTAGAAGGACGACCGGTATTGTGGGACAAAACTTTAGAGATATATAAAGATAAAAGACTCACATACGAAGCATGGAGAGAAATATTTATTATCTTAAACAAAGACTTCGACGAAATGACAAATGTCAAAAAAAATGAATATGGTAAGTACCTAAAACATATTACTATCTTTTTACAATTTTCAAAAATACAGATTATTAGGTATATTCTATATAGCTATATATTATTATAAATATTAATCGTTGTCGTTACCCACATTAAATACATCTACAATAAAAGATTTAAGTTGCAAGCAATCATAAGTTCTAAAGCGCTAAGTAGCATACGAACGAAAACGATAATGACTAATACTTATAATAAAATACGTATAAACATGAAAAAAAATATGACATTTAATTGTTTATTTAAACAATATGGCAGGTAAGAATACTTCCTTGCTTCACACTTTTTGCAATAAAATTTAGTAGGCGGGTTTTACTTTTAGAACTTATTTTTTATGTGTATTTATCTTGCCATGGCAATGATCCTTCATCAGAGGAAAAATATTCAGTATATTTTTGACGAATTTCGTCTACTGTCAGATTATTGCCTTCTAAATGCAATCGACTATTTAATCGGTCTCGATTGATTAAAGGCTCAACGTGACCTTCTTCTGTATGAATAAAATTTTGCAAAACGCAAGTAGTTTTTACAATAGCAACTGTTAAATCGAGACTTAAGTTTAAAGATCGGTGCAGAATTCTCCATTTGTTGGCCATTATCCCAAATGCACACTCGACGTATCTTCTTGCCCTTGTCAAGCGATAATTGAATATCTTTTGTTCTTTTGTGAGTTCGTTACCATGAAGTGCGAAAGCTTCATCAGCTACAAAAACATATGGTAATATCAAGTTAGTATTTATTATAGAGCATGGGGATGGTCTGTTTAACGTATTGTCAACAAGTTTTTTCCAAAACTGTGTTTCTTTGAAAACATTTGAATCACATTCTTTACCATACGACCCTACATCAATAAAAATGTAATTGTAGTTGGAATCCACAATAGCCATGAGAACAATAGAAAAGAAATGTTTATAATTTAAAAACATTGATCCACTTTCTTCAGGTTTAATTATTCTAATATGTTTCCCGTCCAGTGCTCCAAGACAGTGTGGAAAATTGCCATTTATTTCATATCCCTGTGCTATATTCAACCATTCTTCTTGTGTTGGCATTCGCATATAAACTGTAGATAATTCTGACCAAATATGATGAGTAACTTCACGTACAATGTTCGCTACTGTTTTTATTCCGATTCGAAAATCGAAATGAAGACGTGCGAAGGTATCTCCAGTTGCCATGTATCTGTAAAAAATTGTAACAATGTCTTACAATGAGGTCATTTCCTTTTTTATATGAAGTTTATGTCTACTTGCAATAGATGGTACTTTCTTACGGTAGTTCGTTTTTTGTTTCAACAAAGTCTACAGCAAAAAAATGGACAAGTTTGCGAGATAGGTGGATAAAATGTCACAGAAGACTTAAAGAAATGAAATCGGGATCAGGTGCTAAGAAGATTCGTAAATGTGATTTTTACGACGAAATGTTATTTTTGACAAAAATTGTAACACGCCGAGACACTGAGTCAAATATACCCGAAACAACAAACGTGGAAAAAAGTCCCGTAGAACATACACCGAACGCGAAAAAAAAGAAACAGGATGTTAGCGAGGTGGACAAAAATATGGCAGAATTTATAAAAACTGTTACCAAAGAAGAAGAGAGCCGTGCCATGTCATTTTTTAAAAGTATAGCTCCGAGTGTTGATAAGTTCAGTGATGAGGAAATGGTGGATTTCCAGTTTGAAGTTTTAAAACTTGTGCGTGCTACGCAACAACGAAAGGGAAGTGATGTTCAGCATCAATGGAGTACTGAGTATTACAAAATAACGCAGCCTTCTACGTCGTCATTTAACGTATCCGGCCCATCATACTCGACTCGACCAGGTTACAGTACTCAAAAATCTACATCCATTGAATTTGACACCGAAACTATTAGTAGTGTGGAAACATCGCATACAGATGAATTTAACTTTGACTTTTCTAAAGAATCTGAATATTTAGAGTCTGTTGAATTTGGAAACATGTAACACTTCAAAGACATTTATTATTGTACAACGTTCAAATCAATATGCTTAAAAAAAATACTTACCTTAATGTTACGGCCAATGTAATGTATGGAGGAATACTTTCTCGCATTTTGGTATTTTCATGTCGTACATTATTTTCTATACTTGTCAAAAGCTTGTCAAACGTAGACATTTTCATGCGAAAATAATCCACAATTTTTTCCTCATGTTGTCGCATGACACGGTAAAGGGTAATGAACCCACCAAACTCATTTTTCTCTTGTATAATTGGATGAACCCAGTAAAGTATCTTGTTTTTTGTTTCCTTTTTTAATTTGTTATAATAATAATATGCAATTATCATTCTTTTTTGCTTTGTAGTTAACATTTATATAAATAAACGAAACTCACACTGATTATCACACTTGTTATTACTTGCGCGCCCTACGCCCGACTGACGACTGCACGAAAAAAATCGTGTCGTGTACACGTTTCGATTGGTCTTGTCTGCGGAGGACACGAAAAGTTTTCGTGTGTGGAACAGACAAAATTCTTGTCGTCTACACGAAGAATTTGTCTTGTCTGCCGCAGGAACGGCAAATTTTCTTAGCGTGTACAAGCGCCCTTACTCCAAGGGTTAAATGCAGGATGATACAAATATCATTGTGCATTTAAATAAAATACAACTGCATATGGAATGACACGAAACACCCAATCAAATCACTTTTCCTGGATGCTTTCAGTTGACTTCGATATCGAAGTCGCGGGGCTTGAAGGGTCAATGCTAAATCTAAAAAAAAATCGCATCGGTTTTTTTTTTTTTTTTTTATTTTTAAGTTAGTTTTTATGATGGTTAACCCCTTGAGTATGATACGACCAAATCTGGTTCTGAAACAATTATCCGTTGAGTATGATACGACCAGATCTGGTTCCGCGTTTTTTTCACTTCTTTGACGTTCTCATATTTATTCATAATTATCTAATTGTTTTACAAAATGATATTTCAATATTCTATATTCGAAATTTCAATGCAATCATTGTGCAGTTGTTCTTTTCATGATTGGTGTAGTAGTTTCGTAGTTATAATACTTTAAGGTCGATGTCGCCGAAAATCCTGCAAAAGAGACAGATGCATCCATGAAAATACCCATTTACTCCAAGGGTTAAACAAAAACTAATGTAACCCACTGAGAAATAGGTGTCTGAATTGTTTAAAAAAAAACTAACCTAACCTACCGAAATGTGGGTGTTTGACACTCCTTGAAACGCCTATATCTCTCTTATTTATTGAGTCAGATAAAAGATAATTGCAGTTTCGAATCAGCGTGGTGAATATAGTCAGGGGATGTTAAAAAATCAAAATTTAGAACTGGTAGCAATACCCAATAATAATAAATACCTAATAACAAGATACATACTTACACACATGTTACATGCACGCATACATATAAACACTTTATAGTAAGGTTGGTTGTTAGAGATTATCATGTGAAATAAACCCGCCCATTGTGAAATTTCACAATAAAGAATAGAAACAAACTAAATTCATCCATTTTAATGCTAAATCTGCAATATTTGTCGAGTTAAAATTCGGAGTATAATCCGCTCTTTCAGATCTGCTCTTTGCTAATGGAATCGGCTCTAACTAAGATCTGGAATGACTCATCGCTAATAAGTACTGTCATGCCAGAGCAACACCCTCTTAAAATCCGTTCAAATCTACTTTAAACCGGATTCGCAGCGTCAAGAGATCATGTTATACGAGGGGGTATCGTTTCGAATCTCCATGCCAGCGATTTTCAAATTTGGAACATCGCTGTCTCTTGCGTACCGTGTAACTTCATCTCTGTCGCGCTATTCGAACGATGTCTCTCTCGCCCGCGACGACCTTCTCTCGTAATATGAACTCCTGAAACGTAACACTAGGGACCGAGTGCCACTGAGGAAAAACGCCATATTGGTTAAATAGCCAAGCCGTATACTAGACCATAAAATGAGCTGTTCACTTATTTTCTATTGTGAAAAGTACTCGTATCGGTTACTGGTTTTTCTACTTTTTTCTATTTCATTCTATACTATTGCTGAGTTGGCCACACTCACGGGTCAACACCTATCCGGCGGCCTCCACGCATGAAGTGCGAGCCTGGTTAGGACTGTGGTCTTATGGTCAGTTTCCCTTGGGAATCAAACTTCTGGCGCTCCTGGACGGTCTGCGCACCGTGCGGCGTAAGCCAATCGACTGTGCACTCTGACTAACAGTCGGGGGAGTCTGGAAGCAGTACTGTTTCCTATAGAGCGGGGGTGGTTGCGTACCTTACGGCGACTGCTCTTGAAACAACCATCGGCCATCCGATCCTTGGTGAACAGCCGGGCAAAGGACGCTGTGGTCCGCGATATATTCGGTATACACCGTTTCACCGCTTCGTAAGGGAAAGGACCGCAAGCAACCTCGAACTCGTAACCAATCGAGAGACCGGAATAATCTGGTCACAATTGGAAGTAAGGGCGTGAGTGTCGGCCCGCCAGGTAACATTCCTGGCTATCTCGCGGTTAAGGCGTTGGCCTCTTACGGGCTTGCGACGTAGCTAGATGGTGGACTGTTTAGTCCAAGTCTTCTGCGCTCACTTCACGGGAGATAGAACAACTAATCGTTAAAACTTCCTGAGGTGACGGGCTCGCCCGCTGTAGTCGACAACCCAAGTTATACTATCGATACCTTCGTTGTTTCGACTTTTTTTCTGCTCAATTGTGAAAGCTTCAGATTGGATTTTGGAGGTCCATTCTGTCTCAAAGCAGTATGAATTCTCCGAATGTCTCGGATGCAGAGCCCTCCGTCTCTCTCTTTATTCTCTATCTCGGAAGATGGCCCATATCGTAGAATTAACTGTTCCGTGGGAATCAAATATCGCAATTGCAGATAGCCGGAACGGCTTCACTGTTTACCTTCACACTGTGGAAGTCGGCTAATGGGAGCTAATGGGCCCTTGCTGAGTTGGCCACGAAGACCCATTCTGTTTCAGGGTCGGTCACACTCACGGGTCAACACCCATCCGATGGCCTCCACGCATGGGGGGCGAGCCTGGGTAGGACACTGGGTCAACCAGTCTCCCCTGGGAACAATCCTCTGGCGCTCCTGGACGGTCTGCGCACCGAGCGGCGCAAGCCAATCGATTGTGCTCTCCGACTAACAATCGGGGGAGTCTGGGAACTGTATTGTTTCCTATAGAGCGGGGGCAGTTGTCTACCTTACGGCGACTGCTCTTGAAATGACCATTGGCCATCCGATCCCGGTTCAGAGTCGGGCAAAGGACGCCTTGGTCCGCGACAGATTTGGTGCACTCCGTTTCACCACTTCGTAAGGGAGAGGACCGCGCAAGCGACCTCGAACTCGGAACCAATCGAGAGACCGGAGAAATCTGGTCACAATTGGTAGTGAGGGCGCGAGTATCTCGAGCCCGCCGGGTTTATTCCTGGCTCACTCGCGGTAAGGCGTTGGACTCTCACGGGTTGTGGCGTAGCTAGACGTCGGATTTGTTATGTCCCAAGTCTTCTACGCTCACTGCACGGTCGATAGAACGAACAATCGTTAAAACGTCCTGCGGTGACGGGTTCGCCCGTTGTGGTTGACAACTCAATATGTGGAAGTCGGCGCTAGTGGCCCGTCGGCCAAATCTCCGTTTTGCCTCTTTAAAGATCTACAAAAAATATCTAAAACTACGATTCCGCATTTCAAATTCTATGCCTTCGAAGCTGGAGCGAATGGGTGGTGAGGTGAACGCTCGCATGCAGCGAGACAGCCGTCCTAAACTTACCGCGGCCGGTCGTCAGTCCGGAATCCACCGCTTCCCTGAAATGTAACAATAGTATTACGATTGTGAGCACTAGTATGCTATAGAATAGTACAATAGTATACTGGTTATAAACCCATTGGTGTATTTTTCGGGCGGCTTATTGCCGCTGCTGAAGGTGAATCGAAGAGTGGACTGTCATAGAAATAATGGCTCACCTTCGCTTTTGGTTTTTCGTGTTGCTGAATGGATCGGATCACCTGGCTGTACGTCAGTTTTCCCTGCTTCAAAACTTGCCGCTGCCGTTTTTCTTCACCCCTGTTTAGGTATTCTCCACAATGAAAGATGCAGTTGTTACTTGTGACCTTTTATTGTTCCGCTATTTAACTGATTTTAAGTTACATTGATTTTCTTTTAATGAAAATCCGTGGCGAATCGAAGTTTCAAACACTTTTATTTCGAGCTCGCAGATATGTAACGTAATTTTACGACACGACTGATGGCGGCTTTTTTTGCGCCTTCGGGCAGCAACGAGAAGGCCCTCGCGCGCCCGTGAAAAATTTTTAACTAACTGATCTTACAAAATATATCCCTACAATAATTTTAAGAACCGCCCCTATGGCATTCTCATTGGTCGGCGCGTGCGCCGTAGAATCGACTCGGCCCACGCCGCGCAGGGCGTTCTCTTAGCCTATTCAGCATATCTATACCTAGCCGATTGTCATATAAAATTATACTAATTATTACATACACGTATACCTCCACTAACATTAATTTCAAACACCTTTGGCTTCTTGAAACGTCGGCTTATTGGATGAGTAAAGAAACATATTAATACATACATAGACGATACTTAATAATTAAATTTCAATTCCGTCATAGTTATAATTTTCAGTTGGTATAAAAAGGTAAACCAAGTATCGATAAGCCTCCTCATTTACAGTATGACACAATTTCATGACTTTGTTTTTGGATTTCTGATGTTTGTTGGTTCGGTGGTGAGAGGCAGCCGCGGTGGATGCCTCAAGTTACAAACTTTTTGCCGCGTGGATGGATGCTCTTATAATAATTAACGATCGCTCGCTCTGAACTACTGGGAATCGCTTCATATTTTTTTCATCGGGTCCAGATTCGGTCTCCCCTAATTTGCAGATTATTTATGGATTGCCATAAACGCCATGCAGCTTCGAGGGTTGTTTTTATTTCTAGAATATCAATTTTCGTTTCTGAGGATGCAAACTATTCTGAATGATTTCTCACGAAGCCCACACACGAACCGCTACTTAGGGATTTTTAAAATTAATCAATAATTCTTCCAGTATACTATCGTGAGCACTTGGGGCTTGGAACCTATGAGAGCAGGCTGAACTATTTCAGTATGTGTTCACTGGAAGACCGCCGCACAGCGGCTTATATGACATTATTGCATAAAATAATTCATTACAAAATTGATAGCACTCATTTGGTAAAGAAACTGTCGTTGGAAAGGGTTCGCTCTCTTCGTACGTTCGAAATCCCTCGTGTGAACACTAGTTACGCCCAAAACTCTGTTATGCAAAGTTTGATGATCACATATCAAGATATCGACATTTTTTACTTAAATCAACCTAAATTCAGCGAGGCTGTCCTTATCTCACTAGGCGTCTAGGAAGTGATTACATAGTGAGTATAAAAATTGTTTCAAAACACTCAGAGCAAAGATGGGAATAGCAAAGAGTATAATTTGAATACCTATATCCTATCCTACATATATCCCATCCCCCTCCTTTCCTATCCTTGCAATAGTTCGAGATTGTAATTTAATTTAACCCGTTGAGTATGAGTCAACCAAATCTGGTCGCGAAACAATTATCCGTTGAGTACGAGTCGACCAAATCTGGTCGCGTGTTTTTTTCACTTCTTTGACGTTTTCATATTTATTCATAATTATCTATTTGTTTTACAAAATGATATTTCAATATTCTATATTCGAAATTTCAATGCAATCATTGTGCAGTTGTTCTTTTTATGATTGGTGTAGTAGTTTCGTAATTATAGTACTTTAAGTCGATGTCGCCGAAAATCCTGCAAAAGAGACAGATGCATCCATGAAAATACCCATTTACTCCAAGGGTTAATTTAGTGCAATGCAACTTTTGATTTACCGTATAAGAAAATAATGTAGGAAACAATTAATCGGCCAGCGAAACACTGTATTAGAATGATTAGTAATAATTAATGAAGCGCTGTATGTTTCCCGAAAATAAAATAAATAAAATATAGATGGGCCCGAGTCCGGTGGGTGAATTCCGCGGCAGGTCCGTTTGTATGGAATGTTTTTTCCAGCGCTGATCTCCCGGCAGTTCGTGGAGATGTCGAAGGCGCGCATCGAGGGGCTGCTGGCGGCGTTCCCCAAGCTGCTGCCGGGCGGCCGCCAGCACACCTTCGTGGAGACGGAGGCGGTGCGCTACGTCTACCAGCCGCTGGACAAGCTGTACGTGCTGCTGGTCACCACCAAGGCCAGCAACATCCTGGAGGACCTGGAGACGCTGCGGCTGTTCGGCCGCGTGCTGCCCGAGTACTGCGCCCAGCTGACGGAGGCCGACGTCCTACAGCAGGCCTTCAACCTGCTCTTCGCCTTCGACGAGATCGTGGCCCTCGGCTACCGCGAGAGCGTCAACCTGGCCCAGGTGCGGACCTTCGTCGAGATGGACTCGCACGAGGAGAAAGTCTATCAAGCCGTCAGACAGGTAACCGGGACGTTCGCTGCCTTTTCTCTCGCCGGAGCGCTCGCCGATATTTCGCGTCCGAGAGGGAGTTAAATCGGCGACCGCGCGGCGTCAAGATTATTGTTATTTGCCGAAACCGTTATGCGAGACCTATTTGTGACATTCGTCGAGACGGATTCGCGCGAGGATAAAATCTATCGAGCCGCCGGACGGGTAACGGCGATATTTACTGCCGTTTTATCCCGCTAGAGGGCACGGCGCTATTCGGTCTCCGATCGATGCGAAGTGAGAAATACACCGCGAGAAGCAAGAGTGAAAAATGGACGATCGCTCGGCACCAGAATTATTGATATTTGCTAAAACCGTTATTCGAAACCTATTTTTAACATTCTTCAAGATGGATTCGCACGAAGAAAAAATAGAGATGTTTACTGCCATTTTCTCCCGCTAGAGGGCACGACAATATTTTGTCCCTGAACAGTATGAAGTGAGGAATGCGCCACGGGAAGCTAGAGTAAAACCCCCAACCGCCCTTATAATCTGCGCAGTGACACTTATGATTTTCATCCTATTACAGACTCAAGAAAGAGAAGCCGCTAACCGCATGAGGGAGAAGGCAAAGGAGCTGCAGAAAGAGAGGCTAGATGCTAAAAGAGGCGTCACTGGAAGGGGCGGAACTTATGGTAAGACATTTACGAGCTTTTTATGTACATACAGGGCCTGTTCGCATTTCTTCGTGAACTAAAATCGGAATTAGTTCATGCGAGCGAGACCAATAAGTTAGTGCAGAATATGAAATTAATGATTATCTTACTTTTTCAGCATAAAACTACTAAGCAAACATAAAGCGGCATAATCTAAGACCTGATGAAATGTTTCGAAACTATATCAGATATGTTTTGTTCGGCAGGTAGTTTTTGCGCGGGAAAAAATATAGGATTGTTCATTTTACATTCCGATTTAACGCACTATTCTATCTATTTACTATTTCTCTATCTATGACTTTGGGAGCGAATGGGCCCTGTGGGAGCAGTTTGGCCAAGAAGACCCATTCATTCAGGGTCAGTCATACCCTTGGGACAACACCCATCCAGGGGCCTCCACGCAGATGGGTAGGACGCTGGCCTGCAGGGCAGTCTCCCGTAGGAGTCAACCTTCGGACGCTCCTGGACGGTTTGCGCACCGTGCGGCGTCAGCCAATCGATTGTGCACTCTGACTAACAGCCAGGGGAGTCTGGGAACAGTAATGTTTCCAATAGAACGGGTGTTGTTAACCTTATGGCAACTGCTCTTGAAACGACCATTCGGCCACCGTGAATAAGCCGGGCAAAGGATGACATGGTCCGCAATAGATTTGGTAGACACCGTATCACCGCTTCTTAAGGGAAAGGACCGCGCAAGCGACCTCGATCCTGTAACCAGTCAGGAGGTAGGAGATATCCTTCCAAACTGGTAGTCAAAGGGCGAGGCTGCCCGCTGGTTACCTTTTCCGGTGCCACGCCGTAATGCGTTGGCCTCTGACGGGCAGGTGGCGTAACTAGACTGTGGATTATTTTTCGTCCCAAATCTTCTGCACTCATCTCACGGGAGACAGAACGATCAATATCATTAAAACTTCATAAGGTGACGGGTTTGCCCGTTGTAGTTGACAGCTCTAGTTGTGTCTATAACTATTTTTCAATATTCACGATTGTTCACGAAAAAACGCAAACGAGCCCACAGTCCCTCGCCAGACGGGCCGGGCCGGTGACATAGTGGTTAGTAGTAGTAGTAGTAGATGGAGTGGGGGGCTTGTTTCCAGCCCTTGATGTCACCTAGATCTGTAAGGTCTTTTGTAACTACCCACTGTGTGGTTAGGTCAATTGTCAGCTAGTAGCCCGGTACTTCTTACCAGACTAAGTAGGTCACTGACCTTCAAGTTGGGCAGATCGCTGGGTTCGAGAAAGGCTCGTCCCAGTAAACTGTGTCTTTTGGCGGCGAGCCCTGGACAGCGGCCAACAATGTGTATGCTGTCTTCAGGTTCCTCGCCACATATTCGGCAATCCTTGCTCTCAGTCAAGCCAAGGTTGAATAGATGAGCTCTAAGGGTCGTGTGTCCGGTGAGGAGACCGATAGTGGTTCTAAGGTTCTTCTTGCTCATGTCAAGTAGGGCCTTGGTTTTCTTCTGTAGTGGTTGCTCCATCATGGCTTTTGCCTGGCGACATCCCTGACTCTGTTTCCAGGAAGCCCGATGTTCCTGCTCCAAGCAGTCCCTGATGATTTTCTTACCTGTAGCGACGGGGACCCCTACAGCTGGCTCCACTGGGCAATCCAGTGTGCCCAGTTTTGCCAGTCTATCGGCCTCTTCGTTTCCGGGTATGCCTTGGTGACCCGGTATCCACATTAGGGTGATTTTGTTGGATTTTCCCAATTTGTTGAGCTCCTGCATGCAGTCCCAGACCACAGAAGATTCTGTGGTGGCTTTAGCCAGAGCGTCCAGTGCTGCTTTGCTGTCAGAGCAGATGAGGATTTGTCTGTTTTTTACCTCAAGTCGACTTTGTAGTTTTATGCATTCCAATATGGCAAGTACCTCGGCTTGGAAAACCGTAGCGTATTGTCCAAGGGGGATGCTGATTCTGTGGTTGGTTTTGGGTCCGTACACGCCTGCCCCAAAACGTCCATTTGTTCCTGAGCCGTCGGTGAACCAGGCGTCTGCGTTGTGGCTTTGAAGCCACTGCGGATTTTTCCATTCTTCCCTGGTGGGGATTAGGATTTTATAGGATTTCTCTACCGAAATTTTTTTCCGTAGTCGATCCTGGGTCAGAGTGAATGGGCTTTTGTGGAGGAGGTTTAGCTCAGGATGATTGTGCCCTCCACGCTTCCACTCGCCCAAACACTTCAGTCTGTATGCTGTAAGTCTGGCGGAGTGGATGATGAGCTTGTCCAGAGGCGGGCAGCAGAGTGCCACCTCTAATCCCGCTGTTGGGGTGGTCTTCATGACGCCAGTTGCAGCCCTCAGGTAGTTACCTTGAAGGCTTTTAAGCATTTTTACTGTCTCAAGCTTTTTCACCCTGGACCACCAGACTATTGCAGCATAGGTTAGTCTAGGCAGCAGTACTGCCCTGTCGAGCCATAAGGCGACCCTGGGTTTGAACCCCCAGGTTTTTCCCATGACTCTTTTGCACGTCCACAACGAGGCATAGAAGGTTGTTCTCTTGCGCTCGAGGTGGTGCTTCCAATTGAGCTTTGGGTCTAGATAGACTCCCAAGGTATTTAACTACTGTAGCGTATTCTATCTCCTTATCCCAGAGCTTGAGACACTCAACGGGTTCGGGTTTGTATTTTCTGGTGAAAATCATGGCCTTAGTCTTGCTTGGATTAGCGGATAGACCTCTGGCCTGGCACCAGTCTTGGGTGGTCTTAAGTGCTTTGTCCATGAGCTCCTTAAGTATTGATAGGAAGTTTCCTCTGACTACTATGGCCACGTCATCAGCGTAGCCGTAGACAGAGAGGCCTAGGTTTTGTAGATCTATTAGGAGTTCGTCTACAACGATGCTCCACAAGAGGGGGGAGATGACTCCACCCTGTGGACAGCCCTTAGCAGGGATTCCCGTGATGGAGGTGTCGCCTTGATAGACGGTCAGATTCCTATTTGATAGCATACTCAATGTCCAGTCAATAATGGTCTCTGGTATTCCTCGTCTGTGCATAGCGTTTTTTATAGTTGCATATGATGTGGTGTCAAATGCTCCTTCGATGTCCAGGAATACTCCCAGAGCGTAACCTTTCGCCGCTAACTGTGTCTCTATTGTGCTCACCAGGTGATGTAGGGCAGTGTCCGTAGATCTGCCCTCCCTATAGGCATACTGAGCATCAGCAAGCGGTTGAAGAGCTAGGTGGTTGTTTTTCAAGTAGCCGTCAACTAGTCTCTCCAGTGATTTCAGGAGAAAGGAGGTGAGGCTAATGGGTCTGTAGTCTTTGGCAAAGATGTGGCCGTTCCTGCCTGCCTTTGGAATGAACGTGACTCTTGCGCTGCTCCAGGCATGAGGGACGTGTCTGAGGGCTATGCTCGCTCTGAGTACCTTTGTTAGAGGGCCCAGCAGCTGGCTTAACCCTTTTTGTAGTAGGACTGGGTATATTCCATCCGGTCCAGGTGATTTGTAAGGGTCGAAGGTGCTCACGGCCCATTCTACTGCTTTTGGATTAACTATCTTGGCTGCAAGGGCCCACTCCCTGGGCTTGTGGAGCCTCTTGGAGTTCTCCCCTGCGGCAATTGGGTATGAGGATTCCTGGAAGCCCGGAAAGTGTGCTTCCATTAGGAGCTTCAAGGTTTCCTTGGTGTCGCTTGTGTGTCCCCCCTCTGGTCGTTTAAGGCATCCCAGCTGGGGGCGGTTGTTAGAGCTGAGGATCTTGTTGAGCCTGGAGGCTTCGGAAGCTGTTTCCACGCTCTCACAAAAGTCCCTCCAGCTTCTTCGTTTGGCTTTAACAATGGCCTTGTTGTATTCGTTTCGGGCGTTTTTGTATTCCTCCCAAAGATGTTGCGAGTTAGTGTTGTGATTTCTCGCCCTATTGAAGCACCTTCTCAGCGTAAGCCTGAGCTTGGTCAGCTCTGGGTTCCACCATGGGACCTTTTTTGAGAGGTTTTTTTGTTTCAAAGGGCAATTCTGCTCGTAGGCGTCTATAACGGCATTAGACAGTGATAGTGCAGCTGTTTCTAGTTGCTCTTTGGTGTGGAATCGATTCGGAACCGTGGTGAGCTTGATAGCCAGGTCCCTATCGAATCCTTCCCAGTTGGTATTTCTAGGGTTGCGAGCCCACTGAATTTCCAATGAGTGCCGAAGCGTTAGATGGATCTGCCTATGGTCCGAGCCTGAGGGTTCATCTGAGACCCTCCAGTCTTGAACCAGGTCGGCCACTTCTTTTGTGCAGATCGTGATGTCCAGTACCTCCTGTCTTCTTGAGTCTATGAAGGTAGGTTCTGTTCCTCTGTTGAGGATGGTGAGTTCATTGCCTAGGATAAAGTCATGCAGGCTTACCCCCCTCGGGTTTATGTTGGAACTACCCCAGCACACGTGGTGGGAGTTCGCATCGCAACCCAGAAGGAGTTGGAGCCCGCGTTGTTTCGCATATGTCACTAGGTTGGTTATATCTTCTTGCGGTGGCAGGTCAGTGGAGTCATAAGGCATGTATGCTGACCCAATGAGTAGATCCACCGTTCTGTCTCCTGTCAAGTTGATTTTTGTTAAAACGACCGTTAGGTCATCGCCGCTGAGTTGTGGCAGAAAAGTGGCTGTGACGCCCTTAGTGACCACGCAGGTCCTGAGTTTCCGAGTCGGTTGGGCCTTATGAATGGTTCCGCAACCTCCTAATCCACTTATAGTATCCCTAACAATCCAAGGTTCTTGGATTAGTGCTATACTTGTCTGCGCCACAGCCATGCTCCTGGTTAATATCGCCGAGGCGCTTTTGCTGTGGTGCAAGTTGATCTGGATTATGGGGACTTTTAGGTGGTTCATTTTGCTGTACCTCCTTCCGTTCCCTCCACTGCGTCCGACTCCTTCCTAGGCTTATTATCGAGCAGCCTTACGGATGCCCGTGCTAGCCCACAGTAGGGTCGGAAGTTGTAGGCCCTGAGAGTGGCCAATGAGGAGTCGCTCACCAGACAGGCGAAGTGGACGCTCGAGGCGTCCTTCTTCGTGCTCCCCCTGGCGACGGCCCACCCATCGGTCTTCAGACCTGGGTTTTGCTTGTCGAGGAGTAGAAGTACTTTCTCGACAGTGTACTTGGGCTCCTCCACGTGGACCACCACTCGATGGCGTTTGGGCAGCTCATCGACCGGCAGCACACACACGGATTCACCTTGGACGAGTAAGTCCGTGGAAAGGCTTCTGAGCCAGTTCCCCGTCTCCTCATCTGCGCACGAGAAGACGATTGCACCGTCCCTCTCCCAGCTGCCGGTAAAGGATGGTGTTTTAGTGCCAACAGGAATTTCCATGATGGCGTCCACAATCTTGTCCCGGATGGCTTCTATGTCGCCGGCTTCAAGTTTTTTGTCAGGGTAGCCCCTTATTATGAGGGCTAGCCTGAGGAGTCCTTTCGTGGCCTGGGCGTAAGAACCTTGGTCGGAGACTTTCGGTCTTTTCCCTGTCGCCTGATGGGAGGGGCTTGGGGTGTTTGGCCCTTGTCTGGGGCGTTTAGGAGCCCCAGGGGCCTCTGCAGTCCCGTCCTCCGGCTTAGAGTTAGCACTGGAGGCTCGGGGGTTAGCAGTTAGCCCCTCTCTCATCAGTTTTTTGTAGCGACGCCTTGCGGCGCCGTTATATCTAATGCGGGTTTTGGGTGGGCTTTTTGATGGGCCCGCCCCCGCGTTGGGTGCCTCCTGTGGTTCGCTTTGAGACAAAGCCACCCCCTGGAGTGCTTCAATTAGGTTTATTTTTGGTGGTGTACTGTTTATTAGATCCATTTTGTTCCCACGAGTTCCGCGGTAGTGCGATATCACCCGGACAGAGCCGCGTATGACCGGGGCTTGGCTTATACTACCCGGAGGACGCCCGGTATCCGGGAGGCACCGTAAGAGACGCAGCACTCCCTGCGCCATGCAGCCATTAGCACGGTAGCTTACACCTCGGCTTGGAGAGTTGGTCCGCGGTGGGGCCTTCCACACACAGTGTATTAGCCACCACTACCCGAAGAGCACCCGGCCTCGGGTATCATCCCTCGAGCCGGGGTCCCTTCGGGCGTTCTCCTATCCGCCACCTGGAGACGCGCCCGGTTGGTGCTCAGCCGCCGGGACACTTAAAACTTCATAAGGTGACGGGTTTGCCCGTTGTAGTTGACAGCTCTAGTTGTGTCTATAACTATTTTTCAATATTCACGATTGTTCACGAAAAAACGCAAACGAGCCCACAGTCCCTCGCCAGACGGGCCGGGCCGGTGACATAGTGGTTAGGTCGCCCGATCTTATATTGTAAGGTCCTGGGTTCGATTCCGGGCTGGGTCACCATTTTCCATTGGGATCAAATTAACGGAATTGCATTTTCAATTCTGTCGATCGAATGCAATAACAATACACACAACTTGGGTTGTCGACTACAGCAGGCGAGCCCGTCACCTCAGGAAGTTTTAACGATTAGTCGCTCTATCTCCCTGGAAGTGAACGTAGAAGACTTGGGGACGAAACAGTCCACCGTCTAGCTACGCCACAAGCCCATAAGAGGCCAACGCCTTAACCGCGAGATAGCCAGGAATGTTATCCGGCGGGCCGACACTCACGCCCTTACTTCCAATTGTGACCAGATTACTCCGGTCTCTCGATTGGTTACGAGTTCGAGGTCGCTTGCGCGGTCCTCTCTCTTACGAAGCGGTGAAACGGTGTTTACCGAATCTATCGCGGACCACAGCGTCCTTTGCCCGGCTCTTCACCCAGGATCGGATGGCCGATGGTCGTTTCAAGAGCAGTCGCCGTAAGGTCCGCAACCACCCCCGCTCTATAGGAAACAGTACAGCTTCCAGACTCCCCCGACTGTTAGTCAGAGTGCACAGTCGATTGGCTTACGCCGCACGGTGCACAGACCGTCCAGGAGCGCCAGAAGTTTGATTCCTAGAGGAAACTGACCATAAGGCCAGAGTCCTACCCAGGCTCGCACTTCACGCGTGGAGGCTGTCGGATAGGTGCTGACCCGTGAGTATGACCGACCCTAAACAGAATGGGTCTTCGTGACCAACTCAGCAAGGGCCCGTTAACTCCCTAACAATACACACACTTACATACATCTTACACGCACACATACATATAACACGTCATAGTAGAGTTGGTTGTAAGAGATTGGCATATGACGATAAACCCGCCCTTCGTGACATTTCACAATAAAGAGTATAACAAAAAAAGTCACAATTTGTTGACATTTTAAAGAAATAAATCGAATAACCTTAAAACTAATGAATGTTGCCATTATTTATTTATGCTATTTAAAATACTATCAATATACAAGAGCAGTGTTAAAAGTTTTTTTTTTTAACCCTTTACCAGGAACATTGGTCTCACAGACCACTATGGTTTCTGAGAAATGCTTCCAGTTCGTCCTCTCACCGCTCCCAGTAGTCTCCTATTAGTTCCTACTGTATCGGCACATGCGGCGATCTGTGCGTCTGTTTAGCGTTTTTTAGCGCCGTTTTCTTCTTCGTCGTTCCCTCATTACTGAGGATCGTGGCCACTAGACAACAGTTTGCCTACGAGGCTCCTCCACTTCGACCTGTCTTCTGCATGGCGGGTTGCAGATTGTATTGACCCTTTTGTAACTTCTTTGATGAGGTCGTTCCATCTGGCCGGTTATCTGCCTTTGCTTCTTTTTCCTCCACTTGATCCCCGGAAAGCATTTTCTCCAGATTCTCTGGGTTTCTCCTGGCAACATGACCGAAGAACTGCAGGACCCTTCTCATGCATACGGTGGAGAGCCTCACTTGGATGCCGAGTTCTTCCAGGACAGATTTGTCGGTGCGGCGGGCTGTCCATGGGATTCCTAGCATTTTACGCCAACACCACATCTCCAGTGCATCGATTTTGGTGCGTATACGAGCCTTCAGGGTCCATGTCTCCGATGCATAGAGAAAGATCGAGAAAACCAGAGCTCGAACCAGCCTGACCTTAGTCCGCTTAGTTATACCCCGATTCTTCCACAGCTTTTCTAGCTTGCTCATGGCCGATCTTGCTATCTGGCTCCTCCGTGAGACCTCCTTTTCGCAGTTACCGTCGTTGCATATCATGGAGCCCAGATAGACAAAGTCTTTCACAGCTTGAAGCGCCGTTCTAAAAAGTCATAACTACTAGTACCGGTCTGTGAGACCTTCTGTGGAGGTTAAGATGATCATGATAGACAAACTTGAAAAAAGAAAGACTTGCAAGCTCTGTTCATACACCAAGAAGCGCAAGAAAGGCTTTAAATGCATCGAATGCTGTGATCCTATATGAGTGTTCTATGAAGGTCTGCAAAAAATGTGCTCCGAATACGATATAGGTGTTACTTATAATAAGATAGACAATACATATAACTGTTATACTTAACTCTTTCTAGTTCATAAGATATCAGGCTTTTGATATTAGTACTTAAGACTCCCTTCCGAGTTGATGCGACTAAAAATTTAGGTATTTTTGCAATGCCACGCGCCCGCGTGCTTTCAATATATACTTAAAGATGTATAGGTATACCGCGGTGATAAGGTAATACGTCCCACCGTTGGCAGTGGCCAATTACGAATGACGATTTCGGCTTCGCATGTCGTCTAATATAGTCGATTTGGCTTTTCAATTATAATATAATAAATTATCAAATGAATAGTTTTTTATAAAGTAAAAATTAGATTACAATAATAAAATAGCTTAAGATCACTGTGTTATTTTTTAAATCACTCAAAAGTATCTTTAATAAATAGAAAAAAAATAATGTTTGGCCATAACATTTCTGGAAATTACGTAATTTCAAACATTTTTTTCTTATATTTTTTGTATGGATGTTCCAGAAACTGTCTTGGTGCTATGCAAATAGACCATATGCTGGTGTAAATAGTATTTTTTAATATTGAGAATCATCTCTAGGTTTTTCAAAAACTGAAGACAAATCTCGCTCGTTTTTATTTTTTTGGAAAACAGTAACAGAAGAAAGATAATTTACAATTAATA
Organism: Micropterix aruncella; assembly: GCA_944548615.1. Taxonomy (NCBI): domain Eukaryota; kingdom Metazoa; phylum Arthropoda; class Insecta; order Lepidoptera; family Micropterigidae; genus Micropterix; species Micropterix aruncella. The sequence goes on along the minus strand of OX155978.1, from coordinate 16,176,801 downwards.
TGGAAATAATTTACCAATTTCGTTTGGGCGAAATGATAGCTTAAGGACCGGGTTTTTAAAATCTGGCATAATTGTATTAAAATTCTTTTTCGTGTTCTCACAACCAGGCCACAAAATTATGCTTCATATAGCTTTTGGCCGCCACGGCCTCTTAAATAAAATGTTAAAAGTTAGAAGTGTGATAGGAGTCATCTAATGTTTTTATTTTAAATTAGATTAGTATAAAATGATGAAGTTAGTGAGATAGAAGTGTATTTTATTATCAATCATTTAAAATTGCAGTCCTGCAGACCGATGTTCCCTATTACGTAATACAAGGAATTTTATATAAAGTATAAATTCCCTGAATGTCTCGGATGCACAGCCCTGCGTCCAGATATAACTCTTTACTCTCTATCTCGGAAGATGGTTCTTATCGTAGAATTAACTGTTCCATGGGAATCAAATATCCCAAAAGACCACGAGTACAAATTAAATAAATACCATGACCTCGCAAATGCCGTCACCCGGAACGGCTTCACTGTTCACCTTCACGCGGTGGAAGTAGGCGCTCGTGGCCTGCCAGCTAAATCTTTGTTTCACCTTTTTAAAGATCTTGGTCTCTCCAGGGAAATAAACAACTCCTTTCTAGAAAAATTATCTAAAACCGCGATCTCTGCATCTCAAATTCTATGGTTTCGAAGGGGGAGTGAATGGGTGGTAAGGTGGACGCTCACATGTGGCAAGACAGCTGTCTTAAACCTACCACCGCCGGTCGTTAGTCCGGAATCCACCCTTCACCTCCTAGAAGTGTAAAAAAAAAAACAAAAAAAAATATATATGATGGGCCCTATTTTTGGGCGGTGAATTCCATGGCAGCTCCGTTTGTATTTTATTTAAGTACTAAATTTGTTTTTGTGTTTAGGACTTCAAAATTACTTCTCAATAAAATCCCCATCCTTTTCTATACACTTTTCGTCGGGGCAAAAGTTTTTTCAAGCCCCTGTCATAGTCCCTTCCCTCCACCTCCTTGAGGAATTTCGAAACTTGGACTATTGATGGACTATATTCCCAAAGGGGAGACTATCACTTTTGAAAGCCAGCTCTCATGCGGCCAGATAGGCAAACTAATTATTGATGACGAAAAACGTAGAACTCATAAGCCGTGCTCCATACAATCCCGACTTAGCATCTTGTAACTTCTTGTTTACAAAAATTAAGAACCAATTATGCGGTTGACGATTTTCGTTACACCGTTAATTACCCCTTCGACTATGTAACGACCAAATTTGGTTGCACATCAGAACACCGTTGACTACTGTGTCGAGAAATTGGCTGAAATGCATTCCGTCTAGAGGCACTCAGCCAGATTCTGGGAAATTCAACCCCTCGTTATTAAGGATCAGCGGTGTCAAGTGTCACAAACCCTCCTCAAATGTGTCCCGTTTGTAGATGCGTGAAACTACGATAAATATTGGCTATCGTAGTAAGAATGTTGACGTAAGATTAGGCTATGCATAGTTGTAAGCGTCGAATAAGGAAGTTTTGTATCTTATTTAAGTTAGAAAAAATATTATGTAAATTAATTAAGTAAGCGCCTGCTGTATAGGGATATTCGGAAGTTTTTAAGGCTTGTAGATGTAAGTAAATAAGTTCGAATATCGTATGTATAATTAGCGGATAGGAAGGTACGTCACTGGGCGGTCGCGATGCAGGAGGCGACATATTAGAAAATAAGCTAGTGTAATTTCGTAGCTCGGACCCAGACAGCGGGTTCCGGGTGCTCGTCATATTTCCAATTAAAGTGTATTCGCATCATAAAAGTTCGCGTTTTAATTGAGAGTGGACGGGCAAAGAGACTTTGCATTCGAGGAGACTTTGTCTTCGAGTCGTCTTCTTGCGGGGCAACGAAAGTATCCAACAAATAAAAGAAATTGGTGTGCGCAAATCAAGACCGTGAGTTAGCATCGGCGCAAATCACGGAAGTTGTGCAACAACTACGTAACGACCAATATTGGCGGCTTGCTCCCAGAGCGCACAGTAATATTATTTTCTAATGCGTCGTAAAACCCATACCAAATATCTCATTATTACCCTAGACGGCCGCTAAAATAATTTCGGCCGCTAAAATATTTAAAATAAAATTCCATTGTCAAACATCATCATTTTTTTTTTCGATAAATCATCAAAAATTTTATTGTTTTTTATGAGCTAATATCTAAATATTTTTGTACGGAAATAAGCAAAACGAAATATTTCCTTTGATAGAGAATCTAATAAAAATCACAATAGTATTTACAATTTCTAAATAGGGTTCCGTATTTTTCCGTAAGACAAGTACAAGTTAGAAATCCCGAGTTTTTTTTACTTTTTCAACTTTCTCTTATTTATTCATAATTATCTAATTATTTTACAAAATGAGATTTCTATATTCTATATACAAAATTTCAATGCTATCACTGTACAGTTATTCTTTTTATGATTGCTATAGCAGTTCCTTAGTTATAGTAGTTTTTGACGAGCGCGGCGATATTGCATGAAATTTCAATAAATTGCCGCGGTCTGCCATGACATTATGCTGCTACTCGAAGGGTTACACAGGAGTACGATGACAATAGTACAAAAATCTTAAAACTTCATAGTTTGTGTATCGATCTATTAACCCCTCCTGTCGCGAAGTAAAAACTCACCTATCACTTTTGCGCGCGACATATTCGGGCAAAAAATCGATGCGAGTCAACGGCCTTGAGAAAAACGATCATGACTTATAAACCACTAAACGGATTTAAAAAAGATAAAGAGAAAAATGATCGCATTGAAATTTGACATATAAAACATTATAACCTTATCTCGTAAAACAATTAAGATAATAATGAATAAATATTACAAAATTGGCAAACTGAAAAAACTCGCCTATAAAATCATTTCGATTTTTTTGTCACAAAATACGTAAAATATGCAAAAATTGTAAATACAGTTATGTTCTTTATTAAATGCTTTACCAAAACGATATTTTTTTTACTTATTTGCATACAAAAATATTTATTTATTCAGCCAAGAAAATTTTTATGTATTCTCGTAAAAAAAAAAATTTTTAATTTTTAATTTGTGACTACTTATAGTATTTTTTTATATGAAATTCTTTCAAAATAACTTTATTACTACATCACACTTCTTAGAAATCACACCAGAACTTTGAGCTTTGTCTGATATTATAGAAAAATCTAAAGTTTTGAGAGTTTCCGCGTCCGAACTTAATAATAAACTTTGAATGCTCATAATATAAAATTCGTTAGATTTGTTCAATTATATTGTCTTATCATAGACTTATTATATATCTAATAACTAATTACTATACTCCAAAGAGTCACATTTCATCAAAAAACTATGGAAAATCGCACTTTATTCTCTCATAGTAATTATCAAAACAAGTTTCTTTGCGCGATTCATTTTACAAAACAAGATATAATTTTCAAAATACGCCTAATTATGTGATAACTTAGGATGTAAATGAAGCAATACTTATTTTGTTAGTAAATTAAAGCGACATTACGTCATATTTCGCAATATATCGGGATATTTCATAAACATTACAAAATAATAACAACCATTTTTTCGCGAGCCGTTTGTTGTCGCCGAAGTGTTTTCTTTAAAAATTCGTGAAAAACAGCAAATGGACTATCTCAAATGACTAATCCTCATTCCGAAACTACTTAAAATGCAAATTACTCACTGTTCTCCGGTAAATAACACTCAAAAACTGCACACACACACTTTTTATCACCAATTTCGCGGAGCTGTACGCGGCCGTGCGTTTGCCGACGGGAGACTAGGCGTTTGACGTCTATGCTCACTTTTTAATTCGTTGTTCGATATTGCGACACGGAAATCTTGAATTAAAGATATTTTGGCCATATCGTTGCGCGCTCAGAAAGCATATTAGTACGACGTTTCGAATCGTAAATTGCATTTTTCGCAGCGGCGAGCGCTTTGTCCGGTATCGGATGTTACGTGCTTTAGGCGGCCGACATAAATGTCCCGAATCGGATGTTACGTGCTGTGCGGGTTAACCCATTTTCAATACCCTAATATCAAACATGATATTCTTTGCAGATGTTTAAATTCTGCTGGAGTTCGGTTGCTGCATTTTTTCTCTTTCCTTATAGTACATTCTTTAAACTCTTTTTCTTTATAGTACTATTTTCTATTTTTCAGGTGGCATGGGAAGCAATATGTCTTCATCATTATCGTCCAGTGTGCAAGTATCATCTTCAGTACAAGAGTCTACTATTCCAGCTGCTTCCAGGGACTAGTAAGTCACGTAGTTTAAAGTTGATCGATTAGAATCGTAATTTAACAGTATAAAATAAAAATAAAATACAAACGGAGCTGCCATGGAATTCACCGACCAAAAATCGGGCCCATCATATATAATTATTACACTTCTGGGAGGTGAACGGTGGATTCTCCCTTCGAAGCCAAAGAATTTGAGATGCAGAAATCGCAGTTTTAGATAATTTTTCTAGAAAGGAGTTGATTATTTTCCTGGAGAGACCAAGATCTTTAAAAAGGTGAAACAAAGATTTAGCTGGCAGGCCACGAGCGCCTACTTCCACCGCGTGAAGGTGAACAGTGAAGCCGTTCCGGGTGACGGCATTTGCGAGGTCATGGTATTTATTTAACTTGTACTCATGGTCTTTTGGGATTTTTGATTCCCATGGAACAGTTAATTCTACGATAAGGACCATCTTCCGAGATAGAGAGTAAAGAGTTATATCTGGACGCAGGGCTGTGCATCCGAGACTTTCAGGGAATTTATACTGCTTAGAGACCGAATCGACCTCCAGAATCCAATCTGAAGCTTTCTCGATTATTGAGAAAGGTTTTGCAGTGAGATGTTTTTTGCCTTTAGAGCCAACCCGCACAAACTGTATTGGGGGTTTGGAGGATACTGTGGAACCCTTGTTGGCACGAGCCACTGAGAGGCTAAGTACCTCGCGAATAACAGCATAAATACAAACGCAGCTGTCGAGAAAGCTTCCGATTGGATTCTGAAAACCGATTTGGCCTCTAAGCAGTATCAATTTCCTGAAAGTCGCATATGCACAACCCTCTATCCAGCTATAACTCTTTACTCCATATTTGCAAATGACCGTTATTGTAGAATTAACTTTTCCATGGAAATCAAACATCCTAAAAAACTATGAGTAACAATTAAATATATACGGCTTCACTGTTCACCTTATCACGGTCATAGTATACCCCAGACAGTAGCTTCTCTTAGAACAAAATTGAGATCAAAACGAATACGACATGAGTCGTAAGGGCTCGCATTTGCTCACCAGAGGTTTCGCTACTCGGCCTTCGCAGATGTCCGAATGCTCGAAAAGTTCACCATTCTTTACCTGGCCTTAACCCGTTGAGTATGAGTCGACCAAATCTGGTTGCAAAACAATTATCCGTTGAGTATGAGTCGACCAGATCTGGTCTCGCTCGGCGCGCGCGCTTTCGAACTCTTTTTTTACCATCGAAAGCATTTTGTCTCTTTCATGCGTATGGCAGATCGGTACAGAATTAAATTCTCTCTGTTAGCATTCGCAGCAGCAACTGCGCAGTCCATGTAACATATAATTACGGACCGCGGCAAATCGAACATCCGCCTTCACGAAACGTCAAGTCCGCCGGTGCGTGTGCCGCCATTTCGGAAACGTTTTTCGTGTAGTTTTCGGTGTTTATTTGAACGAATCGTAAGTAAAACCATTTCTACAACATCATATAGTCCCCCTAAACTGATTAGATGTACCATTTATCATGTATATAAAGTATTTCGGGTCTTTGAATGTCGCATCGCAAATGCCAAAGTCGGCCATTGTTTTTTCACTTCTTTGACGTTCTCATATTTATTCATAATTATCTAATTGTTTTACAAAATGATATTTCAATATTCTATATTCGAAATTTCAATGCAATCATTGTGCAGTTGTTCTTTTTATGATTGGTGTAGTAGTTTCGTAGTTATAGTACTTTAAGTCGAGCGCCGTCGATGTCGCCGAAAATCCTGCAAAAGAGACAGATGCATCCATGAAAATACCCATTTACTCCAAGGGTTAATGCTAAATGTCCGCGTTCGTCGGGACGGACCCCTCTGCCCACATTCCTCGCACCCTCTTCCCGCATTGCCTTGTAGCTCGAGAGTAAAGCTACTGGTTGCTATACAGTGACGCGGTGGAAGGTGGCATTTGTGACCTGCCAGCCAAATCTCTTTTTCATCTCTTTAAAGATCTTTGTCTCTCCCGGAAAATAATGAAATGAAATGAAAAATACCTTTATTGTACTAACAAATATAATTACATTGGTAAAGAAAACTTAAATTCTATTTTAACTTAGTACAAACGGCGGGCTTATCGTTTTGCGATTTCTTACAGCCAACTGTGTAATATTAATAAAAGTAACAATACAGCTCACATACATAAACATATACACATAAATATACATATACATACATCCAAACATACATATACATACATACATAAAAAATATAATTTATAATATAATATATGTATATTATAATAATAAATACATAGAAACTACAGATAAATAATAATAAAAATAACTGCTTATATAAAATGATAGATATTACAAAGTTCTTATGCTTCTATCCAGTCAACAACCCAACGAAAGGGGGGAGGGGATAGGGGGAGGGTTGCAGAATGGACGCTAAATGAGTTAGTGAAAAAAGAAGACTGATGTAATGGAATTGCTATGGTGTTGTCCTGACTTGACCTTAGTGGAACACCATGACTTCCTAACGGGAGAAAGAGGTCTTTAAGGTAAGGAGGTGCTATGGGACTATTTAGGACTTTATAAAGGAGTGAGAGGGCATGCAGATTTCTGCGCTCACGAATTCGAAGCCAGTGAAGTCCATCGCGATATTCGCTTACGTGATCAAATTTTCGCAAGTCGAATATATTATATCGTATGCAGATATTTTGTAGCCGTTTGAATTTATCCAGTATCTTCTCTTTAATATCTATAGTACCGACATCAGCATAGTCTAGAATTGGAAGTAGCAATAATCAACTCCTTCCTAGAAAAAATATCTAAAATTGCAATTTCTGCATCTCAAGTTCTATGGTTCTGAATGGGGAGTGAATGGGTGGTAAGGTGAACGCTCACATGTAGCAAGACAGCTGTCCTAAACCTACCACAGCCAGTCGTTGGTCCGGAGTCCACCGCCCACCCCCCAGAAGTGTAAAAATAGTATGATGGGCCCGTCGGTGAATTCCATGGCAGCTCCGTTTGTATTTTATTTAAACGAACTAATAGATTTGGTAAAGCATGTAATAACAAATGTGTTTACAATTTCTAGATAGGGTTTCTTATTTTAACCCCTCAAATGAATAGCGATTAGCTCGGGTTGCCTACGGCAAAATGTATATAAATTTATATTTACATTTACATCTACATTTACATAGAGCGGGGTTTACTATAGAGCTATAGCATTACTATAGAGCGGATTACTATAAAGCGGCGCACATTTACATTTATATTTACATTTATATAAATTTATATACATTTTGTATACATTTTGCCAAGGCATCCCTTAAGGGACGCCTCACATTTGAGGGGTTAAGATAAAACGTCGATATCGCTGAGTAAGTGAGTTTTTTCAGTTCTCCAACTTTCTAATAATTATTCATAATTATCCAATTGTTTTACAAAATGAGGTTTTAATGTTTTATATTTCAAATTTCAATGCGATCACTCTACAATCATACACGATCTTCTTTTCATGATTCATCAAGTAGTTTCTTTCTTATGATCGTTTTTCTAAAGTGCTTTATTTTTGACCTTCAACTCTAAGAAATGACAGGTGACTGCCAGGATTTACACCCGCCGCTTGAGGGGTTAAATAAGCAAACTGAAGCTAAATCATACATTTAAAAACTATAAGTACAAATATCATTATTATTTAATACGCGCGGCAAGTCTTCACGCACCGGTCTTTAGTGCGCTTCGACATTGGTGCGTTTCCCATTCATTTCATATCAGACCAAGCCACAGCGAAGCGTGGCCGGGTTTAGCTAGTGTTTGAATATATAATGAAGCTACTAACAAATGGTCCTTTGCACGCTGCAGCTTAACTTTGTTTTAATTTTGCAGTCGTCCTGCGGCCAGATCGGCGATGAAGCTCGGCTCGAAGAACAAAGATGCGGATTCCTTCGTTTCGCAGCTTCAGGATGAAGGCGAGTCGGTGGCTCCTGTCTCACAGAGTTCTGCGGCGGTTGGCAACACTGCCGGCGGCGCACAGGGATCCGCACCTAGACCTGCCGACGCTAAGGAGTATGTATATTGTTGATTATCGTGATTATCTTATATATAAAAATGGATGTTGGTATATCTGTCTGTCTGTCTGTCTGTCCCTGGGAAGCAAACCTCTGGCGCTCCTGGACGGTCTGCGCACCGTGCGGCGCAAGCCAATCGATTGTGCACTCCGACTAACAACAACTTGCGGTGTCAACTACAACGGGCGAGCCCGTCACCACAGGACGTTTTAACGATTTTTCGTTCTGTCGCCCTGCAGTGAACGTAGAAGACTTTGGACAGAACAATCCAACCTCCAGCTACGTCACAACCCGCAAGAGACCAACGCCTTTACCGCGAGATAGCCAGTAATGTTACCTGGCGGGCCGACACTCGCGCCCTTGCTTCCAATTGTGACCAGATTTCTCCGGTCTCTCGACTGGTTCCGAGTGCGCGGTCCTCTCCCTTACGAAGCGGTGAAACGGTGTACGCCGAATCTGTCGCGGACCAAGGCGTCCATTGCCCGACTCTGAACCGGGATCGGATGGCCAATGGTCATTTCAAGAGCAGTCGCCATAAGGTAGGCAACCACCCCCGCTCTATAGGAAACAATACAGTTCCCAGACTCCCCCGACTGTTAGTCGGAGAGCACAGTCGATTGGCTTGCGCCGCTCGGTGCGCAGACCGTCCAGGAGCGCCAGAGGTTTGATTCCCAGGGGAGACTGGTTGACCCAGTGTCCTACCCAGGTTCGCACCCAATGCGTGGAGGCCATCGGATGGGTGTTGACCCGTGAGTGTGACCGACCCTGAACACATGGGTTATCGTGGCCACCTCATCATGGGCCCGTTAGCTTCCAACTCCGACTAACAGTCAGGGGAGTCTGGAAGCTGTATTGTTTCCTATAGAGCGGGGGTGGTTGCGTACCTTACGGCGACTGCTCTTGAAATGACCATTGGCCATCCGATCCCGGTTCAGAGGCGGGCAAAGGACGCCATGGTCCGCGATAGATTCGGTATTCACCGTTTCACCGCTTCGTAAGGGAGAGGACCGCGCAAGCGACCTCGAACTCGGAACCAATCGAGAGTCCGGAGAAATCTGGACATAATTGGTAGTAAGGGCGCGAGTGTCGCCCGCCAGGTAGCATTCCTGGCTATCTCGCGGTAAGGCGTTGGTCTCTTACGGGTTGTGGCGTAGCTAGACGCTGGATTGTTTTGTCCAAAGTCTTCTACGCTCACTGCAGGTCGATAGAACGACTAATCGTTAAAACTTCCTGTGGTGACGGGCTCGCCCGTCGTAGTCGACAACTCAAGTAGTCTGTCTGTCCGAGCTTAATAGACTCCCAAGCCGTTTGACTGATCACCGTAAAAGTTGGCACATAAATGTTTGTTTTCAATGAGAAGGTTTTTTATGATATCCGCTTTGCTGTAACTTATTACTAAAACCTAATGCTCAAACAAACCTAATTCCTTGCAAACCTAATGCTCAAACAAATATGTTTAGAACAATCCGTCAACCACTGGAACAACACACCAGTGTTGAAAAATTCCAAACCGCTAATTAAGGCTTACGACCCTAAGACGGCCCATGAGGCCTTATCGCTAAATAGGAACAATCTACGCATACTGGTGAGGGCGCTCACGTGGCATTGTGGCCTTAACAAACACATATACAACCTCAAGCTCCGAGACACAAAAATGTGCAGGTTCTGCCAAGGGGCCGAGGAAACTCCTCTGCACCTCATGTGCGAGTGTGGCCAGCTGATGCGTAAAAGATACACCCACTTGGGTGGTCACTACCTCCAACCTGAGGAGGTAAAACAATCTAGCGACAAAAGCCTGTTGCGGTTCTTAAATGACACGAGGCTTAGCGCAGAACTATAGTAGGTGGCGAACACAATAGATCAGCAATGGTCGCAGTGTTACAAGGCTCATAAAAACCTTAGAAAAGCCCCACACAACAAATATTAGAAAAATAAATGCCAAGGACACCAATGCCTGCCGCCATTCTGCTGTTCTCCATCGTCCTTCAACGAGCTTCTTGTCTTTTCGCACAGAGCCATCTTCGCATATCCCTGACCCAATGGCATGACACGCTCCAGTCCATTTTAATAATATCCTTTTTCTATGTTTTTTCTCAGTGTTCATTTGAGAGTGGAAGAAAGATTGACTCTTGTTGCTGGGCGAGATGGAGGGATACAACAATTCGAGTTGACAGGTAATTTTTCTATTTTTTTTTTATTATAGACATATGCTGATATATAAATATAGACATATGTCTATGATCGAGTCAGGAAATAAATCATAGAAATAAGATGTCTATGACCGAGACATATGTCCTGATACAGAAAATATAGACATATGCTGTCGCTGACTTTTTTGTAGGCATTATCAAGCTCTACAACTTTTCTCTATAACTTAATCATATATCTCGGTCATATATCGACAGTGCCTCCGTGCTACGAGCGCTAGCAAAAAATACTATAACCTCTGTCCTTGTACTGGAATGCCACAATGCGCTTCAATCCATTGCGAGGTCAAATAGAGTGATCCTGCAATGGATTAAGGGGCACAGCGACTCACTGGGCAACGACGCTGTGTATAATCATATATCGAGGTAATGACCACCCAAGTGGATATATCTTTTACGCATCAGCGGGCCACACTCGCACATGAGGTGCAGAGGAGTTTCCTCTGCCAATTGGCAGAACCTGCACATTTTCGTGTCCCGGAGCTTGAGGTTGTACATGTGTTTGTTAAGGCCACAATGCCCCGTGAGCGCCCTCACCAGTATGCGTAGATTGTTCCTATTTAGCGATAAGGCCTCACGGTCCGTCTTAGGGTCGTAAGCCTTAATAAGCGCTTTGGATTGATTTAACCCTGGCGTGTTGTTTCAGTGGTTGACGGATTGTTTTAAACATATTTGTTTGAGCATTAGGTTTGCAAGGCTTTTTGGTATGCCAAAGCAAGGTTCAGGGCCGTATAACGTTCCCTTTGCTCCCGTATTAGCAAGTTTGTCGTCTTTTTCATTTCCCTCGATTCCTGCATGGCCGGTAACCCATCTTAGAATTACCCTGTTCTTTTCGCCCAGGGAATTCAGTAGTGATAAGCAGTTTTGCACTAGCTTTGAATTAATAGTATTCGAGGCTAGTGCCATAAGAGCTGCCTTGCTATCCGAGTGGATATAGATACGGTGGTTGGCGTAGTTCTTATGGAGATTGATATCCGCACATTCAATAATGGTTTGCCAATATTAACAATGTAATATGTTGCCAGGTCTCCTGACGCTTCGGATCTCGAATGAGCAATACGGAAGAATTCGTGTACATCTTGAATCCAAGGAGGATTCCAGTCTACAGTTACAGGTACAGACATTTGCTTTTTATTGAAAACAAATTCATACATATCTCCCGATAGCACTGCGACCTTAGCATATCTTTAGTGCCTCCATTTGCTTACAGTTGGACGATGTTGACTACAATGTGCCAACCCGTCACCCCAGGCTGGTATAACAATAGTTTAGTTTAGTTTAGTTTATCTGGGCTTTTTCCAGCACTTGGCCTCTTGATTGGGCCATTGTGCGTGGCTCATATTTCTATTTATGTTACTCCAGCCAACCCAGGCTGTCCCAGAAGGTTAGCAGCCTGTTTGGGTTGCTACAGGCCTCCGCGACAGATGCTGGAGATTGTAGTATTTTTGCCCGTTGCTCTGCCACGCTCCTGCATTCCATGAGCGCATGCTGTGGCGTTTCTTCTTCCTCCATGCATCCTCCGCATAGAGGGCTGTCTGTCACACCTATGGTAAACAGGTATTTGTTTAGGGGACAGTGGCCTGTCATAGTACCTATGACTTTACGGATTTTGTCCCTTTTTAATCTGGTGAGGTTGCGGGCAAGCTTTTTAGACGCTTCCGGAACCGCGTTCTTTGTTTGCCTGCATCCTGCGTTTTTTTTTCATTCTTTAAGGTGGGTTTCGTCGGTGTTCCTGCGTAGCCATGTTTTTATTTGGGCCTGGGGTATGGGCATCGAGGGTTCCGGTCCATATACTATTTCCTTTGATCCCCTTTTGGCCAGTTCGTCTGCCGCGTCGTTGCCCAGTGAGTCGCTGTGCCCCTTAATCCATTGCAGGATCACTCTATTTGACCTTGCAATGGATTGAAGCGCATTGTGGCATTCCAGTACAAGGACAGAGGTTATAGTATTTTTTGCTAGCGCTTGTAGCACGGAGGCACTGTCGGAGACAAATTTCAAGCTTATGACTCCGACATCTTTAGCTGCAACTGCCTGTGCTGCTCTGGTGATGCCAATACATTCTGCTTGGAAGATCGTATTTAAGTTGCCTAGGGTAGTTGATATTTTGATGTTTAGATCATTTGAGAAGACGCCCGCTCTGGTACCTTGAGTGGCTTTGGAGCCATCTGTGTATATCTTTACTTCATTTGTACCAGAGTGATCTGCTGAACTGATGTATTATAATCGCGCTATATAATATCCCACATTGTGCGCCCCCTGAGAAGATTAAGACCATTTCCAGATTGAAATCTGTCTGTGTATTCCTCCACGTTAGCGCCCAAACGCTGTATCCGATTGAGTTGAAATTTAGCATGCAGGCATCGTTTGGTCATGGCAAGAGTTGATAAGGTTGTGATTGAAATCGGTCCACCAGAGGGAGCAGTAGTCATATTTCAATCTCGAAGTATTGGACTTAGAGATTTGAATTTTGGTACAAATATGACTTGTTGGTGCGAAATCACGAATTGAAACCGGAAATTATATTTGAACCGAATTTTAACTGGAACCCATCATCAGAACAGTATTTTGATAGAAATTGGACCAATCTCGAAGTATATCCTTTCAAATAAAAAAAGATTTTTTGAAATCGGTTCATAAATGAGTTCTGAGATTACAAACATTAAATAAAGAAAAGATATTTCGCAGCTTTATCGGTGTTGAAGGTCGTGATAAAAACCGCGATACAACGTTGTGTAAAAATATATATTTTCCTTTTATAAATGTACAGCGAATAAACGTTTATTATGCGCGCGCTTAATTTCGAATAGAATAGGAATGCCCTTGACCTACATTATCCGGTTCTATTTATATAACTCGGCCAGCGAACTCGTCTCGCTCGCCTATCGTTTGCTCGCTCCCCCCTCACGCCTGCTCTCCTCTGTCGCGCCCGTTCCGTCGTCTGGCCGGCGGCCGCTGTGGTTGACAGTGTGGTGTCTGCCACGGTTTTGTTCGGTCGAATCTCGCGGTCGCTCCCCTGCTCGCCGGCCGATGCGTCTATATTTTTCCAATGCTCGCTTTCTGGACCTTGGCGACGTCCGGGAGTTTTCTTCCAGCTAATTTCCTTTCCTTTTATCCCTGTCTGTATGGTTCCTTTCTCCTTCTCTCTGTCTCTCTCCCTCCACATAGCGTTGTCTCGCTCGCTCTGTTTATAAACACGGCTAACGTATATACCGGGCTCCGCCGTGTTCACTCGCCATTCTTCTGTTGCCCGTGGCGCTGCACGGACGGGTCGCCCCTCCACTCTTCCTTCTACTGTTTGTAGTGTCGCTACAGATACAACCGAATTGATAACATCCTCCTTTTTTTGACGTCGGTTAACCCTTCGAGTAGCGGCATAAATTCATAGCAGACCGCGGCAATTTATTAGAATTTCTTGCAATATCGCCACGCTCGACAAAAAGTACTATAACTATGGAACTACTATAGCAATCATAAAAAGAATAACTATGCAATGATCGCATCGAAATTTTGTATATATAGAATACTGAAATCTCATTTTGTAAAATAATTAGCTAATTAGGAATAAATATGAGAAAGTCAAAAAAGTGAAAAAAACTCAGCATTTCTAACTTGTACTTGTCTTACGGAAGAATACTGAAACTTATTTAGCAATTGTATATACTATCGTGATATTTATTAGATTATCTATCAAAGGTAATATTTCGTATTGTTTATTTACATACAAAAATATTTAGATATTACCTCATAAAAACCAATAAAAATGATGATTACTCAAAAAAAAAATTATGATGTTTGACAATGGAATTTTACCAGAAATATCCGCGAAATTATTCTAGCGGCGGTCTATGTATCTATGGTAATAATGAGATATTTGGTATGGATTTTAGGATGCGTTCGAATTAGAAAGTAATATTACTGTGCGCTCCGGGAGCAAGCCGGTGTTCGTAGTCAACGGTTTTCTGATGTGCAACCAAATTTGGTCGTTACGTAGCCGAAGGCTTAAAATAAAAATGAGATAACAGGTGGGACTGAATCCCGTCCACAACGGTTGCCTTTGTTGCTGTGTCAGAACTGTCTTTTCTTTTCAGACGCACCCAAATGTGGACAAGGACCTGTTCAGGAAAGGTTCAACCATAGGTCTTAAGCAGCCGCAAAGACCTTTCCCCCTAAACACAGATGTGGGGGTGCTCAAATGGAGACTGGCGCAGGCAAACAACGCCCCCTTGTCAGGTAATTTTCTAAAATAGATCATCAAATCCTCGTTTGTATGAACCACTGTGACAAAGGATTCGTAATGTACATATTAATTGTAATGCATGAACTAAAAAACAAGTAAATATATTAAAAAGAATATAAAAATACAACTACCTTTAAAAAAAGTAGCTATTGATATTTTACTTTCCTGACGACCTATCGGAAAGGAAAGTATTGTGATCGCGCTAAAAAAAAAATTTGAGATGAAGATGGGAATATATATTTTGAGACTCCCTGAGACGATTGAGACTATTTACAGACCGATCTCTGTCTGTCTGTATGTCTGTATGTCTGTATGTCTGTATGTCTGTATGTATGTATTCTTCCACGATAGCGCCCAGACGCTTAATCGGATTGAGCTGAAATTTGGTATATAAGCTTCTGTTAACCGTCGGAGGAACCCATTAGTTTTTGGAGTCCCTACGCCCTACGGTTGTGGTACCTCCCATACAAATTTGGGGTTCCCGGCGAAAAAATTGTTTCCGCGATAGCGCCCAGACGCTTAATCTGTCTAAGTTAAAATTTGGCATAGAAGCTTCTGTTAACCATCGGAAGAACCTATTAGTTTTTGGGGTACTTACGACCAACGTTTGGGGTACCTGCCATACAAATTTGGGGTACTAGAGTAAAAAATGTCGCTGTTTTTTCGCACCTCCCCGGATACTAGTCAGGAAAGTCTTGGGGTGACACAACCGATTTTTTTTATAATTTTATTTATAATTATAAAATCTTTTATTTATAATAAAAAAAATACGTTTTTTTATGAAATATTGTGACTTATGTATTTATCCATATATTTCCGGAATGTTCTCAATCAGACCTTTCATTTGATACTAAACTCGTTATATTCATGCTAATTTATATATTCACGATATATTCATGCAGTAAACACGATATATTCATGAAGTATAAATTCCCTGAAAGTCTCGGTTGTACAGCCCTCCGTCCAGATATAACTCTTTACTCTCTATCTCGCAAGGTGGCCCTTATTGTAGAATTAACTGTTCCATGGGAATCAAATATCCCAAAAGACCACGAGTACAAATTAAATAAATACCATGATCTCGCAAATGCCGTAACCCGGAACGGCTTCACTGTTCACCTTCACGCGGTGGAAGTTAGCGCTCTTGGCCTGTCAGCCAAATTTCTGTTTCACATCTAAAGATCTTGGTCTTTCCAGAAAAATAATCAAATTTCCTAGAAAAAATATCTAAAACTGCAATTTGCGCATCTCAAATTCTATGGCTTTGGAGGGGAAGTGAATGGGTGGTAAGGTGAACGCTCACATGTGGCAAGACAGCTGTCCTAAACCTACCACAGCCAGTCGTTAGTCCGGAATCCACTGCTCACCCCCCAGAAGTGTAAAAATTAGTATTATGATGGGCACGACTCCGGTCGGTGAATTGCATGGCAGCTCCGTTTGTATTTTATTGTACCTTCTAAATCAGACCCCAACAATAAATCTCAATGGTGGAAATAATCTCATTTGCGTTTGCCAGTGTCAAATTAAACATATTTTTTTCCAGTTAATTGCTGGCCATCGGAAGGAGCAAACGGCTCGTGCGACGTCAACATTGAATACGAACTAGAACAGCCCAATCTATCTCTGACCGATGTGGTCATCACCATACCTCTTCCGTAAGTATTCAAATGCGTCAGCATTCAAATAAATATAGTGAAATGGGCATTTATGTTGACTTTAGTTTATTTTATATTTTAGACTTTTTAATTTTAACTTTTTTGCAACATTTTATTTTAGCGACAATTTATTTACAGATTTTTTAAATGATTTAGAAATATTGATTTTATTTTTATATTTTTACTCCTTGATTATTGTTATTTTTTATTTTTTTTTTGCAAGATTATTCAAATGATTTTGCTTTCGATTCTATACATTGTTTGGTATTTCTGTTAGGGATATTTCCTAATTATTATTTTAATTCTCTTTTTAATATTTAGACAATGTAATGGTCGGTTTTGTATAGTTTATTGGCATTCAGATTTCTAATTTATTGGAAACGGTAAAAGATCACCAGGATCAATGGTCACCATGGGTGTCCCACAAGGCTCCATTCTTGGCCCATTTCTCTTCTTAATATACATCAATGATTTACCCTTTCACATAAGGAATAATCACGAAATTGTATTGTTTGCTGATGATACTTCTTTGACGTTTAAAATTAGTCAAAAATTGTTTAATTATGACGAAGTTAACAATGCACTCTCAAAAGTTGTCCATTGGTTTAATGTAAATAACCTACTATTAAATGAAAATAAAACCAAAGTGATTAAATTTTCTACACCAGCAGGTACAAACCAATGTAGAAATAAATGGAGCTAGACTGGAGCCTGTTGCTTCAACTGTGTTTCTAGGGATAACAATTGACTCCAAATTACAATGGGGCCCACAAATTGAGAAAATGGCAGGAAAACTTAGCTCTGCGGCATACGCAGTTAAAACAATAAGGCGGCTGACTGATGTAGATACAGCAAGAATAGTATACTTTAGTTACTTTCATAGCATTATGTCCTATGGGATTCTTCTCTGGGGAAGCTGTGCGGACATCAATAACATCTTTATACTACAGAAACGTGCTGTAAGAGCTATATATAAACTTGGTCCTCGAGTTTCACTTAGAGAAAAATTCAAAGAGATAAATATTCTTACTGTTGCATCACAATATATATACGAAAATCTGTTGTATGTCCGCAAGAATATTGACAAGTTAAAAAAAAAGCGACACTCATAATGTTAATACTAGACATAAGCATAACCTTGTTGTACGTGCTACTCGTCTCCACAAAATAAGCAATTCTTTTTTGGGACAATGTATACGCTTCTATAACAAACTTCCTCACTCTAAAGAACTATCTGTAAATAAGTTTAAAG
This sequence comes from Micropterix aruncella, assembly GCA_944548615.1. Classification (NCBI taxonomy): domain Eukaryota; kingdom Metazoa; phylum Arthropoda; class Insecta; order Lepidoptera; family Micropterigidae; genus Micropterix; species Micropterix aruncella. Next base: position 16,159,126 of record OX155978.1, on the reverse strand, counting down.
CTACCATCAAAGCAAAATTGTATAAAAAAGCATACTATACAATATCTGATTATGTAAATGACAAAACGGCTTGGGAGTGGCTTGGACGCATCATAAGAACATAAATTAAAAATAATATTTAATTGTGTCTATATGAATACAGAACATTTTGATTTTGATTGCAAAAAGAGCACTGCGCAGCATGTATCAGGCAACGCCCAGCACCTCATGCAGAGCATACTTCAGTAAGGCAAAGATAATGACCATGTATTCGGCGTTCATATACCAGTGCTTAATGTATGCCAGACAGCACCTAACAGAAACCGCAACTAGAGCGGACATTCACTCTTACCATACACGCGGTAATTCCCTCTTATGCGTACCCCGAACAAGACTGGCAAAAGTACAGAAGAGCTACTTATACCTTAGCATTAAATTCTACATTTTACTCCCTACCACTATAAAACAACTGGAGGACAAACAATTAAAAAAAACATTAAGGAGATGCTGATAGGCCACCCTTTCTATAATCTGACCGAATTCGAGGGCCATGACTTTGCAAATATTGTCCCAATTTGAATGATAATTATATATGTACTTTTAGTATTTAAATGTAAGATTTAGCTTTAGTTTGATTATTTAACACTTTACTTACTACTTTGGATGTTACTATGTACAGTTTTTAATACGTATATATTCGATTTATTGACTATTTCAATTGTTAGGATTTAACTGACTATTTTAATTATTGTATGTTTAGTAGGTAGCTATTAGAATTATTGACTATTTTATTAACCCTTTGAGTAGCGGCATAATTTTATGGCAGACCATGGCAATTTATTGGAATTTCTTGCAATATCGCCGCGCTCAACAAAAAATACTATAACTATGGAACTACTATAGCAATCATAAAAAAATAACTTTACAATGATCGCATTGAAATTTCGTATATAGGATATTGAAATATCATTTTATAAAACAATTAGATATTTATGAATAAATATGAGAAAGTCGAAAAAGGGAAAAAACTCGGCATTTCTAACTTGTACTTGTCTTACGGAAAAATACGGAAACCTATTCAGAAATTGTAAATACTATCGCGATATTTATTAGATTCTCTATCAAAATAATATTTTGTTTTGCTTATTTACATACAAATATATTTAGATATTAACTCATAAAAACCAATAAAAATGATGATTACTCAAAAAAAAAATTATGATGTTTGACAATGGAATTTTACCAGAAATATCCGCGAAATTATTCTAGCGGCCGTCTATGTATCTATGGTAATAATGAGATATTTGGTATGGATTTTAGGATGCGTTCGAATTAGAAAATAATAGGAGCAAGCCGCCAATATTGGTCGTTACGCAGTCAACGGTGTTCTGATGTGCAACTAAATTTGGTCGTTACGTAGCCGAAGAGTTAAATATGCCTTTAATTTGTTTTGTAATAAGATTCTACGACGAATAACTTTTAGTAGGTTCCAAAGTTTCTTAGATGCTATATATTTTTTTTAATAACATGTATGATAAGTAAAGATTAAAGTAGTAATGAGACTTACTACTTAAAACACAAATATTTTAACACGTCCAAGAGCAGTTTTTGGACACGCCAATTGGACACGACGTAAATGTAATGTAATGTCATGTGATAAAATTTTCTTTTTGCCTAAAATAAGACTAAATAAATGCCTTTATGACTAAAATAAGAATTGTGAATAATATGTATCAAGTCACCCAATATAAATAATATTTGTTGCTCAAGTATTTTTATTTCCCTGGATTTGTTTGCACGAATTCCCTATAGGTGACAGTGACAAAACAGTCTTAAAAAAATATATTTTATTAGCATCCATTTTAAAATGGCGTTCTACTTAGCACGACATAGACTTTAGGAATATATATTTTTTATTATTATATTTTTTTTTTTTTTTGGTAGTTTTCTTTATTTATAAAAAAGATACAAATTACATGTCATCGTTCCCCACTAAGGCTAGTGCCTTTTCAGTGGGTAACTAACAATAATGTGTTTATATCTGACTTATATTCTACTAGATGACCCGGTGAACTTCGTACCACCTAAAATTGATTTGATTGTAACTCTTCATAAGCGTTTATTGATCCTAATCAACCTTCCAAATCCAATTCATTGAAATCTATAATATGGCCGAATCATGTACGGTTTGAGTTTCGTTTGGTGATTAAATGAAAGTCACTTGTAATTAAAATAAATTCAATGTATCTAATTTACATGATGAAATATAAATGCTTTTTCGACTTTTCCGACTTTTTCGGCTTTTTCGACTTTTCGACTTTTTTGCATTTTTCGACTTTTCGGACTTTTTTTGACTTTTTTTACTTTTTCGACTTTTTTGTTTTTTTTCGAGTTTTTCGACTTTTTGACTTTTTTGACTCTTTCGACTCTTTCGAATTTTTCGACTTTTCGACTTTTTGAAATTTTACGCAATCGCACAGAATGAATAACAGTTATGGATGGCGCAGCTGTCAAACAATAGGATCGCCGCGAACGCCATCTATTGAAATTGGCCCATTTCCCAAAATGACCAAACTCGATTTTTTTCGATATTCAATTGTTTCTTTTAATTTTTTTCCAAATATTTTTTTTTGTAAACCACCCCTGAATCAAGGCAAACAAAACAAAACAATAATAATTCAAATCGGTCGAGTCATTTTCGAGATCTTGCGAGACTAACGCACAGCGATTCATTTTTATATATAAGATTACCTATTATACTTATATTAACAATTATAACTTTTTACGTTTTACGTTTTTAGTATTGACTTCCTAACCTAACCTAAACTAACCTATATTTCCTATAACAACTAGCTGAATATACACTTATACATATTTACAGTAAATAAATGATTTTCCACTAAATTAATATACTTACCTACTTCCTAACCTAAACTAACATAATGTAACCTATACTAATTATCTTGGTATACACTAAATATGTGTACTCACTTTGTTTGCAATTATAATAATAAATGATTATTTTAATAAAATGATTTACACTAGATATCTATACTTATGCCCTAACATAACCTAACTTATCTTAACTAGCTTGGTTTACTCTAATACTTCTACATAGTGATGTTAATGCTAATTTAGTCTAATAGATTTTTTACTTGTTATAGTTATGCTAATGCGTTTACATATTTATGCTAATTTATTTTATTTTATTTTATTTTATTCAGGAAACAGACAGTACAAAAAACATATTTACTTAATCAAAATATAACAAACATAATCCATTTATATGTTTCCACCAATTAAACGGTCATATAAACCGGTTTTCCTCAAGCTCTATAAAACCTACATTCGCCCGCTCCTCGAATACTCCTACCAGGTATGGAATCCTTACTTTTGGAAGGATATAGAGCACCTTGAAAGAGTGTAGAGAAGAGCAACAAAGTTGGTGCTATCGCTGAGGAACAAACCATACGAAGTACGACTGAAAGAACTTCGCCTGACGACATTAGAGGAACGTAGGCAGCGAGGAGACCTAATAGAAAGCTACAAAATGCTTCACGGTTATTACGGTGTGCCCAATCTAGAGAGCATGTATACCCTGAACACCAGTAAGCAACTGCGTGGACACTCGTTGAAGCTAAATAAGACAATTGCAGCATCGAACCCCAGGAAATATTTTTTGACAAATCGTGTAGTGGATGCTTGGAATGCTTTGCCAGAGGAAGTGATCAGTGCTATCTCTGTCAATAACTTTAAAAACAAACTCGACATTTTTCTTAGTGCAAAACAATCAAGTTTAAAAACAAGTGCATGTGATATACACGCATCAGCCTTAAGCTGCTAGTGTATAATATAATAATAATAATAATAATAATAATATAGTGCGTTATTCTATAGAAAAGAAAAGTTTAAAATATACAAGCATTTTTAAAGTGAAAAGTGAAATTATTAGGGTTTTTTAAATAAACAGAAAATATTCTGAAAAGTAATTGCTAAGTTACTAAACAGTCCAAAGTATTAAAAGAGTAAATATAAAGTAAATAGAGCAGAAAAAACAGTAAATAGATTCATAAACATGTATATTAAAATGGTAATAAATTAATTTATTATTAAATAGATAGTAATAAGAAAATAAAATATATAATTATGCAATGACACATTTATTGTGAAGGAAAAATTGAAAAAAGGAATAAGTTAAGTAAATACAAAGATAAGAGGAGAATAACTATTTTCATAATAAACAGATTACCTAATTAAATTGTAATATATTCATATTTAGATTTTTAAATGTATCTGGGGTTGTGGCAAATATATCAACATCCATAAACACCGAGTTGTAATGATGACAAGCTCTATAAAGAAAAGCATTTTGTGCATAGTTGGAATTGACAATTGGCAGTTGAAAAGGAAAGCTGAGAGCGAGCTGGTCGAGGGGGCACGAAAAAATTTATCTGCTCCAAGATTTGACTAGCATCAACACGATTGTTAATTAGCTTATGCAGATATACTGCGTCGATCATTCTTCGGCGCTTTTCTAACGACATCATCTTATGAAACCGAAGCGACTCTGTGTACGAAACTGGTTTTACAAAATATAACAGATTTAAACGCTTCGTCATCCGTTTTTGAATTGCCTCAATTCGGGAAATATATGTTTTGTATTGCGGATTCCAGATGACTGACGCGAATTCCAAATGACTTCTCACGTAGGAATTAAATAATATTTTTATGGTATCGGTCGACCTGAAAAGAGTAGATGCTCTTATACTAATAGAGTTTTTCATTTCTCCGTTATAGTATTTATAGTATATAATATTTTAATTATTTTAATTAGCTCGCCGCCATTATTTAGGTTGCTTAGTAGTATAAGTTTCAATGTTTTCTTTAGTAAGTATTGGCCGATTGAGTTGTCTAATTTTATAGGAAAGTGACTGATTAATTTTGGAACAATTAATTCAAGAGTTCTATCGCCGTAATAATTGTTTTGCTTGTTATATTTCAAATACCCCTTTTAACGTAGCTGAGATCTGTGTATATGTGCCGAGATCGACAGGTATTTGTAACGAACCGTTTTCGTTGTTGTCAGGAAGAATCTTATACCATACGAAGAAACTTGCAGGCAATACATCAACTTAGGAGTAAAGTTCTGTGTAACTATTGTGCTTAATTTGTATTGAGCCTTTTGGTTCCATTTGTTTCAGTATTCGAATTTGAATATTTTCCACATTCCTAACGTATGTGGGAAATGTAAGTCCTCATACCGTAGATCGGCGGTTCCCAAAGTGCGGGTCGCGACCCGCCGATGGGTCGCGAGCCAATTCCAGGCGGGTCGCCAACACAACGTATGAACGCAGGGTATAATAAGGCAGATAGACGACGAGATAGATCGACGAGTCTAAGCAGTGGCGTGCCCGGGGTTGGTGAATGGGGCAAGCCCGACATACCTTTTTGTGTTTTTTTATAGTAACAAAAAGTAGTACCTCTTTCCTCTTCAATCTTCAATTTGAAATTTACTGCTTGTGTCGTAGATTCAATAAAGCACACTGAAGGCATACTACTGCTAGACAGAATTTAACATACACTTATCAGCAGTCGAATACCTCCGGTGGCTTTAAGAAAAACCGTTTTATTTGCTTGAGCGAGTGACATCGAGTTAATAAGTTGACCCTTGCTTGTATGAGCTGTAAGACTTTTTTATAAAAAAAGGGAACAAAACTCTTTTGCTCAAAACTCAAAGATTTTACTTTGTCTTCGCCGATTAAAAGTCGTACACATAACTCACCACAAGGGACAATTTCCTCCATTGTTTATCAGGCACTAAAAACCACAAATGAATTGAAATTACACAATAAAAAATACCGTGATGTCAGTCGCACAAACCTACACTAACTACAGTCAAGTGAAGTTCGCGCTCATCGTCTCACGTTGCGACATTTGACACGTTCGCTGTCACCTTCATGGGCAAGCACGGCTTTGGTTTCCATAGTAAAATCCTCTATATACTTATAATTGTTTTGCGTAATTTGCCACTGGTTAGAGCGAGAGGTACACTGATTTTGAAAGCCACATTGAAAGCCCACATGTGCGAGCGAGCGAGAGGACACGTCGGTACACAGCTGCAATCGCACGCTGCTTTATCGACGCCGCGGCCATAACAATTTCGTCGCGTGGAGCGAGCTCCGTCCGCTAGATAGCACTCGTTAGATAGCAAATTAATTTATTTTATTGTTTTTTTTTACGAATTGTGTTATTAATTTATTTAATTGTTAATTACGAAGAATAGGCAAGCCCGGCTTTTCGGCTTATATGAAGAGACCGCCACTGAGTCTAAGTGTATTTAGGATACCTATAGGCAATATAATAAAATAAATAAATGAAATAAAGATAGTATGTACTTGAAAAAAATAGAATATAAAAGTTGCAACCATGTAACAGTGTGGGAAGATGAAATAGCCGCGCGAAGAGACAGCGCCGCATCTCTAGCCTCGTCTGGCTCGCGGCGTCGGCTCTCAGAGCATCAGTCGCCCATCCAGTGGCCGCCGCACCGTTCTTGTCGGCTTTACGCATCGCATTCATTCGAAACTTTTTCGAAAATATACATTGATCACACTCAAACGCCTTTACTTTTATTTCAGGGGCAATATGGGCGCTCCCGTTGTGCATTCCTGCGATGGGACATACGCTACCAAGGCCAGAAATCTCAATTGGTCCATTCCGGTCATCGACGCATCGCAGACTAGTGGATCTATGGAATTCACGTAAGTTTAATAATATCTCCTCAATCAACAGCACAGACTCCAAATTTCGTATACTCAGTTATGATAGCCCGTTCTAAGTTTTATCATGACGTGGCATTTTATCATGACACAGTGAAAGTTAGAGAATGTCATTCTGAACCGCATAAAGTCCTCAGTGGAATCCGCCAAGGTTCAGTGCTGGGTCCTATTGCATTTGGTATATTCCTGACTGACCTAAAAGCAATTATGAAATTAGATTTTGCTCTATTTGCCGACGATACCAAGTTTTTCGCAAACCCACTCATAGCTTACCAGAACGTCCAGGACAGCCTTAACTCTACAGTGCAGTGGACCGAGGAATGGCTGCTTTCTTTCAACGCAGATAAATGCACTGTCCTACATATCGGATCGAAATCCACGGCTAGCATATACGATTGAGGGAAAAAAATTACAGCCAGTTATGACCCAGAAAGACCTCGGCATCACTATCTCCTAGAACCTCAAATGGGAAACCCACATAATCGAAATAGTTTAAAGAGCAAACTCACTTCTATATTTAATAAGAAAAGCTTTTTCCACTATCACCAGTGAACTTTTCCTCAAGCTCTATAAAACCTACATTCGCCCGCTCCTCGAATCTCCTACCAGATATGGAATCCTTACTTTCGGAAGGATATAGAGCATCTGGAAAGAGTTCAGAGAGTTGGTGCTATCGCTGAGGAACAAACCATACGAAGTACGACTGAAAGAACTTCGCCTTACAACATTAGAGGAAGGTAGGCAGCGATGAGACGCTATAGAAAGCTACAAAATGCTTCACATTATTACAGTGTGCCCAACCTCGAGAGCATGTATACCCTGAACACTAATAAGCAACTGCGTGGACACTCGTTGAAGCTAAATAAGACAATTGCAGTATCGAACCCCAATGCGTAGCCAAAGGAAGTGATCAGTGCTATCTCTGTCAATAGCTTTAAAAACAAACTGGACATCTTAGTGCAAAACAGTCACAAGTTTAAAAACAAGTGCATGTGATATACACGCATCAGCCTTAAGCTGCTAGTGTATATAATAATAATAATAGTAATAATGGCTGCTGCATCCAGGGTTGGCTCCCGACGAGGGAACTCCTCAACGGTCAACAGCACAGACACAAAATTTTGTATATGACGGTATTAACCCGCTCAGCACGTAACATCCATTTGGGGACATGTATGGCTGCCGCCTAAAATCCGAAACATCCGCTACTGGATATCGCGCTCGCCGCTGCGAAAAATGCAATTTACGATTCGAAACGTCGTACTTAATGCTTTCTGACAACGGAACGATATGGCCAAATAATCTTTAATTCGGCGGCGAACGGCGATAAAATCGAACGGCGATTTAAAAAGTCAGCATAGACGTCAAAACGGCAGTCTCGATCGGCCAGCGCCGCGGCCGCGTAGTTCCGCGAAATGGTGGTTTTGTGCAGTGTTTTGTGGATAACGGTGCAGTGTTTACTGGATAACAGTGAGTAATTTGCATTTTTAAGTAGTTTAGGCATAAGGATTAGTCAATTGAGATAGTCCATTTGCTGTTTTTCACGAATTTTTAAAGAAAACAGCGGCGACAACAAACGGCTCGCGAAAAAATGGTTGTTATTATTTTGTAATGTTTATGAAATATCCAGATATATTGCGAAATATGACGTAATGTCGCTTTAATTTACTAACAAAATAAGTATTGTTTCATTTACATCCTAAGTTATCACATAATTAGGCGTATTTTGAAAATTATATCTTGTTTTGTAAAATGAATCGCGCAAAGAAACTTGTTTTGATAATTACTATGAGAGAATAAAGTGCGATTTTCCATAGTTTTTCGATGAAATGTGACTCTTTGGAGTATAGTAATTAGTTATTAGACATATAATAAGTCTATGATAAGACAATATAATTGAAAAAATCTAACGAATTTTATATTATGAGCATTCAAAGTTTATTATTAAGTTCGGACGCGGAAACTCTCAAAACTTTAGATTTTTCTATAATATCAGACAAAGCTCAAAGTTCTGGTGTGATTTCTAAGAAGTGTGATGTAGTAATAAAGTTATTTTGAAAGAATTTCATATAAAAAAATACCATAAGTAGTCACAAATTAAAAATTAAAAAATTTTTTTTTTACGAGAATACATAAAATTTTTCTTGGCTGAATAAATAAATATTTTTGTATGCAAATAAGTAAAAAAAAATATCGTTTTGGTAAAGCATTTAATAAAGAACATAACTGTATTTACAATTTTTGCATATTTTACGTATTTTGTGACAAAAAAATCAAAATGATTTTATAGGCGAGTTTTTTCAGTTTGCCAATTTTGTAATATTTATTCATTATTATCTTAATTGTTTTACGAGATAAGGTTATAATGTTTTATATGTCAAATTTCAATGCGATCATTTTTCTCTTTATCTTTTTTTAATCCGTTTAGTGGTTTATAAGTTATGATCGTTTTTCTCAAGGCCGTTGACTCGCGTCGATTTTTTGCCCGAATATGTCGCGCGCAAAAGTGATAGGAGTTTTTACCTCGCAACAGGAGGGGTTAAATTACGACAACCCGTTCTAAGTTTCACCATGGACTACAGCACCCAGGGTTGGCTTCCAATAAGGGAACTCCTTAACGGTCTACAGCACATATATGAAATTTTGTATACGCATTCAATTATGATAGCCCGTTCTAAGTATCACCATGACATGGCTGCTGCACTTGTAATAAAAATTGAAGTTGGGTTTTCCTTTTGTTAAAATTTTGTCTTATTTTTAAAGCTCCTTTTGTGACTGGCCTGTTTATTATACTGACCTCTTAAATTACTCTGTTGATGTTTAAGTAAAATGTCTTGTTTTAATTTTCAGTATTGCCAATGCGCGTCCGAATGATCTTTTCCCGGTGACAGTGACCTGGAGTTCTGGAACTCCGATGTCGGGTCCGAAACCGACGACTGTCGATCTTCTGGATGAATCTGGCAACGAAATTTCTGGACAGGACGTGGAGTACTCCATACAGACTTCCTTGGTGGCTGATCAGTTAGTATTTTGTCACTTTACAGTATTTTGTCACTTTAAAGTATTTAGTCACTATGTACAGTAGAACTCTAATTATCCAAATTCCGACTATCCGAATCGCTGATTATCCAAATTTAAAACGACAAAAAAAATTAAGACCGAAACGTACTGATTGTTAAAAATGCACCAACTCATCTCACCAAAGAATTGTTGGGAAAAGGGAATGGCCAGTTTAACCCTTCAGGCCTCGGCCCCTCAGCCGATTGACAAGTTGATGTCCCAAAACATTAATTACTGCCAAACCACTGTACCCATAATTAAAATAAAACATATTTAACCCCTCCTGTCGCGAAGTAAAAACTCACCTATCACTTTTGCGCGCGACATATTCGGGCAAAAAATCGACGCGAGTCAACGGCCTTGAGAAAAACGATCATAACTTATAAACCAGTAAACGGATTTAAAAAAGATAAAGAGAAAAATGATCGCATTGAAACATTATAACCTTATAACCTTGAAAACATTATAACCTTATCTCGTAAAACAAATAAGATAATAATGAATAAATATTACAAAATTGGCAAACTGAAAAAACTCGCCTATAAAATCATTTCGATTTTTTTGTCACAAAATACGTAAAATATGCAAAAATTGTAAATACAGTTATGTTCTTTATTAAATGCTTTACCAAAACGATATATTTTTTTTACTTATTTGCATACAAAAATATTTATTTATTCAGCCAAGAAAAAATTTATGTATTCTCGTAATAAAAATTTTTTTAATTTTTAATTTGTGACTACTTATGGTATTTTTTATATGAAATTCTTTCAAAATAACTTTATTACTACATCACACTTCTTAGAAATCACACCAGAACTTTGAGCTTTGTTAATTATAGAAAAATCTAAAGTTTTGAGAGTTTCCGCGTCTGAACTTAATAATAAACTTTGAATGCTCATAATATAAAATTCGTTAGAATTTTTCAATTATATTGTCTTATCATAGACTTATTATATGTCTAATAACTAATTACTATACTCCAAAGAGTCACATTTCATCGAAAATCTATGGAAAATCGCACTTTATTCTCTCATAGTAATTATCAAAACAAGTTTCTTTGCGCGATTCATTTTACAAAACAAGATATAATTTTCAAAATACGCCTAATTATGTGATAACTTAGGATGTAAATGAAGCAATACTTATTTTGTTAGTAAATTAAAGCGACATTACGTCATATTTCGCAATATATCGGGATATTTCATAAACATTACAAAATAATAACAACCATTTTTTCGCGAGCCGTTTGTTGTCGCCGAAGTGTTTTCTTTAAAAATTCGTGAAAAACAGCAAATGGACTATCTCAATTGACTAATCCTCATGCCTAAACTACTTAAAAATGCAAATTACTCACTGTTCTCCAGTAAATGGCACAAAACACTGCACAAAACACTGTTTTTATCAACCATTTCGCGGAACTATACGCGGCCGCGGCGGTGGCCGATAGACACTGCCGTTTTGACGTCTATGCTCACTTTTTAAATCGCCGTTCGATATTGCCACACAGAAATCTTGAATTAAAGATATTTTGGTCATATCGTTGCGCCGTCAGAAAGCATATAGTACGACGTTTCGAATCGTAAATTGCATTTTTCGCAGCGGCGAGCGCTTTATCCGGTAGCGTACGTTTCGGTGTTTAGGCGGCCGACATAAATGTCCCCAATCGGATGTTACGGAGTGAGCGGGTTAAATAATAAAACATAATAAAATAACACAAATTAAATTTAAATTAATTTAAAACGGGAGCATCTTGCTGAATCGTGTTGTGGCCGATATCGGCCAATTGGGGCTCTAGGGGTTAAAACAATCTTTTTACCGCCAATCGTCAAATAGTTGTTGCAACCAATAGACCAGTCTGCTATCGAAACCATGAAACGCCATTACAGAAGGCGACTTTTAAGGAAACCTTTGGTAGAGGGCAAATACGATGAAGATGTGTTCGCTAACCACAATAAAATATATTTGAAAGATTGTTGACCCTTCGAGTAGCGGCATAATTTCATGGCAGACCGCGGCAATTTATTGGAATTTCTTGCAATATCGCCGCGCTCGACAAAAAGTACTATAACTATGGAACTACTATAGCAATCATAAAAAGAATAACGGTGCAATGATCGCATTGAAATTTCGTATATAAAATAATGAAATCTCATTTTGTAAAACAATTAAATAATTATAAATAAATATGAGAAAGTCGAAAAAATTAAAAAAAAACTAGGCATTTCTAACTTGTACTTGTCTTACGAAAAAATGATCTTTATTTGATTCTCTATCAAAGGTAATATTTTGTTTTGCTTATTTACATACAAAAATATTTAGATATTAGGTAGCTCATAAAAGCAAAAAAAAATTTGATGATTTCTCGAAAAAAAAAAAAGAAGATGTTTGACAATGGAATTTTACCAGAAATATCCGCGAAATGATTTTAGCGACCGTCGAATTAGAAAATAATATTACTGTGCGCTCCGGGAGCAAGCCGCCAATATTGGTCGTTACGTAGTCAACGGTGTTCTGATGTGCAACCAAATTTGGTCGTTACGTAGCCGAAGGGTTTGTGAGGGACCACCCCTCACTAGACTCCAATTGCTCATGAGTGAGGAGGCGGTGTTGGCTTGCACTGCACGGTGCGCAGACCGTCCAGGAGCGCCAGAGGTTTGATTCCCAGCGGAAACTGACCAGGGCCAGAGTCCTACCCAGGTTCGCACCCCGTGCGTGCAGGCCGTCTGATGGGTGTTGAAACGGCTCAATGCCATAGTACGTTTTGGCAACCCTTCTGCGCCGGCGACATGCAGGTGGTGCTGATAACATTGTCAGACGAAACTAATAGCAATGTATATGGCCATCTGTAATAACATTGATAATGAATGTTTTTTTTTATAAAGGACTGATCGATTATAAAAACCCGTTATTGAACCAATAATAACATTCAATTATTAGTGCCATCTATTGCATTTTTATATAGGCTCATTTCATATCAGAATTTGTTTTTCGAATATATTGTCACATTATATGCTTATTATATGTCCAATAACTAATTATTACGCGGGTCGTATTATGAAACAACTTGTAATGAGCAAAATACGGCTAATTCTGTGATTATTTACGATGTAAATGAAATAATAACTATTTTATCAGCGAATTAAACCAATATTACGTCATATTTCGCGATACTTTGGGATATTTCATAAAAATTACGAAAAAAAATACAGTAATTTTTCCCACGCATATGTTTTGGACGAAGCATTTTGCTTAAAAATACGTGAAAAACAGCAAATGGACTATCTCAAATGACTAATGCTCATTCATAAACTCTTTTAGAATGCAAATTACTCACGTTTCTGCAGTAAATCGCACTGAAACACTTGAAAATCACAATTTTTGTAACGAGGTCCGCGGCACTAACACGAACAGCATAAACTGACAGGCGGCCAGGCTGTCACTAATTTTTAATAAATTGATTATTGGACTTCGCTATCGGCTGTCGGAAATTTTCAATAGTGAGGTGTATTTGGCCGTATTGTGGCGCACTCAGAAGCGCATAGAACCGCATTTCGATTTTTATAGGCATTTTTCGCAGTGGTGAGCGCCGCGTCCCGTAAGGGACCTTACGCAGTTTGCGGTAGGTAAGCGTGCGTCCCGCTAGGAACGTTACACATTCGAAGGGTTCCCGCACAGCACGTAACATCCGATTCGGGACATGTATGTCGGCCTCCTAAAGCACGTAACATCCGATACCGGATATCGCGCTCGCCGCTGCGAAAAATGCAATTTACGATTCGAAACGTCGTACTTAATGCTTTCTGACGGCGCAACGACATGGCCAAAATATCTTTAATTCAAGATTTCTGTGTGGCAATATCGAACGGCGCTTTAAAAAGTGAGCATAGACGTCAAAACGGCAGTCTCCATCGGCCACCGCCGCGGCCGCGTATAGTTTCGCAAAATGGTTGATAAAAAGAGTTTTTTGTGCAGTGTTTTGTGCCATTTACTGGATAACAGTGAGTAATTTGCATTTTTAAATAGTTTAGGCATGAGGATTAGTCAATTGAGATAGTCCATTTGCTGTTTTTCACGAATTTTTAAAGAAAACACTTCGGCGACAACAAACGGCTCGCGAAAAAATGGTTGTTATTATTTTGTAATGTTTATGAAATATCCCGATATATTGCGAAATATGACATAATGTCGCTTTAATTTACTAACAAAATAAGTATTGCTTCATTTACATCCTAAGTTATCACATAATTAGGCGTATTTTGAAAATTATATCTTGTTTTGTAAAATGAATCGCGCAAAGAAACTTGTTTTGATAATTACTATGAGAGAATAAAGTGCGATTTTCCATAGTTTTTCGATGAAATGTGACTCTTTGGAGTATAGTAATTAGTTATTAGACATATAATAAGTCTAGGATAAGACAATATAATTGAAAAAATCTAACGAATTTTATATTATGAGCATTCAAAGTTTATTATTAAGTTCGGACGCGGAAACTCTCAAAACTTTAGATTTTTCTATAATATCAGACAAAGCTCAAAGTTCTGGTGTGATTTCTAAGAAGTGTGATGTAGTAATAAAGTTAGTTATTTTGAAAGAATTTCATATAAAAAAATACCATAAGTAGTCACAAATTAAATTTTTTTTTTACGAGAATACATAAAATTTTTCTTGGCTGAATAAATAAATATTTTTATGCAAATAAGTAAAAAAAAAATATCGTTTTGGTAAAGCATTTAATAAAGAACATAACTGTATTTACAATTTTTGCATATTTTACGTATTTTGTGACAAAAAATCGAAATGATTTTTTCAGTTTGCCAATTTTGTAATATTTATTCATTATTGTCTTAATTGTTTTACGAGATAAGGTTATAATGTTTTATATGTCAAATTTTAATGCGATCATTTTTCTCTTTATCTTTTTTAAATCCATTTAGTGGTTTATAAGTTATGATCGTTTTTCTCAAGGCCGTTGACTCGCGTCGATTTTTTGCCCGAATATGTCGCGCGCAAAAGTGATAGGTGAGTTTTTACTTCGCAACAGGAGGGGTTAAAGAGGTGACACAGAGATTTGGCTGGCAGGTCACGAGCGCCAACTACCACCGCGTGAAGGTGAACAGTGAAGCCGTTTCGGATGACGGCATTTGCGAGATCATGGTGTTTATTTAATTTGTACTCGTGGTCCTTTGGGATATGTGTTTCCCATGGAACAGGTAAACAACCAAATAAGAAAAAAGAAATGGTGGCACTCATCGAAGATGTCCAGCTTGCAACGTTGCACGTCCATCTGCTTCCTCATTGCCTATACCACTAATTTTGAACACTTTACTTGTTTCAGATATGAAGTGGTCTAAAGAAATGCAACGGAAGCTGGAAGTTCCCACAGAATTATAAATAGTATTTGAATTAAGTAAAAATAATCTGCAATTATGTTTCTGCTATAATGAAATAATATTGATAAAACTAATAATAAATAAATTTATTATCAAAGAACATATTTTTATTTTACCTGCTCGCCCACAGAAATGCATATTTTATTTTATTTTTATTTTATTGATTTTAGGAATCTTACAGCTAGGTATACGGTTATTACAAATTAATATGTTATATAAGGCCAATTACAAGGTTCCACAAGTAAAAATGTATGAATAGATATATAAAAGGGGGAGAAAAAAAAAGAAAAACAAGTAGACTAAGAAAAAACTAAACAAAATAGAACAAAGGATTAGCCAAAGAAGGCGTCAGCCAGTAACTTCTTGAGCTGCTGGACTGACATATTAAATAAGTCAATGTCATATTGGGTAGCTACATCATTGAAACTTTGGCTTGCTCTCAATAGATAACTTGGTGTTAGCTCTGGGGATAAACAGGGTGCATGGTCTTCTGATCGGATCAGCAGAGACCCTCAACCCAACCTTCTCCAATAAATCCTGGCAGTCAACTGAGTCATTTGCTTTCTTCAATAGGTAGGCGACATCTCCAATATGGTTGGTTACACAGAATTATTGTTAACCTGAGCCTATATCATCTGACCTGAGCCGTTAACATCCTATATCAATGGCTTTCAAGCAGTGTTCTGCGGCAGAATGGTGTGTCGCAAGAGTCCTCCTGTTGTGCTGCCAGGTTTTTGAGTTATTCTTTATCAGGTAGGAAAACACCACTTCTACATTTGAAGACCACAGGGAACAAGATAATAGTAAAAACGCATTTTAAAAACAATAAAATACAAACGGAGCTGCCATGGAATTCACCGGCCCATCATAATACTATTTTTTACACTTCTGGGGGGTGATCAGTGGATTCCGGACTAACGACCGGCTGTGGTAGGTTTAGGACAGCTGTCTTGCCACATGTGAGCGTTCGTATATTCACTCCCCCTTTAAAGCCATAGAATTTGAGATGCGCAAATCGCGGTTTTAGATCATTTTTCTGGGAAAGAGTTGATTATTTTTTCTGGAAAGGCCAAGATCTTTAAAGAGGTGAAATAGAGATTAAGCTGGCAGGCCACGAGCGCCAACAGTGAGAGCAACAACGTGAACAGTGAAGCCGTTCCGGGTTACGGCATTTGCGAGATCATAGTATTTGTTTAATTTGTACTCGTGGTCTTTTGGGATATTTGATTCCCATGGAACAGTTAATTCTACAATAAGGGCCACCTTCCGAGATGGAGAGTAAAGAGTTATATCTAGACGGAGGGCTGTGCATCCGAGACTTTCAGGGAATTTATACTGCTTAGAGACCGAATCAACCTCCAGAATCCAATCTGAAGCTTTCTCAATTATTGAGAAAGGTTTTGTAGTTAAATGTTTTTCGCCTTTAGAGCCATCCCAAACAAACTGTATTGAGGGTTTGGAGGATACTGTGAAACCCTTGTTGGCACGAGCCACTGAGGGGCTAATTATCTCGCGAATAACAGCGAGAACTTTGTCATGGCGGTAAGTGTACCGTCCTTGATCTAAGGCTACCTTGCAGCCAGTTAGAATATGTCTAGCTGTGCAAGGGGTATTGCTACAAAGGGGACAAGAACCATCCTCGGCATAGCTCCAACGAGCGAGGTTACTGGGGTCTGGAAGTGTATGCTGAAAGGCATTCAAATAAAATTTCAGTATCTCTGGCGTCCAGTCATAGAGCATTACCTTCCAGTGCATTATAGGTGGAATGCAAAAGTCCCCAATTGTTGTCCAATCATTCTGGCATTGAAGGCCAATAGCATGAGCCATACTGTTGCTGTCGTAATCTCCCCGCAAGAGAGACTTCTTCAAGTCCACATCGCTCATGGTTGTACTGCCATACCCCAGACCAGTGCCATTTTGGCTGATTCCAGTAAGGAAGTTTTCGTAGAAGTCTAAGCGGGCTTGTAGATCATTTGAATCACTACGGCCACTGTTTACATGCTTCGATATTGCTGGATCTTGGGAAATTGAATTTTTGGTTATTCTGGAGTTGGCGTAGAGCAGAGAGGGCAGTTTTAGCGCTAGCCCAAAATTTTGTTTGGACCTGAAGAGAGTCGAGGGGTCAGCTTGTTTGGCTAAGGACGGACAGGATTTTAAACTAGCTGTCACCAGCGCATCTAGACGGGAAGTGGGTTTTGGTAAAATCGTAAATAAGAAAGGGCCATGATAAATGTGACGTTAGATAATTGTCATAGATCCAGGCCTTAGGAGGGGAACAGAAATTAGCAAGGCATCTATTTTTGCCAGGCAACTTTTGAAATTGAAAGCCAACCCTGGGTGCATGGGTGGAAAGCAACCCTGTCGCGGAGAAATTTAAAACGGGCTATTATAATTGAATGCGTATTATTTATTATTTATTTGTTGTGTGGGGCTTTTCTATGTTCTTTATGAGCCTTGTAACACTGCGACCATTGCTGATCTATTGTGTTAGCCACCTACTATAGTTCTGCGCTAAGCCTCGTGTCATTTAACCCTTCAGGCCTCGGCCCCTCAGCCGATTGAAAAGTTGACGTTCCAAAAAATTTTAGTAAAAATTAGTAAAAAAATTGAATTATGACACTGTCTTACCAAAAACATTAATTACTGCCAAACCACTGTACCCATAATTAAAATGAAACATATTAACATAATAAAACATAATAAAATAAAACAAATTAAATTAAAATTAAATTAAAACGGGCCCGTCACGCAGAATTAGTTTGTGGCCGATATCGGCCAATCGGGGCTTGAGGGGTTAAGAAAAGCAACAGGCTTTTGGCGCCAGATTGTTTTACCCCCTCAGGTTGGAGGTAATGACCACCCAAGTGGGTGTATCTTTTACGCATCAGCGGGCCACACTCGCACATAAGGTGCAGGGGAGTTTCCTCGGCCCCTTGGCAGAACCTGCACATTTTTGTGTCTTGAAGGTTGAGGTTGAACATGTGTTTGTTAAGGCCACAATGCCCCGAGAACGCCCTCACCAGTATACGTAGATTGTTCCTATTTAGCGATAAGGCCTCACGGGCAGTCTTACGGTCGTAAGCCCTTTGGAATGATTCAACCCTGGCCTGTTGTTCCAGTGGTTGACGGATTGTTCTGAACATATTTGTTTGAACATTAGGTTTGCAAGGCTTTTTAGTACGCCACAACTTGCGGTGTCAACTACAACGGGCGAGCCCGTCACCACAGGACGTTTTAACGATTTTCTCGTTCTGTCGCCCTGCAGTGAACGTAGAAGACTTTGGACAGAACAAATCCAACGTCCAGCTACGTCAGAACCCGCAAGAAGCCAACGCCTTACCGCGAGATAGCCAGTGTTACCTGGCGGGCCGACCCTCGCGCTCTTGCTTCCAATTGTGACCAGATTTCTCCGGTCTCTCGATTGGTTCCGAGTTCGAGGTCTCCCCTACGAAGCG
Organism: Micropterix aruncella; assembly: GCA_944548615.1. Classification (NCBI taxonomy): domain Eukaryota; kingdom Metazoa; phylum Arthropoda; class Insecta; order Lepidoptera; family Micropterigidae; genus Micropterix; species Micropterix aruncella. Next base: position 16,140,460 of record OX155978.1, on the reverse strand, counting down.
GTCCTCTCCCTTACGAAGCGGTGAAACGGTGTGCACCGAATCTATCGCGGACCAAGGCGTCCTTTGCCCGACTCTGAACCGGAATCGGATGGAAAATGGTCATTTCAAGAGCAGTCGCCGTAAGGTAGGCAACCACCCCTGCTCTATAGGAAACAATACAGTTCCCAGACTCCCCCGACTGTTAGTCGGAGAGCACAATCGATTGGCTTGCGCCGCTCGGTGCGCAGACCGTCCAGGAGCGCCAGAGGTTTGATTCCCAGGGGAGACTAGTTGACCCAGTGTCCTACCCAGGTACGCACCCCATGCGTGGAGGCCATCGGATGGGTGTTGACCCGTGAGTGTGACCGACCCTGAACACATGGGTCATCGTGGCCACCTCATCATGGGCCCGTTAGCTCCCTTAGTACGCCACAGCAAGGTTCAGGGCCGTATAACATTCCCTTTGCTCCCGTCTTAGCAAGTTCGTCGGCTTTTTCATTTCTCTCGATTCCTGCATGGCCATGAACCCGTCTTAAAATTACCCTGTTGTTTTCGCCCTGGGAATTCAGTAGTGATACGCAGTTTTGCACTAGCTTTGAAATAATAGTATTCGAGGCTAGTGCCATAAGAGCTGCCTTGCTATCCGAAAGGATATATTCAGTCAGTTATAAATAGTCAGGTTACTTCCATGGCTACATAATCATTTTAAAAAACTCAAATAATTATATCCATAAGAGGATGAAATAACGATTTTACTGGCGAAGGTCGCATGGCTCATTTGACCCCATATGTGGGGCTGATATAATTGCATCAGAAACTTCATCCTTTATGATTGGTGGTCCAACTAATGGTGTACTTGTGTTTATTCTGTCACTTCTCTGGTAGTTAAACAGCTGTTTGATGTATTCCTTTCATATCCTCAGTCTATCTTCAATATTCATGGTATAGTTGATAACTAAAGTCCGTGGAGCCACTTGCTTCTACAGCATATATATTTTTTTTAATATTGACATCGACATTTTGGGAAAGAGGCCATTTCAACGTTTTGTCGCCGACTCGTCTGACTTAAATTCGGCTAAATAAAAATGCGTTTGCAGTCTTAAACATACCAAAAACTTCAACTTGAAGGAATTAGGCGTTGATAAATGCTGGGTAAAAAAATCCAAATAATATCGATATCCAACAATCGTTCCAGCAATCATTACTGGAGACGAATCTTTGCAAGGCAGAGTCTGTGCTGTCTTCGACGGCGCACAAGAATAAAAATAAAATTCCTAGAAATTTAAAGTTTCAATAAGTGAAGAGCCTACCCGGGCTCGCACTTCTGCGTGGAGACCGCCGGATGGGTGATGACCCGTGCGTTTGACCGACCCTATACAACTGGGTCTTAGTGGCCAAACTGCAACAGGGCCCATGAGCTCCCTAAGTAATACCAGTAGTAGAGTTGTCAACTACAACGGGCGAACCCGTCACCTCAGGAGGTTTTAACGAAATAATCGTTCTATCTCCCGTAAAGTGAGCGCAGAAGACTAAGGACAAAACAATCCACCGTCAAGCTCCGCCACATGCCCGTAAGAGGCCAACGCCTTATTCGCGAGATAGCCAGCGGGCATTCACTCACGCCCTTACTTCCAGTTGCGACCAGATTACTCCGGTCTCTCGACTGGTAATGAGTTCGAAACCGCTTACGCGAACTCTACCTATTGTATTACAGCGGTAATTCAGTTTGAATTTATCGCGGACCTGGGCGTTCTTTGCCCGTAGTGACACACGGGATCGAGTGGCCCAAGGTCATTTCAAGAGTGGCATGACAACAGGTGAACATCCCCCCCGCCCCCCGCTGCTTAGGAAACAGTGTATTTCCATAGTCTCCAGACCCCTTCAGCAATTAGTCAGAATGCACAACTGATTGGCTCCGCCGAACGGTTCGCAAACCGTCCGGTGGCGCTGGGATGCAATCTTGCCGGGAGAAACCGGTCCACCGGCTCTGAGGCCTGAGACACGGGTGTCTTACCCGGGGTAGCCTTCCACTCGAGGAGGCTTCTTAATAGGAGTTGAATCGTGAGTTAAGCCCTAAGTAAGACCGGTGTGCCAAACCCCTGATAGTACGACGCGCCGTAGATTCTAGGCGCTTGAGTGAAACTAGGTTTTCGAAGACATGAATTTGGCGCCCCTTAAATTGCCGCCCGAACAGATGCCCCGGTTTGACCCCCCTCCCCCCCCCCCCCCCTACTCGCCCCCTATTTTAAAGATAATTTGACACGATATTGTTATTGCTTCTGACATAGAATGGGATGGCAAGAGTGGAGAAAGTAAGGGAAAGGGTAGGTAGTAAAGAAGGGATACTCCCCCCCTCCCCCTTCCTTGATCCGGGGCTGCCGGACAACCAATCCCAAAATAAAATATAAAGCGAGAAATAAATTTACAAATTAACATCTTTATTGCTAGAAATAATATAATTACACGACAAACGCTACCTCGGAACGCGACCGACGCACAAAATATATGTTAATAATAAGCATACACTCGTTAGAGAATGATAAGTTAAAATGTACATAATAACAGTGAGAAAATGTTGGGTCGAAGAAGACGGCCCGAAAAAGAAGCGCATCCAAAATGGCGGCGGCTGTCAGGTACGTTCGCCCTTCGTTATTTTTGCGAATTAAAACTGATGTAAAACGCGATTTTAAACCTTTTGATTTAGGTTCCATTGCTTGCGAGCGACTCCCGACCTGAACAATTGTAAATTGCATATAAAAACGTACTTAGGTATTTGAAGGAAAAATGGCAGGACAGCATTCCCTTTATTTTGGAAGAGAATGTTTGCTGCTTCGATTTGAATAACTACCTACCTATAGCTGATGTTAGGATTTAAAGAAAAATCGATCAACCTGAAAGCGTAATAATCGATCAACCTTAAAGCGTAATAACTGTAGGGGGGAAGTCCCCTAACGCCGGACGGCACCTAGCGTCGGACAATAATAGTATCTCGACAAGTCGCGGCGCGATCGATTCAAAGACAAAGAAATACTATTAGTGTCCGACGCTAGGTGCCGTCCGGCGTTAGGGGACACCCCCTTACGTATTGAATATTTTTGCAACAATTTACTCAATCAGCACCCTATACGATATTGATCATTGATTATACATGGTATTAGCTGGTTCAATCCATAGTACGATTTGGCAACCCTTTCGGGGCCGGCGACATGCAGGTGACGCTAATACGGCGTGACGCCCGGCGAAACTAATAGCAATTTATTTGGCCATCTATAATAACATTGATTACCTATAGTAAGGACCGATTGATTATAGAAACCCAATAATTTAACGAATGATAAGAATAATAACATTCAGTTATTGCATTTTTTATAAAAGCTGATTACATCACAGAAATAATACGGAGAGATAGACTGCCATCTATTATTCTATCTGAACAAAAAGGCGATATTACTATGTATTGAAACCTGTACACCAAATTAAAAATTTACATAATCATGTAAATATTGTAAGAGCTATGATTTAGAAATTAATTAATGTTATTTAGGAAACCGTGTAGTCATGTTTAGAACACCATATGTTGGGCTACTGAACATATAAGGAGGATTAATCAATTTTTGGAAATATGAGTGTCATCTGCACGTTGCGCTTCGTAATAAAATCCTAGCTGCCGAATCGTAGTATTGACCAATCTAATACGCTTTATAATTAATGGTATAGCTTTAGTGGACCCTTAAATTGAGGGACGCTTCAAGTGTCGATTGTGAATACTGCTGAGAGAATAGAGTCATTTAAAATACATATCTATGCGGCGTCTTTTCATCAAGAAGCATGTTTTCATACAATTGACTACCGATTATGGCAAATAAAAGCTCGTGGCTCGCTGTGAATGTCGAAAATTCATCATAATTGCTGGTTCGGTAGGTGGTGAAAGTGCAAACTGTTGACATATGGCTCGTAAAGTGATTGCGGCGGAAGATTTTGTCCATATGACGTCATCGCTGCTAAGGCTGATTGCTGAGCTGATGAGGGCTGCGATGAACTCGGACCGCCTCCATCGGAGTCGCTATCCGTGGAAGAGTCAATGCCCTTTTCGTTGGGATTCGTACTGAAACAATACAAACACATATATAAGGTACTGATTCCGGCATAGACAACAATGTGTCATAGAGGATTCGAGAGCCCCACGTTAGGCGCCAAAATTCAAGCAATTGACAACCTGACGGTTGAACATAGTTTCTCTACTTTTGCTATTCAAACCGCTGCGTTTACAATTGCTGGCTGCTGAAAAGCAGGTACGAAGCTGACTTGGTAAGTGGATTCGCTAGCCGCTCGTGCGTCTACTCGACAGACGACTACTTACAGACGCAGACATGAATAAAATAATTGTCTCTCTCGCACAAAAACTCTCTGCGGATGCTTGAGAAATAGTGCAGTGACTTTAGCAAAAATAAGAGTTCAACCTCGGAATGAGAGATAATAAACTGAAAACTCGTATACACCTTTATTTTGGTGTTGTAAACGTTATCTCAAAAGTCTCATAAAATCTCGTGTCTGCGTCGTAAGTAATTCAAGGTCAAATGTCCCAAAAACCGTTTTTCGCGATTATTTAGGTTCCTATAGCTCCAATGATGTTAACATCTATGATAAAAAAATGTAGAGCATACAATTTGAAATTTTGTTGCAAACATTTTTCATGCGTTTAACAGTTTAAGAGATAGAGGGCGGAGAGCGCGCACCACTCAGCCATACATACTGTAATGCAAGGTCAACTGTGAATCCCGGTGAATAATACCCTGTATAAAGTTATTAAATCATTAACAATGAATACCTAATTTGTATTATTTATCAGTCAATACATTGTGTTTGATAACAGGAAAGAAAAAAAATAGAACAAAATTTGTCGCAAATTGTATGCTCTACAATTTTTTTCGTAGATCATTAACATCATTGGAGCTATAGAAACCTATATAATCGCGAAAACCCGATTTTTGTAACCTTGAATAACTTACGACGGCAGACACGAGATTTTATGAGACTTTTGAGACAACTTTTACAACGCCAAAATGAAGGCGTATACAAATTTCCAGCTTATTATGTCTCATTCCGAAGTGAAACATGGTAAACTAAGTAATTAGGAAATGAATAATAATGAATCATATATGGCTAACTGGCTCCCGGTATAACGTTTGACTCGATCCATTATACGCAAAAATCGAGTTTTTCGTTCCGAAAGAAAACATTCACTCTACCTATATAAGTAGATAGTATATAGGTTGTCCTCTTCTAGCGCTACGTTCTTGAATTATATGAATTTGAACTTGAACTTAAATTATCTTGAATTAAAAGCAATAAGGTTTTTAGAGCATGGCTTCATTCGTCTACCAGAAAGTTCCTTTCCTATTAGGTTTATTTTAAAGTTCCTATTTAATTAATCGCAATATTGACCCCTATTATGTATACAGTTTGGTCATTTCAATTGCAGTTGTTTCAGGCCTCTGCTGTTTAACTCTCGTGGACAACAATGCATGCTTTAAAGGCGTTTACACTGCCTCTTTTGGAATTGATTTTCTTTCTCCAGTAAAAAAATATCCAAATTTCGATAAAGTGAAAGTTTGACGAAGAAAGGTCTGACGAGTAAGGTGAATATCGAAAAGCCTCCAGTCACTACTCCTGCAACTTTGGGACTGTTTGCTGCCATGTGTATATAAATAATAAATCACATCCCTGAATGCATCAAGTGCGTAGATGATGAAATCATTCTTTTCGCCGATGACACATCCCTTCTTTTTAGCGATAAAAACAAAGACCTAAATCCTTCCTAGGTTTGGTTCACTTAGGAGAACTTAGCAAAAAGCTGTGCAGTGCCATTTACTCAATAAAAAACAATAGAAATTTATGCGGCTTTGAGGCTGGTAAATCTGTTATTTTTAATATATAAACTCTTTATTTGCACTTAAAAAGTATACAAAAAAGGCGAGCTTATTGCCACATGGCAATGTCTTAAAGCTAACCTAAACATAGTGGTACATGCGCGCATTGTGAAAATAAAGATTATTACATAACATACAGACAAGTGGAAGAATTGAAGACTAATAGTGCCCGAGGAGAGGAAATTGGGAGAGGAACAGGAGAGAAAGGGAAGAACTGGTTACTTCTTAGAAAGGTAGTAATCCTTAAGGTGAGTCTTAAACGATGGTAAAAAAGGCGAGTTTCGTATATTTGCTGGGAGATCGTTCCAGAGTCTTGCACCATGGACACAGAAAGAATAGGAATAGAAATCACTATTATGACTCGGAATTTTTAATAAACTGTCAGAGGCTGAGCGAAGTACGAGACCGTGGGAACTTAGTGGTTCAAAAAGCTCCTGGAGATAAGATGGTGTTAGTTGGGTGAGTACACGATATAGGAGAGCCAGTATATGAACATTTCTTCTTTGGCGTATTGGCAACCACTTTAACTGTCGGACACGTGATCATACTTACGTAGACCGAAGATGAATCGTATGCATACATTTTGCAAACGTTCAAGTTTGTTGAGCAGTTCCTCTGATAAATCGAGATAAGCCACATCTGCATAGTCAAGGAGAGGCAAGAGGAGAGACTGTGCAAGAGATTTTTTTGTGTCCATAGGAAGAAATCTTCTGAGTGTTTGCAGAGGGTGAAAACTAGCAAATATTTTACGACTTACCTCGTCCACGTGTGGTTGCCAGGATAAATGTTCATCGATAATTAGACCAAGATCTTTCACTTTTTGCGACAATGGTATGGTGATATCGTTTAGTTTTAAAAGCGGAAGGGATTTTACATTTACTCTGGAGAGTCCCCAGGCTATACTCCAATGAGTATAGCCTGGGATTTCAAAGGGTTGATTAGTAGACCCATCAGCGCACACCATTCACAAATGGCCTGAAGATCAGAGTTCATGATGGCGATCGAGGCATTGATGTTTTCGGGAGAGAAATGATTATATATTTGGACATCATCTGCATACAGATGAGTATGTCCACGAACTTGGTTGGAGATAGGATTTATAAAAATTGAGAAAAGAAGCGGGGACAGAACCGCACCTTGTGGAACTCCAGCTGTTAGATTAACCCATTTGGATGATCATCTGCATACAGATGAGTATGTCCACGTATGAGTATTTTGCCTATTTCCATTCCAAGGTGACAAGGCCTAATCTTCTGGGGAATGGCAGGCAAATGGATTATTATTATTATCCTTCAAAAAGGGCTGTAGGCAGTCTATACAGAGCTTCTGAAGAGTTTTTCATCGAGTTGGGAATCATGGCGATGTACTCGTCCTACATCCTTCAAAATATTGTTTTGCTCGTAAACATATATCAGAGGTCTCGGATGACAGCGAGTTACATCTACATCAGCAATAAATTTGAGCTACACCATTATCGGCACCAGCTTAGCAAGGTGCGAAACAGTTCCCTTCAGGTGGGCAGCCTAAAAAAGGAGTTGTCTACAATCGAGGACATGCGATTCCAAATTAAAGTCCAACTGTTGAATATCGATGCGATCTGCGGTGTCGTTTAAGCACTGCGGGAGCTAATGGGCCCTTGCTGAGTTGGCCACGAAGACCCATTCTGTTTCAGGGTCGGTCACACTCACGGGTCAACACCCATCCGATGGCCTCCACGCATGGGGTGCGGAGCCCGGGTAGGACACTGGGTCAACCAGTCTCCCCTGGGAATCAATCCTCTGGCGCTCCTGGACGGTCTGCGCACCGAGCGGCGCAAGCCAATCGATTGTGCTCTCCGACTAACAATCGGGGGAGTCTGGGAACTGTATTGTTTCCTATAGAGCGGGGGCAGTTGTCTACCTTACGGCGACTGCTCTTGAAATGACCATTGGCCATCCGATCCCGGTTCAGAGTCGGGCAAAGGACGCCTTGGTCCGCGATAGATTCGGTATACTCCGTTTCACCGCTTCGTAAGGGAGAGGACCGCGCAAGCGACCTCGAACTCGGAACCAATCGAGAGACCGGAGAAATCTGGTCACAATTGGTAGTTAGGGCGCGAGTGCCGCCCGCCAGGTAACATACCTGGCTACTCGCGGTAAGGCGTTGGACTCTAACGGGTTGTGGCGTAGCTAGACGTCGGATTTGTTATGTCCAAAGTCTTCTACGCTCACTGCACGGTCGATAGAACGATGAATCGTTAAAACGTCCTGCGGTGACGGGTTCGCCCGTTGTGGTTGACATCTCAATATGTCGTTTAAGCAAATTTTCGAGCAATTACTAGTGGTCCCATAAACGTTTTCACGCAATCGCTTCATCCAAATGTTAACATATGTATCTTGATATTTATCTTTGTTCTAAATAAATTTCATTTTCTAGTTAAGCAAAAAAAAATACATTTTAGGGTCTTACATTTAGGATTATCCTTGCCAGCTCTATCGAAAACCTACAAGTCTGCTTAATCGGATTGATTCGATCAGTGCACAAAATGGTCTGAATATAAACGTCAAGAAGACCATGTTCATGGTTGTCGGATGTACATAGTCAGCTGCCACCTTCTACATTAAGAACCAACCTCTGGAGAGGGTTCGCCAATAAAAATACCTTGGCTGTATTGTGAATGATAAAGAAGGCCATAGTGTGGAAGTCAGTTGTCGCATCGAACAAGCTACAGTTGCGTTTATTAAAATGAGCCGACTCTTCTGTAACCGTAGTCTCAAACTCTCCACTAGGTCCCGCCTGGTGCGGTGTTACATATTTTCAACCCTCATGTACGGAGTAGAAACGTGGACACTAACCACCCAGACTTTGTGTAAAAGGTTAGAAGCTTTCGAAATGTGGATATACCTACAAGAGAATACTGAAAATATCTTGGACGGATAGTCACAAATGAGACGGTGCTGCAAAGAATGCACAAAGCATTGGAATTACTGAAGACCATAAAGAGAAGGAAATTACAATACATGGGCCAGATAATGCGTGGTAACAAATACCACCTTCTCCTATTAATTCTGCAAGGAAAGATGAAAGGCCGCCGGAGACCTGGCCAAAGAACCCACTGGCTACAAAACCTCGTTGAATGGTTCAACGCAAGCACCAGCGAGTTGTTCCGCGCCGCAACATCACAGGCCCAAGTGGCCATAATGACCGCCGACCTCCGATAGGAGATGGCACTTTAAGAAGAAGATTTAGGATTGCCAGAGCCGCGACTGCTAAAAAAAGTCCTTTTGCCATACCTCTGTGTTCAGCCGCTTTCTATATGGTATTTATTATTTTTCATCAATGAAGAATAAGAGCTCTTGTAAGAATGCTTGGTTATTGTATGAAATTTGGATTAAATTAAAGGAAAAAATCATTATATAAAATGTCCGTTTTTGGCCATATTTATGTGCTGCTAATTATATATCGATCAATGACGGACGCAGACTTATTTAAATTCAAATGTAACTGTCGTTTTTCCGTCAGATAAGCCTCTTTTACAGCTAATATCACGTTAATTATAGCCTTTGTGCCTAAATCAAGGGAAAGTAATTGTTTCTAACACTTTACTATTGAAAGAATACCATTTCTCCTAGTAACAGTAAAATACTCCTTTCTTGTGATAAATACAGTCATACAAAAAAAAATACGTGTGGCACTCGGGGACTGCCGCGGTAAAGCTATTGCATAGCATTTTTAACAACTTATGCAATTATAATTATTTATTTATTTTATTTTTTCTGATATCAGATAACTGCGCTCTATCGATAAAACGTTGAAATTATTCCGAATCATTTGCGGATGCGGTAGCAAATGATTCGGAATAATTTAAACGTCTTCCGATAGAGCGCCACGCACGATTTTTTTATTCGATAAAGCAAAAAAAACGGATTATTCGAAAAAAAATCGTAGATAAAAAGATAGATAATTAAATTATCTTTAAAATGGTGCAGGTTTCATAATAATACGCCAGATAGTATTTGCGTAGTAGTCGTTTTTGTGTTCGGTTAGACTTAATTTCACAAATTAATTACACTATGTAATATAAACAAAATCTAAAATATTCAAAGCCAAGAATCTTAGGAAAATGTTCTTGTTTACCATATATTTTTTTCGAATCGTAAGCAGTACTCGTTTAGACGTAATTATCAGTCTAAAATCATTAATTTTCGTTAAGAAATTTCTTCATTCGGTCGCCGCGCTGGCCTAGGCCCGCGATAAAAGCTATGCGATAGCTTAAAAAGTTTATTATAGAGTCTCAAAATGTTGTCATTATGCCCCATTAATGCCATATGATTTTTTCGTAATTTTTTGTTCGGAGACACTTACCACGCCCGCCGATCGATGTTTTTCGTATTATCCGTATTATATCTGTATTTATTCAATTATGAGCTCTATTTCTCCCTCCACTGCGGTAAAAGCCTGTCGTTGAAGCCTGCCATTAAATCAGCCACCGTTTTATATTAGTACGTTTGCACACACCTTCTACAAACAAATTTTCGAGGGCTTCGAAAAATTTTGCGTGTAATAACTGGCTTCCGAAAAGTTAAACATTAAAATCCGTATTTTTGTCCCTGCGCTCTTTAAGCATAAGCCGGACAACAGCAGGTACGTCCAATTTTTTTAAACTTTGGAAACCGAACAAGGGCCTTGACAACCGGACGGTTGAGTCTAAAACCGGATATCTGGCAACTCTATTTAGATCTAGTAGGACGCTTTTTAGTAATATAAGCCATGTAAGAATATAATATAATATAACATTGTAAGACTGTTGATTTTTTAATAAAAATAAGAAACAATATAGAAAAATGTGAAAATCGAAATTCAATCGAATCGAAATACGAAATAGAAAATCGACATGGAAAAAATATGTTACTTTCAAATTCATCAGAAGTTATTAACGAATAACATGAGGGAGTTAAAAATAGTTTGAGTGCCTACCTATTAAATTGTACAAATGCAGATATTGAATACCTTATTAAATAATTGAATCTTTATAATAAAAACATAATAGTATATGTAATAATATAAATTGATGATTTTTAAATGTAATTTTATTTAAATTTTTGTGAATTTATTTTGTATATTATTAATACATATTAATACTTATTAATACATATATAAATATACATTATTTTTTATCATGTTTTAAAATAAAATAATATTGACAATTTTCATGTCATTTTATTATGTAATTAAGATATTCCTGTTACATTAAGTATGATTTTGTTTATTTATATAAATATAATATTATAGATTTCTTAGGATAATTAAAATAAATTGTCTACCTTGGAACAGGCGGCAGCCTATTAGGTTAAGGCTTTTGTATATTGAATGTACTCATAATTTGAACTCTTGACAAAAAAAAGTTTAGCTCACCCTGTACTTGAAAGTTTACGAAAAATAAATAACAAAAGGTAGGCACCGTCATCAAAGTTTCTTTACCCCTGTCCGGGTGCAGACAAAAAGAGCAAACATTTGTGCGGTGTCGGGTTACACCGGGCAACCCTCGTTATCAACCAATCAGCGGGTTTAACGAACGACGGGGCCGCACTGGCAACCGAAACGTGTTTTAGAGTTCCGTACAGAATGTACCATTTTTCTTCATTTTAAACTGAGTATGAGGAAATGTGCGTTGTACCCATAAGAAAATTATGGCAAAATCGAATAGGAAATATTGATGATGGAAACAGGAAATATTATGGCGAAAATGGCCTTTTTAGAAATAGCATGTTGGGGAAAAACGATGAGAATCGAATCGATTGTGGGGAATACTGATGTATTATATAGACATAGTATAATGTTCTTAAACAATAATATCAACCCTAACTAAATATGACGTCAAATAATACTAAAATAACAAATGCCTCTGACCATGAACAACTTTGTATCCTTGCCTCAAATCTTTAAAGTCGTTTTTCTCAGTTACACAAAAACATAACCCTCATCGTTCTTCCCCTGATGTCCTCATATGTATATGTATAGATTATATGTATAAATGTATATATGTCTAGATATGATTATTTAATATTATTATGTATATTATGTTAATACAATAGACTACGTTTATGTAATATCTGTGTAAATATAGAGCTACCACATAAAACAATACATTAAGTTACACTTAGCAACCAAAAAAAGAAAAAAGAATACATAAAAGTCTACGTACGGGCATCACTCCAGCAAGGTAGGTTTTAATCTTGTTAACCTAGTGTTTTACATGTGTGTGAAATATTAATAAATAAATAAATAAATAAACGTCGGCACGAATGTCTAATATACGTCAACACGAATGTCGATCGAATGTTTATTTCACTTTCCCGGTCCAAGGAAAAGTATTGTGATCACGCAATTATTTTTTTCGAGATGGAGACGGAATACATTTTGACCCCTCCGGAGACGATTAGGACCGTTTCCAGACTGAAGTATATATGTGAGTCTATGTGTCTGTGTGTATTCCTGAACTTCGAACGGCCAGACTTCGAACGGCCAGACTTCTGACGACCGTACCTCCGACGGTCATACTTTGGAAAGGCCAGACTTTCGAACTACGTTCGAAAGAGGTACCACTTTTTTTACTATAAAAGTACAAATAGAGTTGTCAACTACAACGGTCGAACCCGTCACCTCAGGAAGTTTTAACGATTGTTCGTTCTATCTCCCGTGAAGTGAGCGCAGTAGACTTGGACAAAACAGTCCACCGTCAAGCTCTGCCACATACCCGTAAGAGGCCAAAGCCTTAACCGCGAGATAACCAGGTATGTTACCCAGCGGGCTTACACTCACGCCCTTACTTCCAATTGCGACCAGATTACTCCGGTCTCTCGATTGGTTACGAGTTCGAGGTCGCTTGCGCGGTCCTCTCGCTCACGAAGCGGTGAAACGGTGTAAACCGAATCTATCGCGGACCCAGCATCCTTTACCCGTCTGTTCTCCCAGGATCGGATAGCCGATGGTCGTTTCAAGAGCAGTCGCCGTAAGGTCCGCAACCACCCCCGCTCTATAGGAAACAGTACTACTTCCAGACTCCCGCGACTGTTAGTCAGAGTGCACAATTGATTGGCTTACGCCGCACGGTGCGCAGACCGTCCAGGAGCGCCAGAAGGTTGACTCCTAGGGGAAACTAGCCCTAAGGCCAGAGTCCTGCTCGGGCTCGCACTTCATGCGTGGAGGCCGCCGGATGGGTGTAGACCCGTGAGTGTGACCAAGCCTGAGCAGAATGTGTCTTCGTGGCCAACTCAGCAAGGGCCCATTAGCTCCCACTATAAAAGTACAAAAAGGTATGTCGGGCTTGCCCCATTCACCAACCCTAGGAACGACACTGAAACTATACAATTATATTAAATATTTAGTATAATTAGCCCATGATTTTAGATACCTGCCTAATTTAAATTTCCGTGATTTTAAGCTAATGTATAAGTATTACGTAACAAAGTCATATGATGACAGGCTTTTATTATAATATGTGTTTCTTTGAAATAGTTTCAATATTAAATGTTTTTTTATTATTGCTTACTTTGTAACGTAATCTTATAAGGAAAGCAGTCTTGTTTAAAAAAACGGTGTTTGTCCGTCTTTGCGTTTCCATCTTATCTCCCATGGGAGATAAGATGGCAAGAGTCGTTATAACTCCTTGTAGTGGCGGGTTCACCCGTAGCAGCGGAACTTGCTTACTGTTATCCGTAAAACATAGCTACGGTAAAATAACTATCCGTAAAACATAAGCTACGGTATATCTGTGGATATCCAGGTAAGTATTCAAATTCCTCGCCTACCGAATTTCTTTTAAACTTTTTATATCTGCAGAACTCTTGCCATTGCATATAAAGAGGCCGTCCACATATTACACATTACCTCCCTCATGTCAACAGACGTAATCCGCGGCCTGACTCCCCCTCCCCCCCTAAAGATTACGTAACTAACCGATTTTGCGGAAAATGTGAAGAATCGTGAAGAAACATTTTGGAATGCTTTTAAAAATGTCCTTTCTTAATTTAAAGTAATTACAAAACCTCAAACTCTTTGGTTTATTTTACAGATCCCAATCTTCAGACCGCAGTGGCTGTAAAGACGGTACTAAAGTAAATAGAAATATTTGGGAATGCGTTTGAAAATGCACCTTTAATGTGCAGGTTTAGACCAAAAAAAATGCGATGCGGTGACCAAAGTTGATTACGTAATCAGGACCCCCTAAGGTAAGCCTCAGCTTCAACCCCCCTCCACCTCCCGCTCGGTGATTACGTAATACGTGGACGGCCCCAAAACACTTAAACTTCTTAATATTTGTAGAGGATGCTAAAATATATAATGTAGTATGTTCTCAAACAGATGCGACTACGCCACGGTCATACCATAGTATAATAAGAACAGTATAACATCTCCATAATACGCACTGATTTCGCACTCATCAAGCGCCCGTTGTCCGTAGCTACCACTACATAGATTCTCGGGCGCCTCGGTGCTAGCCAGTCAGGGCTGTCGCGCGACAGCCAAGTATACAAAAGTGGAATGCTTTCTGTACAGGCTGTAATGCAACCTATCAGAAATTACATTTACGAGGTAACGTTTATAGGTACATTTGCGTAGGTAAGTATGCGTCTAGGTAAGTAGGTGCATAGGTATGTAAGTGCGTAGGTAGGTAGGTAGATGCGTTTTTGTTAAGTACCTACTTTAACTTACTAAAATGTAGGTATTTTGAACAATGCAACAAGTAAAATCGAAGACTATCGCGGTTGTTTGACATTATAAATAGGATAGAAAACGAATTTACCGCGTGAAATTTGTAGCACCCGACGTTTCGGTGACGTTGCAGCCGCCGTTGTCCAGGGTAGACTGAAGAGCTCTCAATCCGTTGTTTTGCGGGTAGGCCGCGTACCGCTTCCGCCACTGCGTAGATTATAACGGTGGTGGGGGGCCGGGCTCGGAGCGCGGGAATTTTGAAAATCCGTCTTGCACACAACACTCACTGTATCCTGTTTTACGTCTTTGCGTTCGGCGTTCGGCGGCGGGAACATTTTAAGAAGAGGGTTCCACGTAGAAGAGAGTTTGTAGCCGTCGTCTCTGTTAAAGTTCGGGGTTCTTCTTATTTCAATGGCTTCCCGGATCATGCGAGGAAAGTAGAATTGTTCTTTGGATAGCACAATGGGATTTTGAAACTGCATCCAGTGGTTACTTCCGCTATCCAATATATGTTCGCAGATCGCCGATTTTTCTCGCTGAACGTTTTTAACAGCTTTGATGTGTTCTGACAGTCGCGTGGCTATGGGTCGTTTCGTTTGTCCAACGTGTTGGACAAACGACGAGGAGAAGTGACAATACTCTCGGACATACGGTATATCGGAAGCCCACACATACGGACAGATATTTACATGCAAGCTCACACCATCATCCCTACCATCTACGTTCAGTGCAAACGTCCCTCGTGAATCGAGCACGCGATCTATGCGACGCTGAGCATTTTCCGAAGGAGATGGAACATGTCAATGATGTCCTTAGGAAAAATGGATACGGTAAATATCACGAGACACGCACACGATCTAATACAGACGAAACTCAGAAACCGAGCAGATCAAGAGCATTCTTACCATACGTCAAGGGCGTGACAGATCGAATAAGTAAGATGCTAAACAGATTCGATATAAAAACGATCTTCAAACCGACCCAAAATATAGCTCGATTTTTGAGGCCTGTAAAGGATGTAATACCACTGCAAACCCCGGGTGTGTATAAAGTCGAATGCAGTTGCGGTCTAGCCTACGTTGGACAAACGAAACGACCCATAGCCACGCGACTGTCAGAACACATCAAAGCTGTTAAAAACGTTCAGCGAGAAAAATCGGCGATCTGCGAACATATATTGGATAGCGGAAGTAACCACTGGATGCAGTTTCAAAATCCCATTGTGCTATCCAAAGAACAATTCTACTTTCCTCGCATGATCCGGGAAGCCATTGAAATAAGAAGAACCCCGAACTTTAACAGAGACGACGGCTACAAACTCTCTTCTACGTGGAACCCTCTTCTTAAAATGTTCCCGCCGCCGAACGCCGAACGCAAAGACGTAAAACAGGATACAGTGAGTGTTGTGTGCAAGACGGATTTTCAAAATTCCCGCGCTCCGAGCCCGGCCCCCCACCACCGTTATAATCTACGCAGTGGGGGAAGCGGTACGCGGCCTACCCGCAAAACAACGGATTGAGAGCTCTTCAGTCTACCCTGGACAACGGCGGCTGCAACGTCACCGAAACGTCGGGTGCTACAAATTTCACGCGGTAAATTCGTTTTCTATCCTATTTATAATGCAACAAGTGATGAATGCTGTCGCACAAAGTCAGCACTAAGTCATATATTTTGTTATAGTACAATTTTGGGAACCGACTCTTGATCTATAAACCAAAAATACATAAACGTACATAATAATTATAAAGAAGAAGACTAACTGAAACACCAATTAATGCAGACATTCACTCGCATCATACCCGCGGTAGCTCCCTTTTATGCGTACCCCGAATACGACTGGCAAAAGTACAGAAAAGCTACTTGTACCTTAGCATTAAATTCTATAATCTACTCCCTACAAAATTTAAACAGCTGGAGGACATAAAATTCAAAAAAAACATCAAGGAGATGCTGATAGGCCACCCTTTCTATAATTTGGCCGAATTTGAGGGCCATGATTTTTCAAATATTGTGCCCATTTAAATTACTTAAAAAAGTAGAGCCTTATTGTCTGTTTATTTTATATGGTCTTATATTTGTACTTTTAGTTTAAAATGCATAACGTAGATTTAATTTGATTATTTAACATTTTACTGACAATTTGAATATTACGATAAATAATTTTACTACGTATCCTTTCGAATCACTAACTACTTCAAATATTAAACTTCTATTTTGATTATTTATATTTATAGTTGGACAATCTAGTAGTTAATTCTTGACTAACTATGTATGTTCAGTAAAGAGTAGTAACGAAACTTACTACATAACCCAATTATTTTGACACGTCCAAGAGCGGTCTTTAGCCGTCAATTGGACACGACGAAAATGTAATGTAATGTAATGAATTGCATTTCTGCTTTAAGGGGATCACAACTTGTCAATTGTGTATTTGTTGTGGCAACCCTGGTGGTTCGGCGAAGTGTAGGTACTTATTTCGAAAACGGGCTCTAGATGTCCTACTGATGTTATTTTACTATGGCCATACTCTGTCGTGCCACCATTCTCTTCAAACCAAAAACGAACGTTCATCGCTCTCAGCAGGGTTGACTGTTTCTGTGCGGCGTGTCCCTTGGAAATAAAATCGAAATTAATTTCATCACGCTACCATACAAAACGAACCAGTTGTTTGTCGCGTGTGACAAGACGGGGACGGATCAGGTGTTTCTTTTTTTAATTTATAATTTTAATTCTGTTTACACGGTAGATATGCATCCCAAAATTCTGGGGAAAATCATCGATATATAAGCTAGATATGCCTTCAGATACAAATATATTTATTATTTATTTATTTATTTTATTTTCGGGAAACATACAGCGCTTCATTAATTATTACTAATTATTCTAATACAGTGTTTCGCTGACCGATTAATTGTTTCATACATTATTTTCTTATACGATAAATCAAAAGTTGCATTGCACTAAATTAAATTAAATTAAATTACAATCGAACTATTGCAAGGATAGGAAAGGAGAGGGATGGGATATACCTATGTAGGATAGGATATAAGTATTCAAATTATACTCTTTTCTATTTTAATTTTCGCTCTGAGTGTATTGAAACAATTTGTATACTCACTATATAATCACTGCCTAGACGCCTAGTGAGCTAAGGACAGCCTCGCTGAATTTAGGTTGATTCAAGTAAAAAATGTCGTTATCTTCAAATCTACTATTGTTTGTGGTCATCAAGCGGTGCATAACAGAGTTTTGGGCGTACTAGTTTTCACACGAGGGATTTCGAACGTACGAGGAAAGCGAACCAACAACGACAGTTTCCTTACCAAATGAGGGCTATCAATTTTGTTATGTATTATTTTATGCATTGGCTATTTTATTATTTTATTGGCTCTATATCCTTTGTTTGTAAATCATGTTACAGAGAAGAGCAATAAATTGAACAGTATGCGAGAGAATAGCGCGCCAAATATGTCGGAAGGGAAACGGAAACGGTCGGTTGTCTGCTAGCGGACTGCGACCAAACTACTACTGGACGGCTTTCAGTAGTGGTTTTGAAGTGGTCATTTTCGAGCGCAGAAGGTCAATCTAGGTGATCATATATCGATGGAGAATGGTATTTTTTATAGGTATGTACCTTATTCATGTTTTTTGTAACTTTGGCCACATTGTTATCAATGAAAGCAGTGTTTTCTAATCTTTTTGGTAATAAAAAAAACTCTTACGAGACCCCCTTAGATTGTCTTCTCTTCGACAGATGTCCTAACTGTAAACATCAATACATATATTTAAATTTTGTAAAAATGAAACCACATTCATATTAACTGTTTTTCACTGGCATAAACTGTTCCTAACTGTTTAAATCTTAGATAGACGTAAAGTTTTGTAAAAGCAATATCTAAACACAATTATAAATATGTTTTTCTTTCGAAGCTGTAAGTGTTTGCATATTATATTATTAAAGATTTTGAAATCTTTTCGATTTTTATATTTAGATAGCCAACGGTCCCCGGAGGTTTCTTTGCGACCCCCAGGGGTTCGCGACCCACTGCTTAAAAAATCGGTTGTGTCAGCCCAAGACTTTCCCGGCAAGCAGACAACCTCCCCATCGCGTGAAAACTTTTAACCCTTGGAGTAAATTGGTATTTTCATGGATGCATCTGTCTCTGTTGCAGGATTTTCGGCGACATCGACGGCGCTCGACTTAAAGTACTATAACTACAAAACTACTACACCAATCATAAAAAGAACAACTGCACAATGATTGCATTGAAATTTCGAATATATAATATTGAAATATCATTTTGTAAAACAATTAGATAATTATGAATAAATATGAGAACGTCAAAGAAGTGAAAAAAACGCGCGACCAGATTTGGTCGACTCGTACTCAACGGATAATTGTTTCGCGACCAGATTTGGTTGACTCATACTCAACGGGTTAAAACCCCAAAACCCAAAACCCTCCAACCCTTCTTTAATATTGTCAATGAAATGATGTCCGCAAGAGAATTCGGCTATTAAACTACATGGAGCTAATGGGCCCTTGCTGAGTTGGCCACGAAGACCCATTCTGTTCAGGGTTGGTTAGACTCACGGGTCAACACCCATCCGGCGGCCTCCACGCATAAAGTGTGAGCCCGTGCAGGACTCTGGCCTTAGGACTAGTTTCCCCTAGGAATCAACCTTCTGGCGCTCCTGGACGGTGCGCACCGTGCGGCGTAAGCCAATCGATTGTGCTTTCTGACTAACAGTCGGGGGAGTCTGGAAGCAGTACTGTTTCCTATAGAGCGGGGGTGATTGCGGACCTTACGGCGACTGCTCTTGGAACGACTATCAGCTACCCGATTCTGGGTGAACAGCCGGGTCTGCGATAGATTCGGTACACACCGTTTCACCGCTTCGTAAGGAAGAGGAGCGCGCAAGCGACCTCGAATTCGTAACCAATCGAGAGACCGCAGTAATCTGGTCACAATTAAAAGCAAGGGCGTGAGTGTAAGCCCGCCGGGTAACACTCCTGGCTATCTCGCGGTTAAGGCGTTGGCCTCTTACGGGCTTATGGCGTAGCTATTATAGATGGTTGACTGTTTTGTCCTCAACTCTTCTGCGCTCACTCCAGGGAGATAGAACGACTAATTGTTAAAACTTCCTGAGGTGACGGGCTCGCCCTCTGTAGTCGACAACCCTAGTTGCTATACATATGGCCAGTTCTTGTGACTAGAAGCTGTAACGATAACGTTGCCGTGACCGTTATATAGCCAATTTGTGCTACTTGGGAAGGCACCTATGTACCGAATTTCAAGCCTCTAACTGGAAAATGTCGATATTGAAGTACGACTAGCGCGCCCCTGGTGCTGGTGGCTCTTGCCATGACCAAATGATGCCTGCATGCCAAATTTCAGCTCAATCGGATGAAGCGTTTGGGCGCTATCGTGGAATAATACAGACAGACAGACCACACAGAAGAGCGTCCACAATACGTTCCTTGTCAGGAAAGGGAAAAAAGTAATTAACTAAACATTGTACTTTTTCAGATATTTTATTTTTTGTTGAATATCATGCATGTGCGATTGTTTTTTATTTAGTTATTTATTTATTTATTAATTTTTAGGAAAACCAACAGCTAATTATAATTTAACAAAAAGAAGAGTAGGATAACAGAGAGCCAATTAAAGGTTTTCACGTTTAAGTAACATTGTAGAAACATATGTGACCTTTCAATTAAAGCTATCGATTAAAAATACATCAAAAAATATTCATCAATTAATGCTAAAGAATTCACTGTTCAGCTGCTGCCTAGCTGAGTTAACACTCGTACAAAATAGATCAAAGTCAAAGTCATTGAAATTGTCACTTGTTCGCCACAGAAATGCATTTTGACTATAGTTGGTACCAGCATGAGGAACATGAAGAGCAGGGTTAAATCTATTGGGTTGGAAGGAACACGGAGATTAATTTTATTTAGTAAGTAGCATTGTGAAAGATAAATGAATTATTAAATATAAAACAATAGAATTAGTACGATCAGGGTAGGCAGACGATATAGGCGAGTATAGCTGACTAGTGAAAATGCAGTAGGTATGGAAACCGGTATCTGACGTGATCGCGTTTTGCTCTCAAATGTATTTTTAAAAGTCATCGACATGAAATTTGGCGTAGATGAATATCTCGTCGTTGTGCCCGCACAGTATCTAATATCTATCTATAGCGAGATACATAGATAATTTGTGTGAAAATGTAGAGATGGGTTTGTTCAGTTGTGTTGCGTGCGATAGCGTGGAAAAGGATCAAGTTACCAACCGACCGGAGTGCGCACACACACATAGACATGCCGCAGTGTAATATAAACACACAGCCGCACGCGCTCCAGACCCGGCTGATAAATATAGAAGTAGCGGACAATAGAGCAATATGATTTTAGGACATTTCTTGAAGTACCTAGAGGCATTTGCGTATTTCGCCTTTTTTTAAACTCTTTAACCTTTAGGTTATTATTCAAAAAGTAGGTAAATCCTGGTTTTTAACCGACTTCAAAAAAAAGGAGGAAGTTATCAATTCGGTTGTATCTTTCCTTTATTTAATGTTTGTAATCTCAGAACTCATTTATGAACCGATTTCAAAAAATATTTTTAAGCTATTGCATAGCTTTTATCGCGGGCCTAGTAGGCCAGCGCGGTGACCGAATGAAGAAATGTCTTAACGAAAATTATTGATTTTAAACAAATAATTACGTCTAGACGAGTACTGCTTACGATTCGAAAAAAATATATGTTAAACAAGAACATTTTCCTAATATTCTTAGCTTTGAATATTTTAGATTTTATTTATATTACATAGTGTAATTAATTTGTGAAATTAGGTCTAACCGAACACAAAAACGACTACTACGCAAATACTATCTGGCGCATTATTATGAAACCTGCACCGTTTTAAAGATAATTTAATTATCTATCTTTTTATCTACGATTTTTTTCGAATAATCCGTTTTTTTTGCTTTATCGAATAAAAAAATCGTGCGCGGCGCTCTATCGGAAGACGTTTAAATTATTCCGAATCATTTGCTTCCGCAGATGATTCGGAATAATTTCAACGTTTTCCGATAGAGCGCAGTTATCTGATATCAGAAAAAATAAAATAAATAATATAAATAAATAATTATAATTGCATAAGTTGTTAAAAATGCTATGCAATAGCTTTACCGCGGCAGTCCCCGAGTGCCACACGTATTTTTTTTTATCTACGTTTTATTTCGAATAATCCGGTTTTTTTGCTTAATTCATGGATAAAAAATTCATGCGCGGCGCTCTATCGGAAGACGTTTAAATTAGTCCGAAGCAGCCGCAAAGGATTCGTAATAATTTCAATGTTTTCCGATAGAGCGCAGTCATCTGATATCAGCAAAAATAAAATAAATAAATAATTATAATTGCATAAGTTGTTAAAAATACTATGCAATAGCTTTACCGCGGCAGTCCCCGAGTGCCACACGTATTTTTTTTTGATTTGAAAGGATATACTTACAGTTTGGTACCATTATTATTAAAATCCTTTTCTGATAATAGGATCCTTGAGGAATTGAGGGAACTCTCGGATTTGCAAAGTAGGTCGGAGAATAAGCGGTCGAACGATAATGTTTCTAACTGACGCTGCCTTAACGATGAGAGATATATGATTAAGTTGTAGAGAAAAGTTGTAGAGCTTGATAATGCCTACAAAAAAGTCAGCGACAGGATATGTCTATCATTTATATTTAAGTCACAAAAAGTAGTATTTTATATTTAAAAAAATAAGTGTGGCACTCGGGGACTGCCGCGGTAAAGCTATTGCATAGCATTTTTAACAACTTATGCAATTATATTTATTTATTTATTCTATTTTTTCTATCAGATAACTGCGCTCTATCGGAAAACGTTGAAATTATTCCGAATCATTTGCGGCTGCGACGTCTTCCGATAAAGCGCCTCGCACGAATTTTTTATTCGATAAATCAAAAAAACCCGATTATTCGTTAAAAATCGTAGATAAAAAGATAGATAATTAAATTATCTTCAAAATGGTGCAGGTTTCATAATAATACGCCAGATAGTATTTGCGTAGTAGTCGTTTTTGTGTTCGGTTAGACCTAATTTCACAAATTAATTACACTATGTAATATAAACAAAATCTAAAATATTCAAAGCTAAGAATATTAGAAAAATGTTCTTGTTTAACATATATTTTTTTCCAATCGTAAGCAGTACTCATTTAGACGTAATTATCAGTTTAAAATCATTAATCTTCGTTAAGAAATTTCTTCATTCGGTCGCCGCGCTGGCCCTAGGCCCGCGATAAAAGCTATGCAATAGCTTAAAAATAATTTAAATCGTTGGGTCATGTTTATTGGTCATATTATCAACAATTATTCATTCATATCAAAATAAGTAAATGTATCGTCTCAAGCGTTTAAAACAAAAGACTTTTCCCTTTTACAGCATATATAGTTAAAGAGATAATACGACATAGGTATGGAATCACGACCGTGACGTAATGTATACTAATATTATACAGAGGTAAAGTTTGTGACGTTGTAGGAAGTACTCTCTGGATCTACTAAACAGATTTTAAAAATTCTGTTACCAATAGAAAACCACGTTATTTGTGAGTGTCATAGGCTTTACCGCCCAACGATGTGGGCACGGGTCAGCTAGTGTATTTATAAGTGGACGACTTCAAAGAAATATTACAATATATTTAATATACCGCAATCTGCCCTTACTGCCCTCCTGTCCAAACAATGAACCACTCCTGTTTTATTTATAAAATAGGTTATCCCGTGGAAATTAAGAAAGTTGGTACGATTATATTTATTTTGTCATGATCATGACTAGATGCTGAAAGAATTGCGCTGTGAGTGATCAGTCGACTGTGTCCAGTGAGATTGGGAAGGCATATTTTGGGTTTCGGAATAATTTCTGCTATCAAAGAACCTCGTCAAACTTTATCTGGTGGAAAGGTCGTGGTAAGCATTTGGAACTTTTCGTATAATTAGACTTTTAGACAACTTAACTGCAATCTAGAGTTTTGATATTAATACTTGCTCATCATCTATCATGTCTTTTTGTAGGGTTTATCCCATAAATTTTGTATTTATTTATTTATTTATTAGTTTCAAATTTTATTCAAGAGCATTACAGACGAATCCAATTCACCCTTGAATATTAAAGCTACAGTGTAAGTCTAAAAATAAATGACACAAAACTAAATTAATGCTAACATTGAACAAGAAAAAAACATAAAAATATAAAACTAAATAAAAGACAGATTATGATAAACATGAGATAGCAGGGAGTGGCCTTTTTAGCTGCCAAAGGGATATACAAAATATGTCTATTTCTGTGGGTAAGGAATTAAGAAGAGCTATAACCTATCCCACTGGCCTGTCTACAAAAATATTTGTACTATGGTACGGCACATTAAACAATAGATCCGATCTCCTCGGTGTGTAATTTACCGGTACGTACAATTCAAACTTACATAGGATCTCTCGCAAATAAAAAGTTCCTTGAATTAATTTAAACGCAAATATAATTAGGGAAATATATCGACGCGTTTCAAGACTGTTGTATCCTACCATTCCTAGCACAAAATCGGACGGAAATAAGTATGGATAAATATTGTATTTTCTGTAATAAATATATATTAAAAAATTTCTTTGAATACGCTCTACCATCTGAATGTATTTGTTTTCACTTGTACACCACATGACCGAGTTATATTCAAGTATGCTACGGACTAAACCATTATATAGTAGAAACATTGCATGAATATTATTAAACTGTTTGCATATGCGAATAACAAAACCGACCATTTTGCTAGCACGATTGCAAATATTTGTAATGTGTATTGACGTAAGCTGCATGAAGAGATCTGGAGCCACTGGCGTAATTATAAAAAATGTGCCCCAGTGCAAAATTGAATAAAAGGCCCGTCCTTCTACTAACATTTATTATGGCATGTAACGGCCCTTAAGTACCGTCACATGCAATCAACAATGCATTGATTTCCAGTGAAATACACTGACACAATTCAGCTATTATTTTGACTCGTGCAGCGACGAATCAGCACAATGAAACAATACTTTTACTATTTGAATATTTTGGATTGCATTATTTCCCGGCCTATATAAACCGGCGAAAAAGCAACCAAAGTATCATTCCTCGAGTGATCACCTCCCCAAAAGTTGCGACGGCATACTCGGTACCCCTCTCACGAGGTCGCTCAACGAGTCCGGCTCCTTGGTTACCCTTTCCCTTCCTTTCCTTATCGAGACGCATCAGTCTGCAATCCCACAGACTTGAGCAGTGCCCAGTACGAGATACTAGGAGCACAAGTACACTCCTCATCCATACACCCTCGTAACATCAGTCGCGCACCAACACCCTCGCGTCAATGTCACCTATTCGGGAAGCGTTATAACTGGCAATATCGAACTCTCAAATTCAATAAATACCTTCTGATTCACTCAAAATCGCCTTTCAATACGGAGATAACTCGCAAGTTGATACCACCACCTCACACCGCACAACCTGGAGTCTAGTGAGGGGTGGTCCCTCACAGACATATAGGTAATAGGATATTACTTATTATGACATATATTAAGATGTCAACCACAACGGGCTAACCCGTCACTGCAGGACGTTTTAACGATTCATCGTTCTATCGACCGTGCAGTGAGCGTAGAAGACTTTGGACATTACAAATCCGACGTCTAGCTACGCCACAACCCGTAAGAGACCAACTCCTTACCGCGAGATAGCCAGGAATTACTTCCCAGCGGCTCGAGACACTCGCGCCCTTACTTCCAATTGTGACCAGATTTTTCCGGTCTCTCGATTGGTTCCGAGTTCGAGGTCGCTTGCGTGGTCCTCTCCCTTACGAAGCGGTGAAACGGTGTACACCGAATCTATCGCGGACCAAGGCGTCCTTTGCCCGGCTGTTCACCCAGGATCGGATGGCCAATGGTCAATTCAAGAGCAGTCGCCATAAGGTACACAACCACCCCCGCTCTATAGGAAACAATACAGTTCCCAGACTCCCCCGACTGTTAGTCGGAGAGCACAATCGATTGGCTTGCGCCGCTCGGTGCGCAGACCGTCCAGGAGCGCCAGAGGTTTGATTCCCAGGGGAGACTGGTTGACCCAGTGTCCTACCCAGGTTCGCACCCCGTACGTGGAGGCCATCGGATGGGTGTTGACCCGTGAGTGTGACCGACCCTGATCACATGGGTCATCATGGCCAACTCATCATGGGCCCGTTAGCTCCCAAATGACATATAGGTAATAGCATATTACTGTGTAAGTACATTACATATTTATATTGTAGCTTTATTATAAATCGGCTTATTCATTAAGAGGCATTGGCCTCGGACATGCTGCGGAACAAGTTCCCAAGAACTTCACTGAAACAAGCGGGATCACATAGAACGGTGTTGTGGGAGAATGTTAGATTCATTGGTTTCTGTACTGATATGACGCTTATACCTTATTTAAGTAGTGAATTATATTGTGATAATGAGAATTAAAAAAAGAAACAGTTTTTATTACTTTATTTTGAGTAGATCACTAAGCGCGAACCGCGTAACACTAAAAAATACCCACCTTATGTTATTTTCTGTACGAATTTTTAACCGACTTAAAAAAAGGAGGATGTTATCACTTCGGTTGTATTTTTTACGTTTTTTACCTCATTACTCCGTCATTTATGAACCGATTTGGAAAATTCTATTTTTAATTGAAAGGATATACTTCCAGATTCGTTAAAATCCGATAATGGGATCCATGAGGAATTGAGGGAACTCTTCAACTATTATCATACGAAGTTAAAAATTTACATAAAATCAAAATCAAAATGTTCTTTATTCATATAGACACAATTAAATATTACTTTTAATTTATGTTCTTCTGATGCGTCCAAGCCTTACTCCCAAGTCGTTTTGTCATTTACATAATCAGATATTGTATAGTATGCTTTTTTATACAATTTTGCTTTGATGGTAGCTTTAAACTTATTTACAGATAGTTCTCTAATAGTATGAGGAAGTTTGTTATAGAAGCGTATACATTGTCCCAAAAAAGAATTGCTTATTTTGTGGAGACGAGTAGCACTTACAACAAGGTTATGCTTATGTCTAGTATTAAAATTATTATTGTCGCTTTTTAATTTAAACTTGTCAATATTCTTGTGGACATACAACAGATTTTCGTATATATATTGTGATGCAACAGTAAGAATATTTATCTCTTTGAATTTTTCTATAAATACATTCTTTCAATTAATTGTTTTCTTTACTTAGTTTTTAGTTAGTTTTTATTTAGTTTTTTATATATATATTTAAAACAATTTAAATGTCCGCCTTAGAACAGGCCAGAGCCTAGTTAGGTGACATTAAAATAGGATAACTGGCAACAGTTTTTGTTATATCATATTGGGCTCGATTGCGTTTCTCTTAAAACTAAAAACGGAAATTAGTTCATATGAACGAGACGGAGCAGTACGTCAGAGCGGAGTGTCAAATGAACGGTTGTCAGTTTTACACTGAAGATAGAGCAGATCTAACACCGCACGAAATGTATTGAAACTTATTCGGGCGTCTATAATATAAATTCGACAGGTAGCATTGGAAAATCGACGATTCAGGTAGGAAAATCGACGATTGTTCATTTACTATTCAGTTCTAATATATCGCTGTCTTGTTAGTTTGGTAGCGAACGGTTTCGTGCAGCGTGGGCCACAAGATCCATTTAGTTCTCGGATCGGCTCAACTCGCGATTCAGCTCCTATTCAGAAGCCTCCTCGTGCGGAAGGCTACCCCGGGTAAGACTCTCGCGTCTCAGGCCTCACAAGCTGGTGGACCGGTTTCTGCTGGTGGGATAGCATCCCGGCGCTACTGGACAGTTAACGCACCGTTCGGCGACACCAATCGGTTGTGCACTCTGACTAATTGCTGAAGGAGTCTGGAGACTATGGAAATATACTGTCTTCTAAGCAGCGGGGGTGGATGTTGACCTTCTGTCATGCCTTTCTTGAAATGGCCTTGAGCCACCCGATCCCGTGTGCCACTACGGGCAAAGGACGCCCAGGTCCGCGACAAATTCAATCTGAATTACCGTTGTAATACAGCAGGTAGAGGCCGCGTAAGCGACTTCGGACCTGTAACCAGTCGTGAGGACGGAGGTCTCCTGAAGGTTAACTCAAGACGGAGATATCCTACCAAAACTGGTGGTTAGGTGCGAGGCTGCCCGCTGGGTACCTTTCCCGGTGTCTCGCCGTAAGGCGTTGGCCTCTAACGGCCTTGTTGGCGGAGCTAGACGATAGATTGTCTTGTCTCTAAGTCTTCTACGTTCATCCCACGGCTGAAAGAACAATCACATATCGTTATACCAGCCTGGGGTGACGGGTTCACCCGCTGTAGTCGACATCGCCCTTCTATCTCGTTCGGTTGAACTAAGTTCCTATTTTAGTTCACGAAGACGCGCAATCGGGCCCTTATAAGTTTTTTGCTACTGTTTTTTGTATGACATTTTAATTTACTGTAGATTATTATGAAATATAAATTAAAATCAAGAGTTGAAAAAAATATTATAATGCTAGTCCCGTATAAAACGCTTGTGGTACAATAATAATGCCCATTTTCTCCCGCTTCCGTAACACAGAGCTATGGCACGGCAGTCGGGCGTAGAGATGCCTGTATCTGTGTTTACAGAGTGTCGGGTTTCAGACTCATCTGTGTGGCGCGTTCGTCGGTCGTCCGCCGCGCCAGCCGTACTGCGAACGATGTTTGTTTCGCACACCCACTACTACCACACGGAAATGATTCACTGGAACTAAGTGGGAGGCCAAAATTAATGCCCCGGGAGGCGCGATACGACGAAGATTTAGGCCGTTACGCCGATGACAGCAGAAGCAGTCATATGCATGCGAACGACGAGTTGCATCTTTGCTGGATTTCAAAATTTGAATTTGGGGAGCTAACGGGCCCTGTTGCAGTTTGGCCACTAAGACCTAAAGTAGTTCAAGTTGTTTATTTTCAAAAATCTTTACAGATTGTAGAAACATAGTAAAATAACAGGTAATAATAATTGAAAGCATGAGAAATAACTTAAATTAAAAGAATAAGAAATAAAATTAGTGTAATTTAAACGATTAAAATTTAAATTAAAATATCATTTAAAAATATCAAATCACAATGATAATAATATTTAGTCGCATTCACTTAAAACAAATAAAATTTAAAAAATATAAAATTTAGAAAAGGAATTACAATTTATAATCATTTCATTTAAAATCGTTACATTGTATGTTTCAAGTTTCAAGTTTAGTTTATCGTCTTCAAAACTTTAAATAGTTATTTATACATATTTAATTTTCGATTTTACACAATACTTTCGTTAGACGTTCTTGGTGAATTGTACGTATTCTTCAAAGGTGTCAAAAATATTTTCTAAAAGAAACTTTTTTAAGGACTTTTTAAAAATATTGTTATTTTTAATATCTTTAATATATGGAGGTAACATATTAAAAAAATAGGGACCGGAGTATTCCTTGACTTGTCTCGCTATTTTTAAATTTGCTTTAGGTAACATGTATTTTGATTTGTTTCTGGTGTTTATGTCATGAATATCGGAAAATTTTTTTTGAAGGTCTCTTTTCTTGTGGAAATCCGTTAGTACATTTAAAAGGTACAATGAAATGAAGTACGCGCCAAAGGAACGTTCCGATGGGGTAATAAACCGAGCTGTCAACAAGGATGCGGCTATCGTCGATATTGCTTACCTATCGATGAATTACGCTTGCTCGATGAAACAGTATTATACATCTGCATTTATTATAGTACCTACCGATTGCCATATTTATTATTATTTTCGGTTTAAATATAATGTCAAATAACTGCGACAGTCTCCGATTTCATATTACTTCATTAATATTGCTATAACGATATCTTACAGTCAACCATTTGATAAACTAATTCTTAATTGTCACCGTACAATACACACAGAAGTAAAAAGGTAAATTTAAAATAACTAATACAAAAATATGTCAATAACTTATGCTAAGGTTGCCCAGAGAAGAATAAAGGAGAGGACAGGATGAGGTATTTGGTTAGTAACAGTGTGAAAATAAATATTTCCTCAACATCTTTTTGAAAGTGAGCAACGAATGTGAATGCCTGACATAGTGAGGGAGCTGATTCCATAAACGAGCAGAATAGACCGTAAGAAAGTTTAATTACGAAATAAAATTTGAATTGTTACCTGTCTTTGTGTTCAGCGGCGCGATCTCTTTGTCGTCGATTTTTGAACCAATTTGAAACCTAAACAAAACAGAAAATAAACAAATAAATAAAATTCAACACATGGATTTTCTTACTGTATTGGCGAAGAGTTGAAGACAAACTGTCTCCCTGTTGCAAGTGTCTAAATCTATAATAATAATAACAATAATGCATTCATAAAAAAATACATTTAAATTGTTTTATTTTTATTTTATTTATTTTATTTTTATTTTTCAGAAAACTTGCAGCGTTTTAAACTTAATGCTAACACATATACAAATCTAAGGCCAATTAAAAGTTTTCACAATTAAACTAAATCTATTGTTACAGTGCAACGAACTTTGAAAAAAAAATGCAGGTTTAAATAAGGGGAAAGGGTTAGGGAAGCCACATTATGAGTTATGTAGATGTATTAATATGATGATATATAACATACATACACGTGCACAAATAATAAATTAATATAAATAATACGACAAGGTAATAATAAAATGTAAAATTATAGTTAATATAAATATATATAATATAAATCACAATATATTTATGATGTTAATATACATATGAACTTTTATAGAAAATATTATACTGGCTAGAAAGCATTGTTATAGTGTAGTGAACAATACCACAGCCTGCGTACCTAACGGACGAAGAAATACCAATTAACCCTAAGGCTGTTTATCGTATTTCTAATTTTTTCGAAGCAAGTATTTGAAGATAAATTTAAAATATCCAAATATTGAAAATTTAGGTTATATGATCGAAGTGCTCTATAAAAATACATATTTTGACCATAATTGGTATTGACTCTAGGTAGATAAAATAAGTCGCGAGCCCTTGTCTTATTATTTGGGATTCGGTAGGAAATTCTGCCAACAGAATAGGGACTGTCTATTTTATTATTAATAATATTGTACTTTCTGTACATCATATTGGAGGCGCCTATCCTCGAGTGAGTCCATGTTATGACGGTTAAGTTTTCGTTGCAGAATCTGCCTAACTAGGCCGTAGCCCGTAATAAGATAGATTTCATGTATGGCGATGATTTATTAATAAACACGCACATATAGAATTAAAAAAAAACGGTTGTCTGTAAAGTCGGTTTACTGACGATAGTTGAACGTGACAACGTCATAAGAAAATACTGATGGAATGGTTGCATTTGAAGCAGTTTCATTTAAGATTCTGATATTGTTTATTACAAACACCCAAAAATATATGCTTTTATACTCACCGATTTGACTACAACATGTAAATGTATTATTGTATAGCAGTATAATTGTATAATTGTTTATTGTTTAAAGTTTATTGTTTTTTTTTAATTTGAAAGTTTGAAATCTCAAACTGTTAAATAACGGTAGAACGGTGCGCCATCTAGCGGTAGGTAATACGTCGTAAATAAACAATATCAGCGACATTTTACCAACCGCTAGATAGCGCATCGTAATGATAGCTTTTCATACTTTTTTATTTTTTTTTAATAAAAGTTGCTTACTTCGTTGCACTTTGTTGTACCCACAAGAAAATTGTCCGTTCAGTAATAACATTCCGTATATCAAGAATACATATAAAATTATGTCAAGAATTTAAATCGATCTAGTGATTTTCATTCGTACTATTTTAGACTGAGGTTAGTAAATAATTCTTGTCGCAACCGGTAGATGGCAGCATTTATATTGAATAATAAATATAATAAACGGAACGCCTCAGAGCGAGGTAACGCCGCATGAGTCATGTTTTTTCGTGCGTGCAGCCGGCTTCATCGAATTATAAGACGTTGTCACGTCAATAAAACGGAAAAAACTAATAAGAATAAAACAGGTAATGAAAACAAAATTTTTAACCTACAGCCCGCGCGCGAGCTCCAAGAATCGGAAGCTGGGAAAGTGGCCGGATTACGCCGCCCCCGACCGTCGCGTCGCTTTATACCCCGCACTCTCCCAGTACTAGAGATGTCAACTACAACGGGCGAACCCGTCACCTCAGAAAGTTTTAACGATTAGTCGTTCTATCTCCCGTGAAGTGAACGCAGAAGTCTTGGACAAAATAGTCCACCGTCAAGCTCCGCCACATGCCCGTAAGAGGCCAACGCCTTAACCGCGAGATAACTAGGTGTGTTACCCAGCGGGCTTACACTCACGCCCTGACCTCCAATTGCGACCAGATTACTCCGGTCTCTCGATTGGTTACGATTTCGAGGTCGCTTGCGCGGTCCTCTCCCTTACGAAGCGGTGAAACGGTGTATACCGAATCTATCGCGGACCACGGCATCCTTTGCCCGGCATCCACTCCCCCAGTACTCGTACTGGGAGAGTGCGTGGTGTGGAGCGACGGTCGGGGGCGGCGTAATCCGCCCTCTTCGCCAGCTCCCGATTCTTCGGAGCTCGCGCGCGGACTGTAATTATATTTTAAAAAAAAGAAATAGCTTGATAATAGAAATAAAATTATTATAAAATGACGAAAAATTAAGTTTTGTAGGACAAATAAATAAATTAAGTATGTAATATAAAATGTATGACAAAAATAATGCAGCTAGACAATGGAACCAGTCCCGTCTGATATCAGAAACGCACCAACGGTTTCTACTTTTCAAGTGTCCCTGAAAAAGCATTTCATCTCCCTACGTTCCTAGTTATCCTACGTCTCATTCCGTCTTCTTCTATCCTCCGCTCCTTGCGAATATTCTCCAAATCCTAATTAGGTATATCTTTCAAAAATGGCATATTTATTATTTGTATAATTTTTGTTAAGTATTTAGATTCTTTTGTTTTTTTACTTTGTAGCCACCTAAATTCTTACACTCCCACGAAGGTTGGCTGTAAGAGATTGTACTTTAGGCAATAAATCCGCCTGTTGTATGTTTTTTCCTTTGAATGTGCAATAAAGAATGTATATCTATCTATCAAGCAATGAAAAAAGTTTTTTTCTGATCTTTTCACCTCATTTTTCCCGATTTGAATTAGGTCCTATAAAGCCAAATTGTCTTCCTTCAAAAGAAGTTGGGGTTTTTCGTATAATATGTCTAGAGGCTGTGGAGT
The DNA here is from genome assembly GCA_944548615.1 of Micropterix aruncella. NCBI lineage: Eukaryota > Metazoa > Arthropoda > Insecta > Lepidoptera > Micropterigidae > Micropterix > Micropterix aruncella. The sequence goes on along the minus strand of OX155978.1, from coordinate 16,107,515 downwards.
TTCTCGATGCACTGTTATGCTCGGTTTTAACTCTACTTATACCTATTATTATTACGCCGAGATATTACAATCCGATCAATATGGAAATAAAAATTAATTTGACATTGAGGGTGTTCAAAAATAAAATAAAGGAATGGCTATCGAGTCATGACAGACTAACCATACACAAAATGTTAGAAATTATAGTTTAATAAAACTTTATAGGTGCACATTCAACTAATTACCGCACAAACATTCAACTTGTAACGGACCTTAAGTCCACTACATACGATCAACAACTGCATCGATTTCCAGTGAAATCCACTGACACAATTCAGCTATTATTTTGACTCGTGCAGCTATGAATCAGCACGATGAAACAATACTTTTTTAATCAGAATATTTCAAATTGCATCATTTCACGGCCTATATAAACCGGCCAAAAAGCAACCAAAGCATTAATTCACTAATTCAGTCATTCGGCCCGCGAGTCACTACATCCGCGATTACATAGCCCGTTCGGCAAGCGTTATAACTGGCAATATTCAATCGATTCAATCAATAAATATCTTCTGCTTCATCAAAACCGCCTTTAAATACGGAGATAACTCGTAAGTTGACACCACCACCTCACATCGAATAATTTGGAGTCTTGTGAGGGGTGGTCCCTCACAAACTAATTACCATAAATTATTTCATTTCGTTGTTATATATTGTTTTGACAATGAATTGTACTTTTTTTTTACTAGGTATTTTATATTAAATCTTATATTTATTAACATACTAGCTGCGCCCAGCGGTTTCACCCGCGTGGTGATAGAAAATTGTGATAATGATGATAGAAAACCATATATCTTAATAAATTATAGCCTATGTGTTATTCTGATGTGTAAGCTATATTATTGTAAAGTTTCATCAAAATCCATTCAGTAGTTTTTGCGTGAAAGAGTAACACACATCCATACATACATACAAACTTTCGCGTTTATAATATTAGTAGGGTAGTAGGATAGAATTTAAATTTCGAATGTCAATTTCTTAGATTTTTTTCCTACTTACTTGACAGTTATCGTTATATTTTAGATAATTCACGCTATATCTTTATAAATTATATCCTATGTGTTATTCTGATGTGTAAGCTATATTATTGTAAAGTTTCATCAAAATCCATTCAATAGTTTTTGCGTGAAAGAGTAACAAACATCCATACATACATACAAACTTTCGCGTTTATAATATTAGTAGGATATTAACCCTTCGGCTACGACCAAATTTGGTTGCATCAGAACGCCGTTTACTACGTAACGACCAAATTGGCGGCTTGCTCCCGGAGCGCACCCTAATATTATTTTCTAATTCGAACGCATCCTAAAATCCATACCAAATGTCTAATTATTCCAATAGATACATGACAGCCGCTAAAATAATTTCGCGCGACATTAAAAGGATATTTCTGGTAAAATTCCATTGTCACATAGCTGTTCGGTCGTCATTGTCAAACATCGGGTCGTGAACACTTTTTTTGTATTTTTTTAGTGTTCTCAGTTGGAATATGAATAGAAATGTAAGTAAATTTGATTCTAAAACACTTTATCAACCAAATTCAGTGATTTTATGTACATTTTAATCCAATTTTACCTGTTTTTTTTTAGTTGAAAAATTGGGTGCGGTTTATCGTTATGGCGTCATTACTAATTATTGAGTTTTTTTGCGATAAATAATTCTAAAAATGCAAAATGTCTGCCTAATTCGTTGACAAAATACATATTATTTTGTTTTTCGCTAAAATATATCAAGTTTTCGGCGTATTTCTACATTAATGAGGTTATTTTTTCCAGATTTTTTTCGAGAAATCAAAATTTTTATTGGTTTTTATGCGCTAATATCTAATTTATTTTTGTATGTAAATAAGCAAAACGAAATATTGCCTTTGATAGAGAATCTAATAAAGATCACGATAGTATTTACAATTTCTAAATATGGTTCCGTATTTTCCGTAAGACTTTTTCGACTTTCTCATATTTATTCATAATTATCTAATTGTTTTACAAAATTAGGTTTCAATATTCTATGTACGAAATTTCAATGCGATAATTACACAGTTATTCTTTTTATGATTGCTATAGCAGTTCCATAGTTATAGTACTTTTTGTCGAGCGCGGCGATATTGCAATAAATTGCCGCGGTCTGCCATGAAATTATGCCGCTACTCGAAGGGTAAAATATTATTGAGTTATTTTTTTTTAAATTTGTAGCTTTATCTTTCTCTTTACTTTAGTTTTAAGTCAATTCTGTTTGTCACACTGGTTTTTTTTTTTGAGGACCATATTTTAGGGCAATTTAGTTTTATGAGCATTTTACTAAAACTGTTACATAATTTATTGTAAAATTAGAGTCCTGTTCATTCTAGAAGGGGCTAGTCCCAGTTGGGTGACAGAAAAAAATAAGCAAAAGGTTGAGGTTTTGCCATTCGGTTCCTGTTATTTTTAAAAGCAAAAACAATGTTTTATAGTAATTAATTCTTAAATACATAAATATTCTTTATTTTATAATTAGTTTAGAAGAACTGTTTTTGTCTGCCTGATATTTAATAACTTTAGCTCGGCGAACAAGTCGTTTGAGGAGTACCTATGGGACTTTTTGGCAAATGTTACTTAGTTACAATAACAATCTTAGTTCAACAACAGTTTAAGACCTTTCTAGAGCATTCGATTGCTTTAACCACCTTATTATTGTAATGGCATTAGGTAATGTATGCAAATGTACGCATTAGGTATATATTCAACGAGAAAAAAAATTATCACGTCTCTGAGTAAAGAAGCAGACTTCATTGGCTTCGAATACGTGAACGTACAAACACGCATGTTTTTTTTTCTTTCTTTATAACGTCCTCAACAATCCCACCGCTCCCTCCTACCTAACCGAAAAATTCAATCACTTAGGAAGTCATGTTCTTTAACTCCGTTCCAGTCAGGATAGTAAAATTGCGATTCCCACTCATAATTCTCCTTTTTTTACTTATTCCTTCACCGCTCATGCAGCTAGACTATGGAACCAGCTCCCCTCAAACATCAGAAACAAACCAACGGTTTCTAACTTTCAAGTGTCTGAAAAAGCATTTCATGACCCTACATTCCTAGTTATAGGTCTCATTCCATCCTCTCCCATCCTTCGCTTCTTGCGAATTATTCCAAATCCTAATTATATTTGAAAAATAGCATTTTTGTTACTTCATTATTTTTTATTATGTAATAAGATTTTCTTCTTTATTTTTGTTTTTTTTTTATCTGTTGGCACCTAAATTTTTACACCTCCACGAAGGTTGGCTGTAAGAGATTGTATTTTAGGCAATAAGTCCGCCTTTTGTGTATTTTTGTTAAATGTGCAATAAAGTTTAATGTATGCTAGACAGCACCTAGCAGAAACACCAATTAATGCAGACATTCACTCGCATCATACCCGCGATAGCTCCCTTTTATGCGTACCCCGAATACGACTGGCAAAAGTACAGAAAAGCTACTTGTAAGCATTAAATTCTATAATCTACACCCTACAAAATTTAAACAGCCGGAGGACATAAAATTAAAAAAAAACATCAAGGAGTGCTGATAGGCCACCCTTTCTATAATCTGGACGAATTTGAGGGCCATGATTTTTCAAATATTGGGCCCATTTAAATTACTTAAAAAAGTAGAGCCTTATTGTCTGATTATTTTATATGGTCTTATATCTGTATTTTTAACGTAGATTTAATTTGATTATTTAACATTTTACTGACAATTTGAATATTACGATGAATAATTTTACTGCGTATCTTTTCGAATTACTAACTACTTCAAATATTAGGCTTCTATTTTGATTATTTATATTTATAGTTTGACAATCTAGTAGTTAATTCTTGACTACCTATGTATGTTCAGTAAAGAGTAGTAGCGAAACTTACTACATAACCCCAATTATTTTGACACGTCCAAGAGCGGTCTTTAGCCGTCAATTGGACACGACGAAAATGTAAATGTAAATGTTAAAAAGAATCTCTATCTATCTATCTATTATTGTCAATACACTAGAATACGTTGAACTTAACCTATCATTCCGATTATTTTAACTATACTACACCGATTTAGCATAGGCAAGGATAGATATAGAAGCGCTATCGCAGACGAGGCCCCTCCCATCTCAGTGGAAGACAGGTTAGGGCCACGCCTACCAATCATTTCCCCCTACAAAATACTCGACGACCGAAAATCGCACCAGATAAGCCACTTTATACAATATCATTATCCATATACGAGGGCGACACTGAAAGCTTTCGGAATTAATAAAAACAAAAGGGTTATGTCACCCCAAGACTTTCCAGGCAAGTATCCAAGGATTGATTACTTCTGAATATTAATTTCATAAATGAAATCGATGAGCGCCCTCTCTCAGGCGGCGACAAACGTTTATTTACCTTGCAGTGTATGTTATTATAGTATTATGTGTATGTTATTATAGTGTTATTATAGTATGTTTGTTTAGTTTGCAGTGTATGTTAGTATGTTTGTTTAGTTTAAGAGGGGGGGGTGAGGAGGGTTAGTGGGGGTTGAGGGGGTTTGTCGAGAAAGTCTTGGGGTGACACAACCGATTTTTCGCCTATTGCCCTTTGTTAAGTAGCTCATCTAATAAATCTCAACCTTCCCCTGTATCCCTTAATTACTCCTGAATTGATCCGACTGATGCTACTAAACTTATTCATATATGAATGTGTCCTGCCTTGGTTGATTGATAAAGGGATTTTTATGTATACCTGTACAGTAGTTAGTCCAGTTGCTTCTGCTAATTCTCTCTTCTCTCTTGGCGATGGATATGGATTATGGAGGTACCAATCTCGAAGGACCGATCTTGATTTTTCCTAAGGACAAAAACAAACCATGTATTAAATAGTGAAATATTAGTTCATCCTACCTACAGTGTCCCCTTTTTATTTCTATTTATTTATGTATTGCGCATTATCATGCCATAGTGGATATACGCATTAGTGGATACACGTGTCAGTTTATTTTCATTATATATTATGCTATATTGTCTAGACCAGAGGTTCCCAAACTTATTGACCCCGCGACCCACTTTTTAAAATCACAATATTTTGCGACCCAGCGAGAACTTTTTCAGAAAAGTTAGTGGGTGGTTTGATGTAAAAAATAAACAATTCATTTGTAAGTATCATAAGTAAGTTTTTATTTTGTAAGAAATTGTAATGTGCGACCGTACAAAAAATAGAAACTAAGAACTACGTTTACATACCTACTTTGAAAATCATAGGGTAGGTACGGCGAAATAATTCAGCGTGACGTATGAGCTTGCTTTCTATTTTTGAAAATTACAGCTTCTACGTCAACTTTAATGCGAGATATTTTTAAGCGCAGAGAATTTGACGAATCCAGCTTGTTCCTGTACTCTGTCTTCATACTTGTCATAGCAGAAAAACCTACTTCACACAAATACGACGTTGTGCCGCCCGGCCGCGCGGTCGACGGAGGCGAGCGAGACAGGGCTAGAGAAGCAGCGCGGTCTCTTCGCGCGGCTATTTCATCTTCCCGCTTTGTTGCAAGGTTGCAAGTTTTATATTGTATTATTTTCAAGTGCTATCTTTATTTTATTTAATTATATTGTTCGTAGGTATCCTAAATACGTTTAGACTCGTCAATCTATCTCGTCGTCTATCTGCCCTACGTTCATACGTTGTGTTCGCGATTCGCGACCCACCTGGAATCGGCTCGCGACCCACCAGTGGGTCGCGAGCCGACCACCGAGGTTTTCTTACTTCTTTAAATTAAATCTTGCTTCTTATTTATTCCGGAAACATTCAGTGTGACGACGCAAAATACCTTAAAGCAGTAGCTAGTTTCTTCGCCATCCCATATCGTTCTTGGAAGTGGAAATTTTCTTCTGACTCGGTATTTTCCAACCGCTCCTAGGGGACGTCCTCTCAATCTCTCAGCCTCTAGGTAGTGTGCTGAAAAGAAGTAGAAGATGAATGATAATCACCTGCAAAAATTGCACTCATGACCAATAATATAAGCAAAATCAGTAAAATGCGTGTCTTTTTCTTAAAAAAAACGGTTAGTTTAAAAAAACCTCTAACCCGCCTTCCCCTTTCCCTCGCCAACCCAACTTCACTCCGCGGGCCAATTCGTAGTATATTTATTGCAGTATTTTCCGTGGTATTAAAATGGTTTTTTTTCAAAAATTATGTAGTTTTTCTGACATGGTGGCATATTCAATACAATACAATCAACTACTACAGTAGATAGGATGGATGCGTCACAAAATTAATTTGCATTTATACACTTGGATGCGTCACAAAATCAAATGCTTAAAATTTAATTATTAAAAACATAACTATCACGATAGTTGTCATGGCTAAAAATAATCTAAATATACTAGTGTCATTAAATAGTAAGAGAGAATATATTAAAATAGAAATGCAAATTCTATGTAGAATAATCAACGTAAAATAATTTTATTGTCAATCCAGCAATATGCCTTCGTATTTATAAACATAAATTTATATATGGTATATATCATATTTATATGTGTTTGTATCTAATATATAAAAAAAATATTATTATTGTATATAACTTAGTAGATTGTCATCCATTTTAATTTAGTTTGTTTAATTTTATTGATGTTTTTTAATTTTAGCTTTAATTTTTAAATTGTATTCACGTATTAGATAAGATTTGCCCTCTCGTCTCAAAATAAGTTACTGATGTTAGTACCACCTCACCACAGGTTCATACCTACACAGAAAGAAACGATTTCTCAAATTGAGACTCGCGAAAGTTTTAAGTTTATAGTGTTATTTTAAGTAGATATTTTCTTAGAGGAAGTCAGTATTTTTGAATCGACAAACGTGAGTTTTTTGTATCAATGTAATATTAGTTTCAAAAATTTCGTTATTTTAAGTATATATTTTCTTAGACTAAGTCAATATACTCGAACCAACACATGCGATACGTTTGCATGAATGCAAAATTGGTTTTAATATTTTTTCTAAAACCAAGAATATATTCTCAAGTAAATTCTTTATATTACTTAATTTAATAACATATTTTTATCAAAATAAATATCATTGCAAGTCTTCGTTTGACAAATGTTGTATTCGTGTGACAAATAAATACATTTTGAGTGTTCTTCCTAGAATAACCAAATTAATTGATTTGAAAGCACATAGATTCTTAAGTCAATTCCTTACGTCACTTAATTTAATAACGTATTTTAATCGAAATAAATATCGCTGCAAGTCTTCCTTAGACAAATGTGTTTTTTTTTATTAAAGACATTTCGAGTGTTCATCCTAGAATCACCAACTGAATTGATTTGAAAGCACATTGATTCTTAAGTCAATTCCTTATGTCACTTAATTTAATAACGTATTATTATCGAAATAAATATCATTACAAATCTTTGTTAGACAAATGTGTTTTTTTATTAAAGACGTTACGAGTGTTCTTCCTAGAATCACCAACTGAATTGATTTGAAAGCATATATATTCTTAAGTCAATTCCTTGCGTCTTTAAATTTAATACCGTATTTTTATCGAAATAAATATCACTGCCAATTTTCCTTGTAAAAATGTGTTTTCTTTATTAAAGACATTTCGAGTGTTTATCATAGAATCACCAACTGAATTGATTTGAAAGCACATATATTCTAAAGTCAATTTGTTACGTCACTTAATTTACTAAAATATTTTTATCGAAATAGATACCGCTATAAGTTTTCGGTAGACAAGTTTGTTTTCTTTTTAAGCACTTTTCGAGTGTTCATCGTATAAATACTAACTGAATTGATTTGAAAGCACGTATATAATTAAGTCAATTCGTAATGCCATATAATGTAATAACGTATTTTTATCGGAATGAATATAACTGCAAGTCTTTTAAGGACAATGTGTTTTTTTAAACATATTTCAAGTGTTAATCCTAAAAATACAAATGTAATTGTATTTCATTTATTTACAAAAATTATATTTGGACTAGGATTGAACTAAATAAACCAAGCATCGTAGTATTTAATATGACTGACCGTAGTATATATTTATAAAATAAAGTACATTTTTTTTAATCTGTTTTTATTTTAAATTGAAATTGATTTACGTATTTATCCTTTATTTGAATGTATACTTTGGACCCAGAAACACTAAGACTTCTAAATTTTAAATAAAATTAATAGTTTAATTATGCATTGCGAAAAATAAAGAACTCTTGATATAAGAAAACAGTTTTATTTTAGTCTTGCCCCAAGACACGTACATACGCTGCGAAATTTGACCCCAGAATCCAGTCTTGAGTCAAGACTAAAAGAATAAAACTCAAGACTTGTAAATTAGCAAATTTTAGGTCAAGAATTTTATTTTTTTTAGTCTTGACTCAAGACTCGTACACGTAATAGTCTTTGGTCAAGACTCACAAACGTACGAGTCTTGAGTTATGACTCGCAATTCAGATTTTCTTGGCATGCGTGATGCGTCATTTGAATGTCCATTACACAAGGTTCATAGCTTCGTAACTATACGTAATATTTGGGTAATAAATACACTTTATTTTTCACTATGTCTGTAATTGTGTATTGCCGGCCTTAGTGAGCTACGAATGACTGTATGCGTTTGCGAATAAATACCCTGAAACAAGCGACGGGGAATCCCCTATGCCGTTCGTTTTCCGCGCGCATATGGTTTAATTGATGTCAGGGTTGCCAACTTTGTCGTAGGAATTTTTAAAAATTACAATATTGTCCATTGTCTTCAATGGAGGCTGGGGCCTTTATACCCCCGGGGCCACGGGCTGCAGACCAAAAAGTTCTTATATAGATCCGCCCCTGCTTCTACTGAGCACGTAGAGCTAGCATGATCCTTGCCAGATTGCAAACATCTAGGTTTCCGTTATACACAAAATTTAAAGGACGCGTTATGCCATGCATACCAAGAAAATCAAAATTGCCAGTCTTGACTCAAGGACTCGTATGGTTACAGGTCTTGACCCAAGATTCGTATGTTTGCGAGTCTTGACCCGAGAATTTTGTTTTTTTGTTAGTCTTGTAGGTACCAATGCTAGTTTTGTCAGTGTTACCAGATCAGTTATACAAAATCCCTCCAGATCATTCCAAAAACGCAGTGGCTAATCGCGCCCGTCCACTTATCGTATGCTTTCTGTAATTGCGAAAGGCAAACGAACACGTTAGGTTAGGTTAGAACATACCTATAAGAACTATTCATTTGGACGGGCGCGTAGCCACTGCCTTCCAAAAAAATCGGTGACACGCACCCATTAAATGTAGATTTCTTTGGCCAGCTATTATAAAGCTATTAAATAAATTTGAAAAAAATGTTTTTTTTTTAATAATTAAAAATAAATTTAAAGAAAAATGTAGGGGTTAACAAGAGCTTTCCAACGATATATCATGTCAAGTTTGGACCTATGGTTGTTAAGATATGTTTTTTTATCTTTGAGCTGCCGCCATTTTGAAACAAGATGGCGGATCTGGCTCTTCTGCGATCTCATCTAAGGTATTGGGCTAATACATTTTTGCAAATACATACAATACAATTAGCCGCGAGTAGGCTATTAAAATGTTTCCGTCTCTACCGACCTCTACAATTCGATACCCTAGTTCACAATTATATATATATTTTTTTGTGAATGAAATTGTAACTTTATGATTTATGTCCTAACGTCTTTACTACACCACATTCCCCCCGTAATTAGTATGATTGTGAGCTAGGGGATCGATGTGTCAGTTCCTTGATTATTTTTACAACCCAACGATTTAGTTAAGATTCCACAAGGAATAGTTTTTGGGTATATTTCTGAGCTAATAAAATCTCAATAATGTACTAGTACTACTAATAAGGCAGGGTAAGATATGCCTTAATACTACTTACACAATAATGTACATTGGGTAGACGTAATAAAATAATTGTTATTGCTCTTATAGTATAAAAACAACATATTCAATTATCTGGTAACAATCCGGCTGATGATGACGATGAAATTCAATTAATTAAGTTATGAAAGTTTTACAATACCTTTTTGCGCGATTTTCTATTCGCAAAATTATCAATTATATCATTGTATGAAATCTTGTTCATTAGTTCTGACTCTATGCACAAAAGAGCTAAGGCGTTTAGTTTTTCTTGGCTTAAGGTAGATGTTAGATAATTCTTCACCCGTTTTAAGCAAGAAAAGCATCCCCATCTGAACAATTTGTCACTGGTGTACATAAGGCCATGCGAACTGCTATATGCAAGTTTAGATAAACGTTTTGCAAATTATGTTTTTTCAGGAACAGGAAGACAAACCTTTCACACAGACATTCCAAACACAGAATCTGGTTTTAAATAAATTCTTTCAAAAGAAAGTCAGTCTCTAAATCATTAGGATACATTTCTTCAGAGAAAAGGGCTTTTTCCGTAAGGGTTGATGATGACAATGCACTCATTTTGGTCATAAAAATTCATTTAATTGGAAAAACATATTACATGTTGAATTGTTTGTGTGGATCTAATGACATTTAAGTATATAAATATGAATGTTATTAATTTCTGTAAGACATAAAAAAAAATGGCCCCAAATTTGCCACCCCTAAAATCGAAAGAAGTGGAAAAAATATACAATTCAAAAATACAAGTGAAACTGCGATGATAGTTTTATTATTTATATCGAGATAACCAAAACCCTATAGGTTTTTGTCAATAAATAGTTACCAAAGTGTCATAATATCATGTCAAACGCGATTTACTGCACTTTAGCATGGAAACAGCGTAAAATTTACTACTTTGTATTAGTTATTCTGACATTTTCGCAATTTTTTAATGACCAAGCAAGATATACCTACTAATCCCAATCGGTCGAAAGAAATCGAAGCCGAATTTTAAAGCGGTCGGGCATAGCTAAGTAGTTTTTTTAATAATTCTTCTTCTTCTTAGGGTGCCTCTCAAACTAGTGAAGGTTGGCAGTCAGCTCTGCATACTTCTTTTTGTCCTTTGCCAGGCGAACAATTCGGCGACACTTGTAATCCCGGTCCATTCTCGAATGTTCCGCAAACAAGATTTCCGTCTACGGCCAGGTCTCCTCTTTCCTGCAACTTTTCCCATCATAATGAGTTGCAGGAGTTGGTACCTGTCGTGTCTAAACACGTGACCCAGGTATGCAACTTTGCGCTGTTTGATGGTCTGCAAAAGATTGCGTTTTTGGCCTACACGTAGTAGAACTTCCTCATTGGTGACTTTCTCAGGTCAAGATATCGACATCACGAATGCTTCTATACGTTTTCTGAGATCTTCCTTAATAGTCGAGGCCTCACACCTACATAGAAGTGTGGACCAGACGTAGCACTGGAGAAGACGTATTCGAAGTGAGATTTTCAGGTTTCGATTGCGAAGAACCTTTTTCATTTTTCCAATGGCGCTGCGTGCAATTTCGATGCGAGTTTTGATTTCTACTTCACAGTCCCAGTTTTGTGTAAATCAGGTGCCAAGGTATTTATATTTATCAACTTGTTCTAGTTTTTGACCCGCCACAGATACGCTAGGTTGGATATTGGGATTGTTAGAAATGACCATAAACTTAGTCTTGGTGACATTCATCCTGAGACCAGCTTTGACACTACACTCGTTTACTCGATCAACAATCTCCTGTAGCTCGGCTTCCGTATATATAGATGCTATGAGAACAGTGTCATCGGCATACCTCAAGTTGTTGATGAGGCGGCAATTTATTTTAATGCGACAGTTCAAGTCCTCCAGAGCTTCCGTCATGATGGCTTCAGAGTAGATGTTAAAAAGAGTCGGCGACATGCATGCCCTGCCGCACTCCCCTCTTAATGTCAATTTCCTTGGATCCTTCCCCTTCAACTCTGACAGTGGCGCGCTGATTCCAGTACAGATTTTGTATTATACGGATGTCTTTCTTGTCCAGTCCGATGTCGTTCAGAAGTGCAATAAGACGATTATGTTGCACTCTGTCAAATGCTTTTTCGTAATCTATGGAACATAGAAAGACATTTTGCTGCATATCCTGACATTTTTGCACCAAAACCTGTACTGCGAATAACGCTTCCCTCGTCCCCACTTGTATATATGTATGTATTCTTTATTGCACACCAAATAAAAAGGTTACAAATAGGCGAGTTTAATGCCTCTTGAGCATTCTTCTCAAACTAACCTTAGGGATGTAGGAGTGAGCATATTGGAGTACTACAAAGATGTTTAATTAGATTGAATGTAGCATATATAAGAGTATATAAGAAGAATATATAAAAGAAATAATAGTGATATATAAATAATAATAATAAAAGTCAATGTATGAATGCATGCATATATACCATATACATATACACTTCGTCTGTTTCAATAATAAAACGATTTAATTATCTAGTTGTTTTATTTGCAACAAAGGAAAACTACTGTACCTACTAAGGGAATGAGTATATTTTTTCAAGCCAAGCATGGGGTGATATGTCTGGCAACACTGCCGGGCGAACGCAGAAGGTGAACAAGTATCACAATTCTATTGGTGTTGGCCGACGGCTATACAAATTTGTTTGTATTGGACGAAGATGGAACAGTCTGTTGCTGACACTTCATCATTGTTGCAGTGATTGCTGCTGTCTTCTTGGAGCATTCCGGAAGCCGTCGTATCGAATTTTATTGGTAAGTACTACGTATGTATATCTATATAACCTAAGTGCAATATTATTTATTTAGAACACCCTTGTTAATGAGGGGGGGGGGAGGGGGAGTAAGGGGAATTTAAATTTTGTTTGAAAAGTTAATTTTCTATCGAAAATATGAGAGCTAAAGTGAATTCATCGATGTATATTACAAATTATATAACTTTTATGTAAAATAATTTCCAATTGTTGCAGATAATGGAGTAATCGTAAGAAGAACAGTCAGCTTGCGAATACAATGCAATGATTTAATTTTATTTTTCTCACATTTTCTTTCAGGTGACATTCCAGCACAGATAACAACACTGGGACATCTTCTACCACCTCGTGGAAGACTTTCTAAAAATGTTAAGTTCTCTACAATTGAAGCTATCGAGGGATTAATAGTTAAAGTTTCAGTAAGTTTTTTTTTTAATTATTTTTTTTTTAGTGACTTCCCGGTGCGACTGGTGATGAGTCACATCGCTGTGCAGTTCGAAGTTTCGAGTTCTTCTGTGCAGTTGTTTTGATGTATATTATGTTATTTTTTTGTACTTTTTTTAATTTGTGTTTAATGTAGTTTGTCTATAATTTTTTTAAACAGTTATTCTATATTTTTCTGAAATCTGGTTCAAATAGCTTATTGTATTGTCACTTATTATTATTTTGTCGAACTTTTTTAAAATTAGCTCCTGGCTCATACTGGCCAGGTCGACGCTGTTTTTAGCTAGACCTTTTGTCTACCATATATGCACCTGTTTTATTAAAATCATAATATTGGTAAATAAAAAAGTTGACAATAAACATTTTTCTTTCATCATTTTTTTTAGAATGTGTACAGTGTATTCAGAATATTATGCGCAGGTCAAAGGACAGTCAAACATCTGTTTACAACTTATATATACACCGTTTCATGCCTGGAAAAAAAACATTCTGATAATTCTGTTCAACGTAATCTTTACTTTTTTCAGACTGCTGAGGACGTCGAAAATGTGCAGTAGTAAAGGACGGGATGTGCAGTAGTAATTATTATTCATTGTTCATTCTACATTGTCAGTCAAGTATTTTTTTTATTACCAAAAAAGTTGTAATACCATAACAAACATACATAACTACACCGGTTATGATTTTCTGGACAATGTCTTCCGCTATTTTAGTTATATTTTGTGGCCTTATATAAGTGTGTGTGTGTGTTTTTTTTTAATTTCCTTGATATTGTATACCTGCGTTAATGTCAAATTAATACACATTATTTTAAAGTAATACATTGTTTATTTTCATATCACACAATCATAATTTTTGCATTAACATAGCAATAATAATACCCACATTATTCTTGAAAATATTGTGAAGTCTTGTGTTAAGTTTCTTTATTTCAATTTAATAGTGGTTACAATTAAATTGTTTATTTATTAACTGAATCCTTATGTGATTTGTGATTTTTGTTTTTATACCCAATTCATTGACATTCGCTAGAAAAGCATCACAGATAGAATAATTTTATTATAGGTATAATTTAATATTATTTTAATAATGCCAGAATGTATTTCTCCTAACCTAATATATTTTAGTATTCATTTCATTTTGCATCTTTCTTAAATCAACCTAAAAATATTGCCATTTGGAGGATTTTCAAAAAACAAAAAAAAACAGAGTAGATTTTTCAATTTACGAATGTAAATGACTGATGACTGGAAATATTTTTTTATTGCATTTGGATCTTAACTTATTAAAAAGTATTTGTTTCACCAACTCGTAAAAAAATATCACTCGTTTTCGATTTGGTGAAACCAACACTTTAAAAAAAATCCAACCGTTATAAAAATTACTTCCGGTCATCAGTCAAATACATTTGTAAATTGCAACATCTACTCTTTGTTCAAGCAAAAGGAATATTCTTCAATTAACAATATTTTAGTGTTGATTTAAGAAAGGTATAAGATGAAATAAATTAAAAAAAGTATTAGGTCAAGAAAAATCTATTCTGACAATAAGAAAATAATATTGTCGCATCAAGATATTTTGGTAGTCTTGGATAAACACTATCATGTTATTGGATTAATAAAATCATTTTCTTAGATAAACACAATATTTTATTGAATAAACAAAACTAATTTCTGGGTTAAACAGATATATTTCTTGGGTAAATACTATAATTTTCTCGGATAAATACTATAAAGCTTTTATATAAATACTATAATTTCCTTGGACTAATGAAATAATTTTCTTGCATAAACACAATAACTTTCTTAAAAAAAAACAATAATTTTCTTGAACAAACACAACAATTTCTTGAATAAATACAATCATTTACTTGGACAAACACAATAAGTATCTTGGAAAAACACAATAATTTTCTTGGTTACTATGTTTCTAAATTTCTAGGATACGCTACCATTTTCTTCGTTTTATAATTTATATTCTTGGATTGAAAAGAGCATTTGTTTTACACGGAGAATGTATGTTCTTCCTATGAGAATTTATGCTTCCTTGCAAGAAGACACGCATTTGTCTCAATTTGACACTATATTTTATTGACACAAGACAAAATAATTGAAACTACAATTTACTCTTTCGAAGAAAATATTGTTTTCCTCCTATGCTCAAACTCGGGTTATCTTGACCAATAGGATATTGCTTTGATCTAAGATACCATTTCTTTCTGTGTAGTGAGGTGGTAAACCGATAAGTCAAAAGATGATAAGTCAAAAGATGAATTTCCTTTCTAAGCTAGGTATATTTATTTATTTTTATTTATATAAGTAGGTAATGCAAATATTAAAAAAGTAAACAATTTCAGCTTAGGAATACTTTCAAAATTGAATCAAAAGCAGAAAAAAGAATACAATGCATAGTTTAGTGGCAACGTCACCTAACTTCGAGTTATATCAACGGAAAATTAGTTATAACTAATAACCGGTTATTCTATAAAAAGCGTGCGCAACCCTAAAATATCTTTGGAGCCGAAAATAACACGCCATCTATTATTTTCTTTATTAAACATGTGATTTGTAGCGTAGAAGAAAATGCAATAGATAGCACTAATAATTTAATGCTAATTTCGTTGTAACTGCTTGAATTTTTGGGTTGTTAGAATCAATCGATCCTTTATAAAAAAAACTTCATTTTCAATGTTATTATGTCCAAATAAATTACTATAAGTTTCGACGTCACCCCTACCAGCGCCACCTGCGTAGTGACGTCAGAAATTGTTGCCATTTGTTTGTATGGAATGGATTAATCTATTTTATAGTGTGTGCTACTTATTTAATCCAGTCTGTTTTGAATACTTCATGCTGTATCACTTTTTAATGTTATTTCGGGCCATTCAATGAATATTGCGATTTTTTAATATCGAAAGATTGTTAGTATTTTGGTTTTTTTATGATTTAATTTGTTGTAATTAATGTTATTTGATAGATATTTTAGGTAGAATAATTAAATAATTGGTTATTACTAAACATAGAAAATTGTAATATTACTAAACATAGAAAATAAGTAAAATTAACAATCTTTTGCGATAACAGAGAATTATGAGATATATGTAATTTGCTGCATTATCACCATAATTCAGAAAATTAATATATTTCATTTCATTTAATTTCAAACAAACATTAAATATCGAAATGGTCTTAAACGTCTCGGGGCGAGTGATGGGGGGGGGGGGGGGGGAGGGGGGATCGTTCTTTTTTATAAAGGATCGATTGACATTCAGATACCCATAAACACTTTACCAGGGGGAGAAATAATCTGATTCTTCCTCGTCCAAATCTAGAACTTTTTAAAAGGAATCCGAGCTACGTCGGAATTATATGCTACAATAAGCTACCCTCTAGTATAAAAAATATATGCCGCGAAGGAAAAATGCTCCAATTTAAAAATAAACTCAAATTATATCTAATTGAAAGAGAATTGTAAGACATTAACGATCTCTAAAACTGTTTGCATCTCGACTATATCTCTTTCTGTAATAGGTTTTAAAACGATTTTCAATTTGACTAAAATGTATTGACTATTTCTATTATTAGGTAGGCACATATTAATTATACCTTGATTATTTTTATTTACAATATATTCACTAAGACATTTTATTTTACTTTTTGACAACCGTCACATTTTTTTGTTATTTTTGACATTACATTTATTAATTGTATACTAAAACAACTTATTTTTATCGGTATTTTAAAGAATAATTTACTCTGTGTTTTTTTCTGGTAAACTAAATGGTGAGACTCGATTTAATTCTACAATAATACCTTCTTCATTCTTACGAGTAACCTTTTATGTTTTGATTAGTAGTAGAAGAATTTGATCATTAAAAAAGAATTCAATTATATCACGGCCAAATGTAATACAACTGTCTATACAACTATGTATTAGTTATAAATAGGATAGAAAACGAATTTACCGCGTGAAATTTGTAGGACCCGACGTTTCGGTGACGTTGCAGCCGCCGTTGTCTAGGGTAGACTGAAGAGCTGTCAGTCCGTTGTTTTGCGGGTAGGCCGCAAACCGCTGCCGCCACTGCGTAGGTTATAACGGTGGTGGGGGGCCGGGCTCGGAGCGCGGGAATTTTTAAAATCCGTCTTGCACACAACACTCACTGTATCCTGTTTTACGTCTTTGCGTTCGGCGTTCGGCGGCGGGAACATTTTAAGAAGAGGGTTCCACGTAGAAGAGAGTTTGTAGCCGTCATCTCTATTGAAGTTCGGAGTTCTTCTTATTTCAATGGCTTCCCGGATCATGCGAGGAAAGTAGAATTGTTCCTTGGATAGAACAATGGGATTTTGAAACTGCATCCAGTGGTTACTTCCGCTATCCAATATATGTTCGCAGATCGCCGATTTTTCTCGCTGAACGTTTTTAACAGCTTTGATGTGTTCTGTCAGTCGCGTGGGTATGGGCCCTTTCGTTTGTCCAACGTAGGCTAGACCGCAGCTATTCACGCGGTAAATTCGTTTTCTATCCTATTTATAATGTCAAACAACCGCGATAGTCTTCGATTTTATATGTATTAGTTTTTAAGACAATAAACTATTTGATTTGATTTGATTTTGGGTCAAAATGGATATTTCCGTCTTCATATAAAAATAAACCCTAACCGTTGTGGTTAGGCCATTTTTAATTATGTCCGTGTCATATATTAATATTTATTTCCTACCTACCCTCCCAATCAGTGACAATTTACGGCCGAAACAGACGTGCTCCTGTTTGAGTGTTCTTGTTTATCGTGCTGTGATTATATATATATATCGCGTTCGTGAGCTGGCCAGCTGAAGATTTGGAGACATTCGGAGTGAAATTACAGCAAGGAATCGCGCGAAAAATAGAAAGGTGCGTATACTTTGATTCCTTCTCCTCTCCACAATGATGATTATAATTATTTAAAATAACCAACCTTCCTTACATCTTGAGGTGTCGACTACAACGGGCGAGCCCGTCACCACAGGAAGTTTTAACGATTAGTCGTTCTATCGACCGTGCAGTGAGCGTAGAAGACTTTGGACAAAACAATCCGACGTCTAGCTACGCCACAACCCGTAAGAGACCAACGCCTTACCGCGAGATAGCCAGGAATGCTACCTGGCGGGCGACACTCGCGCCCTTACTACCAATTGTGACCAGATTTCTCCGGTCTCTCGATTGGTTCCGAGTTCGAGGTCGCTTGAGCGGTCCTCTCCCTTACGAAGCGGTGAAACGGTGTGCACCGAATCTGTCGCAAACCAAGGCGTCCTTTGCCCGCCTCTGAACCGGGATCGGATGGCCAATGGTCATTTCAAGAGCAGTCGCCGTAAGGTACGCAACCACCCCCGCTCAATAGGAAACGATACAGCTTCCAGACTCCCCCCGACTGTTAGTCGGAGTGCACAATCGATTGGCTTGCGCCGCACGGTGCGCAGACCGTCCAGGAGCGCCAGAGGTTTGATTCCCAGGGGAAACTGACCAGGGCCAGAGTCCTACCCAGGTTCGCACCCCGTGCGTGGAGGCCGTCGGATGGGTGTTGACCCGTGAGTATGACCGACCCTGAACACATGGGTCTTCGTGGCCAACCCATCATGGGCCCGTTAGCTCCCCAACCTTCCTTACAGTCCACTCTCCATATTATTTAACTTAAACCCAACACGTTGGTTGACCGAAAATGTAAAATAACAGATTTAATCACGAGCATTATTGCCATATGTCAAGGGCATGACAAATCGAATAAGGGACCGTCCACATATTATTACGTAATCAAGTTTTTGGAATTTTCGACCTCCCCCTCCCCTATGCCAACAGACGCAATCAACGGCATCAACCAAATTTGCGGAAAATGTGAAGAATCGTGAACCCAGCGTTTGTAAAGTGTTTGAAGACGTCAAGTGGAAAAACATTTTAGAATGCATTTAAAAATGTACTTTATTAATTCAAAGTAATTACAAAATCTCAAACTCTTTGGTTTATTTTACGGATCCCAATCTTCAGACCGCAGTGGCTGTAAAGACGGCACTAAAGAGAGAAATAATATTTAATAATGCATTTAAAAATGCACATTTAATGTGCAGATCTAAACCAAAAAAAAAGCGATGCGGTGACCAAAGTTGATTATGTAATCTGGACGGACGCCCCCCGCCCCCCCCCCCCCCCCCCCCAAGTAATCAAGCGTAAGCCTCAGCTCCAAACCTTCCCTCCCTCCCCCCGGTGATTACGAAATATGCGGACGGCCCCTAAGTAAGATAATAAACAGATTTGATATAAAAACGATTTTCAAACCGTTCCAAAATATGGAACAATCTCTGGGCCTGTAAAGGATGTAATACCACTGCAAACTCCCGGTTGAAACATCCTTTTACTGGTTTTAATTTATTAGTAAGTTTGGATGGCCGTATGGAAAACCTAAACCCGAAAGAAAAATACCAGAATATTCTCACCTTTTAGCCATAAGGACTGCAGCTTGTTATGGTTGTGAGGACTGAAGGAATGGGTCTCTAGTAGCCTATACAGCTCCTTAAAGTTGCCTCTGTGGAAAGCCACCGTTGCTTTCGCCTTGAGGACGCTCTCGTGCGCGTGGAGTCGCTCGCACGAGGGCAAAGACCACAAGAAACGGCCGAGTCGCTCGACGTTTCCCGCTTGTTGGAGCACCTAAAAAAATAGAAAAATCAATTTTCTACACAATCTTTCATATGCTATTTGGTTCTATCTGTGATAGTTTCGCAGAGATTATGATGAAAGAGATATTGATGAAATTCGCAGAGACATTGAGGAAAAACTTTTATCGTTTTTCCTCGATGGGTCAATAAACGGGTCAATTTTAAAAAGGTCAAACGAGTTGAGGGACCTGGGAATTACATTTGATACGCAGTTGAACTTCCGTGCACACATTACAAATATTTGCAATCGTGCTAGCAAAATGGTCGGTTTTGTTATTCGCACATGCAAACAGTTTAATAATATTCATGTAATGTTTCTACTATATAATTGTTTAGTCCGTAGCATACTTGAATATAACTCGGTCATCTGTTGTACAAGTGAAAACAAATACATTCAGATGGTAGAGCGTATTCAAAGAAAATTTTCAAGTTAATTTATTACAGAAAGTACAATTTATTTATTTATTTATTTATAGTATTACACAAGTTCGTTTGTACAGTTTACCATATCATGTTGTATATATATGTATATGAGACGTTAGCAAACAACTGATTCTTGAGGAGATAGAGTAATGAATAAAAGTCGCCTAACTAGGCCTGGGCCTGTTCTAAGGCAGACTTTATAAAATATTGTTTAGATGTACCTATCTAATCAAATTACTAAATAATTATTACATAAAAAAAATAAAATTAAAATTAAAACAATTCAAATTTGTAGAAATTCCATTACTTTGACAATAATTATTAACGTGTAGAGTAAAAGTAAAAATACATATATGTTTGAAAGTAAAAATATATGTCTAAAATTGAAGAATAATGCGAAAAATTAATATACAAAAAATTAATATACAATATTCAACATTCCATTGATGTTTTCTCTGCCTTCTGTAATAAGCCACCTAGAAACCGATTTTTTAAATTTGTTTTTGGTTTCAATGCGTTTAACGACATCAGGCAGGTAGTTGTACATTCTCGGTGCTATGAAGTTGAAATGTCTCTGTCCGAAAGTCGTACGAGTTCTTGGCACTATCATGTCGTCATTCTTTGCAGCTCTGGTGAGTCTCACTAGTGCGTTAATAAGTGGCATTTTGAATTTTGCGTGTATCAAGGCTATCTTAATGTACAACAGTCTTGGGTCCAACATATTACTATCTTTATATAACTGGTTCGTAGGATATCGATACGGTTTACGCTCGATAATTTTTAGTATACACTTTTGCGCTACTTCAAGAGGCTGGAGGATAGTTGATGCACAACCACCCCACCCGATTATGCCATAACAAAGAATGCTTTGGCATAATGCATAATACGTATTTTTTAGTGTTCCCGGGTCTAAAATATTTCTCACTTCGCGGAATACGTAGGAAAGTTTTCGAACCTTGCTTGTCAACATCTCAATGTGCTTTTTCCAGGAAAAGGCATATTTATCCATACTTATTTCCGTCCGATTTTGTGGTAGGAATGGTAGGATACAACAGTCTTGAAAGGCGTCGATATTTCTTTTTTTTTTTTTTATAATAATAATGCTTTATTTAAGAGAAAGTAGTACAAAAATTATGTCTTAAAAACTACCCAACTAGGTTAATGCCCGTACTAGGGTAGATTCTTTTCTTTTAAATTAAGATGCGCACGTAATTTTATACTGCAATTATAGAACTATGGTGATATTTACATGTTTATATAATATTAAACATTATACATATATTATTCTCATTTATATATAAATATATACATTTACCTACTTGTATTATTTACATACTATTATTATTTACATACATTTGCATTTACATACACGTATTTATTCCTATTTCCTTAATATTTGCATATAAATTAATTCAAGGAACTATTTATTTGCCAGAGATACTATCGATTGCTTAGAACGCAAATGTGTTAAGTTACTTTTTTTACGAAAATGAGTTAAGTACTACATGACATCCAATATATTGATCTCCATATTATGTGCTAATGTGGTAAGCATCTAACAACCAAGGCTTCGAATACTTCTTCGTAAAAACTGTGGTAAGTGCATCAAACAAAATTTTTTGAAATGTTAATGTTGCATAATCATTTACCACTATTGATATCTAATCAAAATTAAATCATCATAAAATGCATAAGTGTTATCATCAGTTGACACAATATTCTCAAAAGCATGCTTAACCCTATACATGCTTAATGGTTTTATTTACTCTTATAACAAATTCTAAAAGTAGAAAGATGAGAACAAAATAAAATATAAATAATATAATAAAAATTAAAATGTGGTAACTACATACATTATTATATTAGGGCAGAGCGGGGTCATATGAGCCGCGGGGTAACCTGCGCCACCTATAGTACCACACTTATGCTACATGAGAGATACAAGCGGTCAATGGCGGACGAAGCGGGAGGGGTAGGCAGTTGAACCGCCATTGCATCAGTTGCCGACCGGCGTTCCATGTGATCGGGCACGGGCGATGTTGCTATTTTCGCGCCAAAAGTAAAAAAAGCAGTTCGTCGTATTTTTTGGTCTCACGTATATGTCTGTGGTATTACGACAATCAAGTAAGTGTATTTTGATTTCAAAATAGTGCGGTTTTCGATAACAGTATCAAAAATAATCTATTTTTAATAGACTTTGGGTAGATCGATCCAATTAGTAATAATTTCGGGAAGGGGTCATATGAGCCAAAACAAACGGGGCCACTTGAACATGGCTCAACAGACCCCACAGTTTTAGGTCTGTTTTTTTGGTTGCACTGTGTATCTACGAGTATTATTAATTTTAGTCGATATGCATTAAAATTAGGGTTTAAAATCAAACCAAGTAAAAATCTTTCTACATCAACTATTTCTTCATTTCAGGATGCGAAAGTACAAGAGAAAAAGTGGTCGTGCTAATGTTTCTAAATATCTGATAAAACATGCCGTAGAAGAAGTCATCAATGGCAAAAGTCCGTCCTGAAGCAGAGCCTCAATCTGAATCACAGCCGATAGCAGAGACAAATGCCAAATTACGATTTCCAGAACCGGAAATACCTCCACCAGCCGTCGAGGTGGAGGTAGCCACTTCAACGGTATCAACTACTCAAGGCTCATCGAAAGACAATGAAAATCGAGACCCAAATGTTAAAATGCCATCTACCTCCAAAGACGACCTTTTATTTTTACCTGAATTTATATGGCCGTTTCCTAAAGCAGGACCAAGGAAGCAACAGAAAACACGAGGGAAAAAGAGATGTTGTGCCATATTGACCGATACACCTGAGAAGGACCAGCTTGCTGCAGAACAGAGTAAACGGAAAAGCAAGGGTAACTATGAAATAATGAAGTCAAAGAAACAGGCAGTAAAAAAAGCTATTTTGAAGAGTTCCTCTGAATCTGAACATGTAAACCTGTAAAAAACATAAAAAAATATACAAAAAAGGAGAAAAGTACAGACGCGTATAACACCTTCTTCCGACACCAAAGAGGAAGAATATTTTTGTCTCGTGTGCGTCGAGGCTTATTCACATAGCCTTCCAGGCGAAGAGTGGCTACAGTGCACCGATTGCCGCAAATGGGCACATATAAAGTGCACCTCTGCTGCCGGTGCAGTTTATGTTTGTATGAACTGTGACAGCGATTAGGCTAGGTCACAATTTAATATTCTTAATATGTTCGTATTGTTTCTTCAAATAATTTGTATTAAAGATTTAAGAAAGATTTTGTTTGTATTATATACTTCGTTGATAAAAAAAAACCTTTCTAAGCCCACTGGCTCAACTAACCCTATTGGGTGGCTCAGTTGACCCCACATAGGGGGTCAACTGAGCCATTAGACGTTTGTGACATTTAAGTTAAATAAGTTTTGTAAATAACGTCTTTGGTACAGTTTTTTGATGGTGTTACGTGGCCACATAAACAACTGAACTGTTTTAAAAGATATCGTATCGTATCTCTCCATTAATTAGGATCTATACTGCTCTGACCAAAATTACGATCAAATGACCCCGCTCTGCCCTACCATATAAAAATGTGGTAACTACCACCTCTTGTCGGTTTTTTTTATTATTACATAAAATACTAATAAATAAATATAATTGCTATAATATAGTGTAAGCCAAATACATATGCTATAAGTTACAAAATATTAAGTGAAATTATTTCTTCATCTGTTTCGAGATTATTATACCTAAACTTTCAAAAAGCTCTCCTGTAAAATTTAGAAATTTGCACTTGACACATTTGCGTTCTAAGCCATCGCTATGTAAGTCTGAATTGTACGTACCGGTAAATTACACAGCGTGGAGATCGCATGTGCCGTACCATCGTACAAATATTTTGTAGACAGGCCAAGTGGGAAGGGTTATAGCTCTTCTTAATTCCTTACCCACAGAAATAGACATCTTTTGTATATCCCTTTGGCAGCTAAAAAGGCAACTCCTTGCTATCTCATGTTTATCATAATGTGTCTTTTATTGAGTTTTATATTTTTATGTTTTTTTTTCTTGTTCAATGTTAGCATTAATTTAGTTATGTAATTCATTTATTTACTCTAGCTTCATTATTCAAGGGCGAATTGGATTCGTATGTAATGCTGTTGAATACTATTTGAAAATAATAAATAATAATCTTGTAAATCTTTGAAATAATACACAAAATTTTAACGAAAAAAAAACCGACTCCATTTTTTTATATAATTGCGGCAGCCATGTCATACTTTAGAATGGGCTATTATAATAAAAAGCGTATACAAAATTTTGGGTCTGTGCTGTTGACCGTTGAGGAGTTCCCCTTTTGAAGCTAACCCTGGGTGCAGCAGTCTTGTCTTGGTGAAACTTAGAACGGGCTGTCGTAATTGAATGCATATACAAAATTTTGGGTCTGTGCTGTTGACCGCTGAGGAGTCCCCTCGTCGGGAGCCAACCCAGGGCGTAGAATCAGGTCATCCTTACCATAAAAAATGCATTATCATCGGCATTGAACCAACATGTTACTTTTCAACTTCATATGAATATATTTGAGGAATTCCTTCAATTCATCATGGATCGGGGATCCCATCATCAGAACAGGATTTTGATAAAAAATACCACTATTTGGGCTATGATACGATATTCACAAAAACACGGCTATGATACGATATTCCATCATGGATTACCAGTGCCTATCCGGCTTCATCATCAGACCTTGAAACCTAATCGTGGTCAAAGTTAATTCCAAGACTTTTCTAACAAGTCCAAACACAGCTATGATACGATGTTCCATCATGAAGTTCCAGTTCATATCTTCCGACTCCATCAGCAGATCAGTTCGACAGTACCATATTATTGTATTGTCATCAGAACTACATACAGCTGCCAATTTTCATGACGCTACCATCCAAGAAGATCAAAATTGCAATGGCTTCGTATACGGGACCGGAGAAATTTGCATATCCTTTCACTTCTATATAATGTCCTACACAACCCTACATCTCCCTCCTACCTCAACGAGGCTTTTACCGGATTAGGAAGTCATGGTCTCCCACTTCGTTCAAGTCAGAATAATATCCTACGTATCCCAAAACACAATACCACTTTTTTTTCCTACTCCTTCTCCGTACATGCAGCTCGACTGTGGAATCAGCTTCCTTTTAACTATTCGAGGCGCTAGCTCGCTGTTCACCTTTAAGCAATCATTGAAAAAGCACTTCCTTTCACAATAAATATTAATCATAAATTCTAACCTTTCCGCTATCCCCTCCCTTTCCTTACCTTATTTTGGCAGTTTATTTATTTACTTATTTATTTATTTGTTAATATATCAAAATATGTATGTATATACATATACATACATATAATATATCAAACTCAAAAATTTATTTATATATGTACATTTTACTTTAGATACACACACAATGTATATTATATGCTATAATTTCAAATTTAATTTTAGGCTATAATTTGTTGCCTACTCTTCTTTTCACACCAGCATGTTGGTTGACTGGAAGATATTGCTGTAGTGTAGCAATAAGTCCGCCATTGTACCTTATTTTATTGTGCAATAAAGAGATTTTCATTTCATTTTCATTTCATTTCATTCATTTCATTTCATGGTTAAATTAGTTACCTTAGATTCCATTACATAGTTAGTTATATACAGGTCGACCTAATAAAAGCGTGTTAAAAATGGGACCAATCTGTAAGTATATCCTGAGGTAACAAAACGAGAGTTCTGAGGTAACAAGTATTTAAAAAAAACGATATAACCGTATTGATAAACTCCTCCTTTTTTTAAAGACGGTTAAGGATCCCTTCCGAGTTGACGCGACTAAAAATTTAGATATTTTTGAAATGCCACGCGCCCGCGCGCTTTCGATATATACATAAAGATGTATAGGTATACCGCGGCGACAAGGGAATACGTCCCACCGTTGGGAGTGACCAATTACGAATGACGATTTCGGCTTTGCGCGTCGTCTAATATAGTCGATTTGGCTTTTCAATTATAATATAATAAGTTATCAAATAAATATTTTTTTATAAACTAAAAATTAGATTACAATAATAAAATAACTTAAGATCACTGTGTTATTTTTTATATCACTCAAAAGTATCTTTAATAAATATAAAAAAATAATGTTTGGCCATAACATTTTTGGAAATTACGTAAATTCAAATATTTCCATAGCAGCACTGATCTTCATTCTTCGCTAAACATAAGAAAAGGAGTATTACATTATGTGTGATTGTTTATTAAATAACAATATAAATAAATAAAATAAACAATATACGCATGTTTTACGAGTTATAAATCTCTTGTTTTCTTTATTATTACCGCAAAAGCGGTTTATTATTACCGCAACAATAACAAAGGTATTTTAGCAACTGGGTAGGTAAAAATGGTCACTCGGTCGTTACGTAACGTTTAGGGAGGAGGAGGGGGGGGGTACAGAAAAACGTTACCGTTACATGAGGGGGAGGAAGGGTCAAAAATCTTCAAAAATTGCGTTACGTAATACTTGAACGCCCCCATACCAGACAGTAGCTTCTCTTAGGACAGAATTGAAATCGAAGCGAATACGCACGAGTCGTTAAGGCTCGGATAAGGCCGCCAGATGTCCACTACTCGGTCCCAAACGTCCAAAAATGTCACCAGCCTTTACCTGCGCGAAACGCTAACCAAAGGCGTTCGTCGAGACGTACCCCTCTGCCCACATTTCTCGCACTCTCATCCCGCAATGCCCTGTAGCTCGAAAGTAAACCTACTGTTTGGTATACTGTGGTAGTGCGCAGTAACATAGATACACGGCAAGAGATGGCACTAGCCGCCCTCAACTTTAAGCGATGAAAATACAATTATAACAAATAAAAAAAGGTAGACCGATTTCAACCACAATCTTTTCAACTCTTACCATGACCAAATGATGCCTACATTCCATATTTCAGTTCAATCGTATGAAGCGTTTAGGCGGTATCGCGTAGGAATATACACACACACACACACACACACACACACACACACAAAGACTCACAGACAGACTTCGCCATAACTATATCCTGGGTCAACATAAATATATCCAACTTCATCTCGAATATTTTTTTAGGCGGGTTGACAAAACTTAAATATATATATATATATATATATATATATATATATATATATATATATATATATATATATATATATATATATATATATATATATATATATATATATATATATATATATATATATATATATATATATATATATATATATATATATATATATATATATATATATATATATATATATATATATATATATATATATATATATATATATATATATATATACATATACATATACATATACATATACATATACATATACATATACATATACATATACATATACATATACATATACATATACATATACATATACATATACATATACATATACATATACATATACATATACATATACATATACATATACATATACATATACATATACATATACATATACATATACATATACATATACATATACATATACATATACATATACATATACATATACATATACATATACATATACATATACATATACATATACATATACATATACATATACATATACATATACATATACATATACATATACATATACATATATATATATATATATATATATATATATATATATATATATATATATATATATATATATATATATATATATATATATATATATATATATATATATATATAAGGTACAGTTGGGGACTGAGCTAAATGTAAGCGGTGGCTGAGGTGCGGGGACCGGCGTTCGGTCTCCCCACCACAGATATTAGTAGGGCGGTGTCGACTACTACGAGCGAACATGACACCCCAGGCTGGTATAACGATATATAATCATTCTTTCAGTCGTGGGATGAGCGTAGAAGACTTAGAGACAAGACAATCTACTGTCTAGCTCGCCAGCAGGCCGTTAAAAGTCCGACACCTTACGGCGAGGCATCGGGAAATGTACCCAGCGGGCAGCCTCGCCCCCTAACTACCAGTGTTGGTAAGATATCTCCGTCTGGAATTAACCTTCAGGATACCTCCGTCCTCCCGACTGGTATCTACCTGTTGTATTACAGCGGTAATTCAATTAAAATTTACCGCGGACCTGGGCGTTCTTTGCACGTAGTGCTACACGGGATCGAGTGGCGCAAGGTCATTTCAAGAGTGGCAAGAGTGACTAGAGTTGTCAACTACAACGGGCGAGCCCGTCACCTCAGGAAGTTTTAACGATTAGTCGTTCTCTCTCCCTGGAGTGATCGCAGAAGATTTAAACAGTCCACCGCCAAGCTCCGCCACAAACCCGTAAGAGGCCAACGCCTCAACCGCGAGATAGCCAGGAGTGTTACCCAGCGGACTTACACTCTTGCCCTTACTTCCAATTGCGACCAGATTACTTCAGTCTCTCGATTGGTTACGAGTTCGAGGTCGCTTGCGCGGTCCTCTCCTTTACGAAGCGGTGAAACGGTGTATACCGAATCTATCGCGGACCACGGCATCCTTTGCCCGGCTGTTCACCCAGGATCGGGAAAGTCGATGGTCGTTTCAAGAGCAGTCGCCGAAGGTCCGCAACCACCCCCGCTCTATCGGAAACAGTACTGCTATCAGACTCCCCCGACTGTTAGTCAGAGTCGGGAGCTAACGGGCCCATGATGAGTTGGCCACGATGACCCATGTGTTCAGGGTCGGTCACACTCACGGGTCAACACCCATTCGACGGCCTCCACGCACGGGGTGCGAACCTGGGTAGGACTCTGGCCAGCGAACCAGTTTCCCCTGGGAATCAAACCTCTGGCGCTCCTGGACGGTCTGCGCACCGTGCGGCGCAAGCCAATCGATTGTGCACTCCGACTAACAGTTAAGAGTTTCAAGGCGATAGGTGAGGGCAGCAAACCCCGCCCACCGCCCGGGCAGTTATAACGACGAGGGTCGTCTTGTCTGCCCGGGATGTCGTGCTACGACAACCCTGCGCGTACCAGAAGGGTAGAACGCGCAGGGGGTGAAATAGGGTAAACCACCCCCCCCGTACCGCCCCGAGAACCCATTTATTTAAAATAAAAGATATTTACAAAGTAAAAATTTACAAAAATAATACTAAATTTACCATATTCACAATAGAAAAGAAAAGAAAAAAAACAACAAATATCACAAATTTAGGGCCGGTGAGCGGGGTAGAGGACGCTCCGGAAACGATGATGGTGGAGGCGCACGGTCCGTGGGCAGGTCTCGGAGCAGCCACGGGGGGGAGGAATCCCTGGATCCTGCAAAGAACGAAACGCCCCTCGGGGCGGTAAAGAGACGGACACAAAGACGGGCACTCCGACTAACAGTCGGGGGAGTCTGGAAGCTGTATTGTTTCCTATAGAGCGGGGGTGGTTGCGTACCTTACGGCGACTGCTCTTGAATTGACCATTGGCCATCCGATCCTGGTTCAGAGCCGGGCAAAGGACGCCATGGTCCGCGATAGATTCGGTATACACCGTTTCACCGCTTCATAAGGAAGAGGACCGCGCAAGCGACCTCGAACTCGGAATCAATCGAGAGACCGGAGAAATCTGGACACAATTGGAAGTGAGGGCGCGAGTATCTCGATCCCGCCGGATTTATTCCTGGCTAACTCGCGGTAAGGCGTTGGACTCCCACGGGTTGTGGCGTAGCTAGACGTTGGATTGTTATTGTCCAAAGTCTTCTACGCTCACTGCAGGGCGATAGAACGACTAATCGTTAAAACGTCCTGTGGTGACGGGCTCGCCCGTTGTAGTCGACACCGCAAGAAGATGTTAGTCAGAGTGCGCAATCGATTGGCTTATGCCGCACGGAGCGCAGACCGTCCAGGAGCGCCAGAAGGTCGATCCTAGGGGAAACTAACCCTAGGCACATACATAACCATAGACATAACCACAGACATTAGTGCTGTGACATCACTAGCCCGGTGCTACTCGACAGTCGACAGCGCGGTGTCGTACGCTAAAGAAAGGACGCGTGTTCTACGAACGCTGGACCCGTTTTAGTATCTACTACACTACACTAATATTGAACATTATAAAAAGATTAATTAATGTTTGGAACTATGAGTGTCATCTACACTTTGCGTTCCGTATAAAATCCTAGCTGCTAAATCGTACTACGGCGTCGTGCATTTTGATATGCTATATTATCAATGCAAGTACCACAGTATATAGACAGTGGCTTCACTTGAAACAACATTGAAATCGGAGCGAGTGATGTCATGAGTCCTAAGGGCTCGCATGCATCAATATATAAGGCCTAGATATGCCCTCAGTTACAAATGGGTTGGGTCATATACAATAAAACTGCACTGCGTTGGGTTTTCGTGGCCAAACAAAATAAATCTTTTATTATTACGCACACGAAACCCACTTGACAACTCCTGAGTGATAATTTGAATGTACCTAGGATGAAGACGACTTTCGGACAGCGACACTACTCTTTCATAGGTACAAGACTTTACAATAAAATAAGCAGTGACATAAAAACCAGCCCCAATTGTCATTTGTTTAAAAGCAAAAAAAATAAATGGCTGTTGCAAGAAGAGCGTTTATCTATCCATGCCATGATCGATGTAGTAGAATAAGTTGAAGCGTACTTAATATATATTGTGTATATATGTATGTATGTGTGCATATGTGTATTCTAATGTATTTAGTATTTCTATTTCCTATATAATATTGTAATTTTTATTATTTTTTTATTATTATATATATTTTTTAATTATTATTACTTTTATTGTGTTTGGTTGATTCATCGACCCTCGTTTTAAATGTAATTATATAAATTACTTGCCCTGGAACGGGTATATCCCAGTTGGGCAGCACTAGCCAGTGAATGAAAGAGGAAAGTTTTTGCCATTTGTTTTTATATTATACTTATGGTTAATTTGATAATTCCAATAAAATAAATAAATAAATAAATAAATAAATATCCGTTGCGCGTAAAACCATGTGACAGATAGAGAGCAAGTCACTGAACAGTATGCAAGAGAATAGCACGGCAATATTTGTCGCGGGATCGCTCACACTGCCCGGTGGCATAGTGGTTAAGTTGCCTGATCTTACATTGTTGGGTCCCGGGTTCGATTCCCGGCTGGGTAACCATTTTCTGTTGGCATTTTCAAATCTGTCGACTAAATGCAATAACTAGACACCTACACACACGTGTTATCCGCACACATACATATAAACACGTCATAGTAGGTTTGGTTGTAAGAGATTGTCATATGATAATAAACTTGTACCCATTGTGAAATTTCCCAATAAAGAGTAAAAGCAAGAGTACAAACACACCGGCAGAACTACTACTGGCAACGATCTGTACCTATTGGTTTTGAAGTGGTCATTTTCTATCCTATCTAGGCCCTTATATATCGATGCTCGCATATGGCCGCTACTATAAGAAAGGTGAAATATAAGTCTATGCTATAAGAAAGGTGAAATTTCTGGCTGGCGAACATGCAGCGATCAGTGCAATGTGTATCACTCCTGCTTCCATTCAAAGATGTCTTATGCGATACTACTATGGGGTAATGCAACCGATATCCATCGCGTTTTTGTGCTACAAAAGCAAGCCGTTAGGACAATTTTTGGTGTAAGCAGAGAAACACATTGCGCCCCTTTTTTTATTAAAGCTGGTATCCTTACCATGTCGTCCATGTACATATATCAGTGCTTTTATACGCCAAAGAGAATCTTTTAAATTGCGAGCTTCACTCCACTCGACATAGCCATAATACGCGACATAAAAACAATGTATTATTGCCTAAAGTACGCTTGACTAAATATCAAAAAACATTTTTATTTATTAGTTTTAAATTGTTCAATGCTTTGCCTCCATCGACGAGAAGACTTGAGATGGCAGCATATAAAATCTGCCTGAAAAATCAGTTAGTCAAACATGCCCTTTACAAACTGGACGACTTTTATGATATTGCGTCCACAATTGCTTGATTATAAATAACCATATTACGACTATACTTTCGCACTAAGTTTTAGATTTTATTGACATTGTTTTTAATTACGCATGTTTCAGAAATTTTCTTTTTCATTGTATTGATTATTATTTATTGTTTGATTATTGATTATTTTGTAAATTTGACTATTTTTAAGTAATCACCTTTGATTAAAATTATTTTTTTTTCCTTTTAATTAATCAAAGCGGTTTTATCATCCGGTAAATGATGATTGTAAAATTTGACATGTTCCTTAGTATTGTGAAATGCTTTTATGGAATGAATAAATGATGATGATGATGATGATGATGACTACACCGACGCAGATATTTAAAGGTTTGAGAAACTTACAACCTGCAACCGCGCGTAACGCCAACCAATGGCGTTCGGCGAGACGTATTCCTCCGCTCACTTCCCTTGCACCTCCTCCCCGCATCGCCCTGCCGCTCGAGAGTGTGCTTACTGTTTCTAACTCCGCAAACTGTTCTATTACTAACCTCGCAGACGCAGGCGACCTGCTCTTGCGTGAAACCGAAGCTGGGCAGAGGCGCTTCTCTGCCTGGGCTCGGCTCCCGCTCGGCAATAGCGCTGCTCCCGCCGCCGGCGCCTCCTCCGCCGCCCCACTCAGACGCGGCCAGCATCCTCAGGAGCTACGACGATGGTACACCATTCAACACTGACACTTCACATCACTGCACTGTTGTACACTAACACTGCATTTGACGACTCCTGGAAAAAAGAGAAAAAAACATTGGTTGTTAGGCCCCGAAAAAGATAAAAAGCTGAAAGGATTAGTAGTTTCCAAAACCTGAAAAAAATAAAGTCGGTTGTATCACCCCAAGACTTCCCCGGCAATCGGATAACCCCCCCCCCCCCCCGCGCTTAACCCTTATCTCTTCTTTACCTCCTTCCAATTTCAAGTGAATATGAATAAGGCAGCTAAAAAGGCAACTCCCTGCTATCTCATGTTTATCATAATCAGTCTTTTATTTAGTTTTATATTTTTATGTTTTTTTCTTGTTCAATGTTAGCATTAATTTAGTTATGTAGTCATTTATTTTTAGACTTACTCTCCAGCTTTAATATTCAACGGCGAATTGGATTCATCTGTAATGCCCTTGAATACTATTTGAAACTAATAAATAAATAAATAAATGAGCAAAAGTATTATTTTTAAATACTACTTTGTAGTATTTAAAAGTAAAAGTAAAATAGTAATTTCTAGTACCTACTTCCAGTTCCGTGCTTTCAAAATGGTATTTTCCAAAAATAATGCAGTATTTTCTTATATGTGGCGGTATTTAAAAAAAATGTATCGCTTGTAGGTATATGAGATATTCCAACCGATTTCAACTGTTTGTCTGTCTGGCTGTGTGTATTCCTCCACGATAACGCCCAAACGCTTCATCCGATTGCAGGGTTGGCTTGATTTTCCCCAACCCGAAAAAACCCACTGGATTAAATTGGGTAAAACCCACCTGAAGTTTTGGGTTTTTGATGAATGTGGGTTTTTGAAAAAATACTTGTTTATAATAATTAAATCAATGAATGGATATAGCATTTATAATATATTTTATCAAAATGAAAAAAGGATGTATTTTGACACACCCAGTCTGTTCAGTAATTTACTCCAGACCATTCCAAAGTTGAGAAGTCTTTCAATTGATGCAGAACTGGCCGGACAAGTGTACCTAATGCCGACTACTTCTGGCATGATTTATAAGATAACTTATGGATAATATCATTACGTGGAAAGACAGCAGAAGATGCAAAAACACGGTAGAACACTCAACTTGATTTATTACAAAACTATTACAATACTCTGCAAGCGATAACGACCCTTATACACACTTCAATATACGCTATTTAGTTCTAAAATCGTTTGCACTACTACTCAATACTCTCGCGCCGAAACGCTGCCAGCATTACTTTCAAATACTTTCGCGCCGAAACAGCGCCACTAGCGGTTGTTAGTGTTAACTCTTATCCTGTTGTGAAAATAAAGGGGATCTCCCCGACAACTGACAATAACGATTTTCGGGGAAATTCCCTTCATGGTCGTGTTACAACTTTATTCAGTAGTAAATAGATTTGGATTGGGAGAAAAAATGCAATAAAATAAAACTAAATGTAAAATTAAAATATATTAATTTAAAATTCTCATTGACTCCGAAAAAACCCGAAATTCCCCAAAAAAGCCCGAAAATCCCCGAAAAAACCCGAAATAACCCAGTGGGCAGATATTTTTTGATAAAACCCGGGTTTTTGCCAACCCTGTCCGATTGAGCTTAAATTTGGTATTCAGGCATCGTTTGGTCATGGCAACAGTTGAAAAGATTGTGGTTGGAATCGGTCTACCAGGTGTTAGCCAAAATCACACTGTGAAATTTAGTTAAAATATCTGATTTACAAGCTAAGCTAATCTATACTAATATTATAAAGAGGTAAAATTTGTGACGGTGTAGGAAGTATTCTCTGGATCTACTGAACCTATTTTGAAAATTCTTTTTCCAATAGAAAGCCACGTTATTTGTGAGTGTCATATTAATCCAAAAAATTAAAAGACTTTTTCGTGGTAGTCGGATTTGCAAAGTAAGTCGGAGAATAAGCGGTCGAACGAAAACGTTTCTAACTAACGCTGCCTTAACGATGAGAGATATATGATTAGGTTCTAGAGAAAAGTTGTAGAGCTTGATAATGCCTATAAAAAAGTCAGCAACAGCATACATATGTCTAACTTTTATATTTAAGTCACAAAAAGTAGTATTTTTATATTTAAAAAAATATTTAAATCGTTAGGTCATGTTTATTGGTCATATTATCAACAATTATGAATTCTTATCAAAATAAGTAAATTTATCGTCTCAAGTGTTTAAAACAAAAGACTTTTCCCTTTTGCTGCATAAATGGTTAAAGAGATAAGACACTCACAAGAAGACACTCACAAATAACGGTATTATAGTCAAATTGGCATGTAAATACATACATACATATGCAGTAAAAATATAACCCTTCTTTTGGCAGGCAGGAAATAAATCATAGCACTCAGTACTAACCGAACCACACTCATAATTTCATCACAGGTAAAATGTTTTACCGCCCAACGAAGTGGGCACGGGTCAGCTAGTAATATATAAAATCCGTTACACATTTTAATTAAATATTAACGCTATTTGTTGGCGCTTGGCCTAAGCAAGGCCTTACCCAAGAAACGAACCGCGCCGCCTGAGGCGTCACAATGGAACCCAAACGGGTTCGTCCACCGGCCCAGAGATTGAAAAGTGGTTGAAATCTGTCCACCTGGGGCGAACTAGTCACATAATATCATCCTCAAAATATTGGACGTAGAGACTTGACTTAGGTACACAGACACTTAAGATACACAGACACTTAAGATACACATAAGAATATATCATATATAAACAACTAATAATATTTTAATTTAGCTATATTCCTAGGGGAAACTAGCCTTAAGGCCAAAGTCCTGCCCGGGCTCGCAATTCATGCGTGGAGGCCGCCGGATGGGTGTTGACCCGTGAGTGTGACCAACCCTGAACAGAATGGGTCTTCGTGGCCAACTCAGCAAGAGCCCATTAGCTTCGTACCTACCACAGCCGGTCGTTAGTCCGGAATCCACTGCTCACCCCCCAGAAGTGTAATAATACTATATGATGGGCCCGACTCCGGTCGGTGAATTCCATGGCAGCTGCGTTTGTATTTTATTTTATTAATTAATGTTTTAATTTTTGATTTTTCATCATATTTTTTTTTGTATAAATAATATTGGTGTAAATTATAAACGGCATTAGTCTTCATTATGCACAATATAAATCGTAACATACTGTAATTTACCTAGAATAAATAAATAAATAAATAATCCAATATTACCGCCGTCTGTTGGCGCTTAGCCTAGAAACGGACCGCGCCGGACGACCAGGCGCCTATTGCCCCCCCCCCCCCCGCGCGCTCTGCCTCCTTCAGGCGCCGCCCAACCGGGTTTATCCGCCGGCCGAGAGAGGGCGCGCATTGATTTTATTATGGCTCTCTTTCAGATATATGGTTTGAATTTATGAAATTAATATTTACATTTACATTTACATTGTCGTCGTGTCCAATTGACGGCTAAAGACCGCTCTTGGACGTGTCAAAATAATTGGGTTAGGTAGTAAATCTCGTTACTACTCTTTACTGAACATACATAGGTAGTTAAGAATTTACTACTAGATTGTCTTACTATAAATATAAATAATCAAAATAGAAGCCTAATATTTGAAGTAATTAGTAATTCGACAAGATACATAGTAAAATTATTCATCGTAATATTCAAATTGTCAGTAAAATGTTAAATAATCAAATTAAATCTACGTTATGCATTTTAAACTAAAAGTACATATATAAGACCATATAAAATAATCGGACAATAAGGCTCTACTTTTTAATTAATTTAAATGGGCACAATATTTGAAAAATCATGGCCCTCAAATTCGTCTAGATTATAGAAAGGGTGGCCTATGAGCATCTCCTTGATGTTTTTTTTTTATTTTATGTCATCCAGCTGTTTAAATTTTGTAGGGAGTAGATTATAGAATTTAATGCTAAGGTACAAGTAGCTTTTCTGTACTTTTGCCAGTCGTATTTGTGGTACGCATAAAAGGGAGCTACCGCGGGTAAGATGCGAGTGAATGTCTGCATTAATTGCAGTTTCTGCGAGGTGCTGTCTAGCATACATTAGACACTGGTATATGAACGCCGAATACATAGTCATTACCCTTGCCTTGCTGAAATATTCTTCGCATGAGGTCCTAGTCGTTACCTGATACATGCTGCGCAGTGCTCTCTTATGCAAAAGAGAGCACTGCGCAGATTAATCAGTCCTTGGCTACTTGCCGGGAAAGTTTCGGGGTGACACAACCGATTTTTGTTGTTTGTATTTGCTCGGAGAAAACTTTACACTATATGGACTCGCGCGTTCGCCATAGCAATATTGTTTATTTTTCTTCGGAATCGTATTGTTCCTTATCGCTTCTCCATTTATAAGATTTGTTACTATTTATTCAACGTCATTCGTAACAGGCGATGTTGATTTGAACAGTTCTATGAATGATTACAATAGGCTATTTCTAAGAACACAGCTGGTGGCATATTTTCCCAGGTCACGTCTGACGTTGTTCTGGTTTTTTAACCGACTTCACAAAAAGGAGAAGGTTACCAATTCTGTTGTATTTTTATTTTTTTAATGTTTGTTACCTCAGAACTCTGCCATTTATGAACCGAGTTGAAACATTCTTATTTCATTTGACTTGCAGATTGGTCCCATTTTTATCAAAATCATGTTCTGATGATGGGATCCATGAGGGATTGAGGGAAATCCTCAAATATTATCATATAAAGTTGAAAATGTACATGTTGATTCAATTCCGATGGCAACGCATTTCTTTTATGGTATGCATGGCCTGATTCTACACCCTGGGTTGGCTCCCGACGAGGGGACTCCTCAACGGTCAACAGCACAGAGACGAAATTTTTTATACTCATTCAGTTAGGATAGCCCGTTCTAAGCAGGGTTGGCTTGATTTTCCCCAACCCGAAAAAACCCACTGGGTTAAATTGGGTAAAACCCACCTGAAAAAACCCAAGGGTTTTTGACGAATGTG
Source organism: Micropterix aruncella (assembly GCA_944548615.1). NCBI lineage: Eukaryota > Metazoa > Arthropoda > Insecta > Lepidoptera > Micropterigidae > Micropterix > Micropterix aruncella. The sequence goes on along the minus strand of OX155978.1, from coordinate 16,069,596 downwards.
GGTTTTAAAAAAAATACTTGTTTATAATAATTAAATCAATGGATATAGCATTTATATGATATTTTACCAAAAAGAAAAAAAAGGATGTATTTTGACACACCCAGTCTGTTCCGTAATTTACTCCAGACCATTCCAAATGTTGAGAAGTCTTTCAATTGATGCAGAACTGGCCGGACAAGTGTAATGCCAACTACTTTTGGCATGGATAATATTGTTACGTGGATAGGCAGCAGATGCAAAAACACGGTAGAACACTCAACTTGATTTATTACAAAACTATTACAATGCTCTTCAAGCGATAAAGACCCTTATATACACTTCAATATACACTATTTAGTTCTAAAATCGTTTGCACTACTACTCAATACTTTCGCACCGAAACGCTGCCAGCACTACTTCTCAGTACCTACTTTCGCGCCGAAACAGCGCCACTAGCTGTTGTTAGTGTTAACTCTTATCCTGTTGTGAAAATAAAGGGGATCTCACACTCACAACTGACAATAACGATTTTCGGGGAAATTCCCTTCATGGTAGTGTTACAACTTTATTCAGTAGTAAATAGATTTGGATTGGGAGAAAAAATGCAATAAAATGGTAATAAAATAAAATAAAATGTAAAATTAACATATATTAATTTAAAATTCTCATTAACTCCGAAAAAACCCGAAATTCCCCAAAAAAGCCCGAAAATCCCCGAAATAACCCAGTGGGCAGATATTTTTTGATAAAACCCGGGTTTTTGCCAACCCTGGTTCTAAGTTTTACCATGACATGGCTGCTGCACTCAGAGTTGGCTCCCGACGAGGGGACTCCTTAACGGTTAACAGCACAGAGACGAAATTTTGTATACGCATTCAATTATGATAGCCCGGTCTAAGTATCACAATGACAGGGCTGCTGCACTCATAAGAGTCGGTTTTTTTTTATTAAAATGTTATGTTACACGACTGCCAAACAAAAAAGGAGTGTTATGTGTTCAGGGTTAGTTTATGTATGTTTTCCGTTTCTTTATTCAACCATAACGTCTAACTAAATGATCGAAACGATTTAGAAGAATGTAGTATTGTTAGAATCGTTATGTCATCCCGAGTGCCATACGGTAAATTAACTGTTCAAATTGATTATATATCTACAAAAATTAGACAACTTGGCTACGTGTTTAGGAATCTCCGCAACATATTGGACCGACATAAGAGGGTAATCAATAGAAGGCCCCTACGATATGATTCCAACATGCTATTCAAAAAAAGTAAGGTGTTCGATATACGCCAGCTGTTTGTGAAACAGTCACTAATGTTTTTCCATCGAACTTAAGATAAACGACCACGAAGCCAGCAAAACCGAACTACAAGAGCATCTGCAGGTCTGAATTATGCCGTTCCCCGAGTTAATTCTTCATTTGCCTAAAGACAATTCAACTATATAGCACCTAAAATTTCAACCGTCTTGACGACAAAATAAAGGAAATAGAAAATACCATTTTATTCAAAAAAAATATTAGAAAATGGCTGTTTCCGCCGCCTTATAAAGGCCGAAAGATGACGCAATCCAAAATATTCCGAGTAAAAATGTTGTTCAATGTAACTGATTTGACAAAGTAGTTAAAATTCATGCTAATTCAGCGCTTCACGAGGTGGAACAATGGCTGTATTGAGGTCAGTGCATTTCACTGGAATTCAATGCATTTGTTGACTGGCATATACGATACTTAAGGATCGTTATATGTCAATAAATTAATATAAATATATCGTGGTTAGTGTCAAATGGAAGGTCTGATTAAGTACATTCCGAAAATATTGTTGTATCTACATGGATAAATACATAAACCACAAATATTTTATAAAAACAGTAATAAAAATAATGATAAATACAGTATTTCACTTTTTGTAACGAAAATCGTGTTTCTTATTCATTTTTATATATTTATTTCCTTGTTGCTTTCAGTCATCTGACAGGTGTTTTGAAACATTGGTAGGACCTGTTCGGAAAGGTAGTTGCGGATATAGTAAAGGGTCCGCCAAATAACTTTTTTTTTTGAAAATGCTATAAAAAAAAACTACTGAATATTTTTTCAAATTTCTTTTTTTATTTGAAAGTACAATCCCTCCGGTTAATGATGGAAAATAATTTCATTCAAATGGCTGCCTCGGCTGGCCATACAGTAGCCTACACGATGGGTCCAATTTTTAGGTACATTATCGATTGTATGCAGCTGTATTTCACCAATGGCTTCACGAATATTGTCCTTTAAAGCGTCAATTGTCTCTGGTTTGTCGGCGTAACACTTATCTTTGACGGCACCCCACAAAAAGTAGTCCAACGGTGTCAAATCGCAGCTCCGAGGTGGCCAAACGACATCAGCTCTGAGGCTGATAATGCGATTTTCAAAAACAGGGCGCAAAACATCAAGTGTAGCGTTGGCTGTGTGGCACGTAGCGCCGTCCTGTTGAAACCAAATGTTGCCAATATCCTCCTCTTCAATTTCTGTGAACAAAAATTCGTTCAACATGGCCCGATAACGATCGCCATTGACGGTAACGGCCACTCCTTGCTCATTTTCGAAGAAAAATGGCCCAATTATGCCTCTGGACCAAAATCCGCACCAAACAGTGACTCGTTTTGGGTGCACCGGCTTTTCAATGAATGCGTGCGGGTTTTCTGTGCCCCAAATGCGACAATTCTGCTTGTGTACATACCCGCCAAGATGGAAATGAGCTTCATCTGAAAAGATGATTTTTTTGGCAAAATCCGCATCTTCTGCAAGTCGATCGCAGGCCCACTTAGCGAAGCGAAAACGCATTGGATGGTCAGTTGGCTTCAACTCCTGAAACAATTGGACTTTGTACGGCGTCATACCAAGGTCTTTACGCAAAATTCGTCTCAATGATGTCTGCGAAATGTCCAATTGTTGAGAACGACGGTGAACTGATGTTGATGGCGATTCACGCACACTTTCGGCCACAGCAGCAATATTCTCGGGTGTACGCACTGTTTTTGGCTTTTCACGCATTGGTTTATCGATGAGGATGCCAGTTTCTTTCACTTTTTTCAAAAGGTAACGAACATACGGAGCTGACGGTGCTTCTCTTCTTCCAAAATCCGTACGCAATTTTCGCACACATCTGCAACATTACCATGATTTTCAAAGTAATGTCGCAAGATTTCCCAGCGTTGTTCAAGCGTATACACAACCATATTCGTTCAGCGGAAGGATAAAACTAATTATCTGTCAAATCAGACATGAGGTAAGTGTTGCCATACACGAAATAAGCACTAGTTGAAAAAAAAAAACGTTACATGGCGAACGCTGTAGCTTCCTCCTTTCCTTTGACGGGCTAAGTACTGCGATGCCATAATGCTTTTATTTTTGGTTTTTATGATTTATTTAATTATTTATTTACCGAATATAATAATAATACAGACCATTCCAAATCGTTAGTTATATTTCAAAACATTTTATTATACACATATTCAATTATGTATTAAGTAAAATTTCTTGTTATTACTAGGTACTACTTTTTTAAGAACTTTTATACGTGGAATGTTACCCAGCGATACTCGGGTATCCGCTTCCTACCCCCTCCTCTTTCTCCCCCCCCCCCCTCCTTGTAGCCTATGTTACTCACCATTCCTTCAGCCATCTAAATTACATTGGTTCTGTTATGGCGGTTGATGTGATGCAACGCCATTTACTGCCGAGTTAGATCAACGTGGATAGCGGGAATATCGGTTCTCAAATACTTATTTATGTATACCATTTTTACGGCGATTGGTTGAACGGTATCTAAGTTGGTTGCAGCGCCATCTGGTGGCGAATTACAATACAGTTGATAGTACAGATATATTGAAGCTATCCTAAGTTATGCCATTACGATCTGGGGAAATTGTTATGTTTGTCATAGGGAACCCATATTTATACTTCAAAGAGAGCAGTGCGAATAATTGCAAAGGTGAAAAGGGAAGAGTCGTGTCGACCCATTTCGGGACGGAGACAAATACAAATACATGAAAATCGGTCCATCCGTTCTCGAGTTATAAGTGTTCAAACAAACCCGACTTTGTTTTGTATATATAGATATAGATATATAAAACAAATATGTATAAGAAAAAAATCCGAAAAAATAAAATATATGGGAAAATGTTTTTTCTTTATTTTATTTTTCCAATGTTTTTAATGAAATTCTTGACGGAGACAAATACAACAAATAAAAAACCATGAAAATCGGTCCATCCGTTCTCGAGTTATAAGTGAACAAACCCGACTTTGTTTTATATGTATATATAGATGTAATCAATGATAATACAAAGTAACAAATCGCAGCGACTCGAGAGTCGAGAGTATCCGTAAATAGGGCTGCTGGTAGGTATATAGTACGGGATTGCTCAACACGTTGGTCATCATATGTGCCATTGCCATTTCTCTCTCGCTCTTTCCCATACAAATTTCACACGTCACAGTGGTACCGACTCGCTTCTACCACAACGGTGTGGCCCAACATTGCCCGACGTGTAGAGCGAGCTTTAGACAAATCCAGAAGTTTCTATCGCATAATATTCAAAACACTGACAATCGGTTAAAAACAATCTTTATTCCCCACCCCAGTTTTTTTATGGCACTGATTTTATAATATGATACCTCCTTTAGGCAGGGGTTGTCTACCATTTCAACTAATACGAAAAATAAAATAGGACTTGCGCTCGGACGGAACCCGCGCGCAATGTAAAATGCAATATTAACCCCTTCTCTCGCGAAGTAAAAATTCAGCTATCACTTTTGCGCGCGACATTTTCGCGCGTAAAATCGACGCGAGTCGACGAACTTGATACAAACGACTATAACTTGTAAACCACTATACAGATCATAAAAAAAATTACTGTAAAATGATCGCATTGAAATTTGACATATAAAAAATTATAACCTGGAAATTGGGGGAGTCGGCCGTTGGTCCCGCAAGGGATGTTAGGGAGTTACCGGGTAGCGAATAGACCTCTTTAACCAGAATGTGTCGTGTTTTTGTGATACAACATGTAAAGGATTAGATGTATTCGTGTTGGGTCTATCGATCGAATTTTTCAATTGACTAATCAATAACGATTGATTTAGTCACGATTGATTTAGTCGCGACTACCGTTAATCACGATTGAAGTAATCGCTACTAAATCAATTAGTCGTTAATCGTCAATCGTCAATCGCGACTAACTTCCTCTTTAGATACCACCCAACAATTTATTCTCGTCGGTCGGAAGGTCGGTCGCGGTCGCGTTTGCGGTCGCGTTTGCGGTCGTGTCGCACCGGCCGCACCGACCGCACCGACCGAACTGACCGACGAAAAAACGCAAAACTGAATTTTACCGCTGTCGAGAATATCAACCGCAAACATTTAATCGTCAATCGTGACTAACGATTGAAACTAACCAATCGTTAGTCGACGATTGACGATTAAACGAATCAATCGTTAGTCGTCAATCGCGATTAGCGTATTCGCGATTAGCGGATGTATTTTAAGATTCCATTAATTTAATTAAAGATTCGATCATATCTAGCCTATCTAGCCTATACTTCATAAGATTTCACTAACTGCCATCCCTCTGTACTGTATTATATGACTATTATATTATATCATACCATTATATGATATCATATTGTGTAATATAAATATTAATAAACAATTATTCATATTTTATTTTCGATTAACTTTTTCGAATTTACCTTATTAATTCAACAATCTTCCCGAAGCAATTAAAAGTAATGAGAACACATCCACTTTCAAAAAATCTCTAACCGATTGGTTGTTGGAGGTGGGTAGGGGCGGTTTAGGGAATATGCTGACTGTTGTATTTTGAATGACAGTATTTAGTACTTAGTATTTAGTTTTTACCATGATAATTTTAAATGACTATTATAGGTATGTAAACGTTATATCAATATGTAATTGATTTATAAATGTATATTATTTTAGTTTTTATTTTTATTTATTTTGGTTTTATTATTATTTTCGTATAAATATATGTATGTGTATGTGTGCATATATGGATATATATTTTATCAATAGATGTATATGAGTATCTATATTTGTATATGCGTAAATATTTGTAGTTTCATATTTGTCGATTTAAAAATAAGTACTAAATATAGTTTAAGTTGACAGTGCACACTTAATATCTAGTCATTAAAAGTCTGCCTAAGAACAGGCCTAGGCCGAGTTAGGCGACTGTGTCAAACATTAAAAATAATGTCGCATCAATTTCTTGCTAACATCTTACTTACAAATTATTTAATATGACATTAATTGTTTACTAGATGTGTTACTAAAATAAATAAATTAAAAAAAACTTTAAAAAATTAACAACATACCTTATTATTTTTTTTCTTATCCGTATAGTATTATTAATCTTATTACATTTTTTACTATCCACGTCCTCGTGTTATTTCTAACTATATTTGTTAACCAGCTTCAAAATAGTAGGAGGTTATTAATCGGTCGTATATTTTTTTAAACATTTCTTACCTCAGAACTCCGTCATTTAAGAACCGATTTGGAAAATTCTTTTTTTATTTAAAAGGATATACTTCTAGATTAATCCCATTTTTATCACAACCCTGTTCTGATGATGGGATCCATGAGGAATTGAGGAAACTCCACAAATATTGTCAAATGAAGTTAAAAAATACATTTTTGTTCGGTTCCGATGACAATGCATTCTTTCATGGTAAGCACGACCTGATTGTACACCCAGGGTTGGCTCCCGACGAAGGGACTCCTCAACGGTCAGCAGTACAGACACAAAACTTTGTATTCGCATTCAGTTATAATAGCCCGTTCTAAATTTTGCCATGACATGGCTGCTGCAACCAGGGTTGGCTTCTAACGAGAGAACTCCTCAACGGTCAGTAGCATTAACACATGTTTTTATATGCATTCAATTACGACAGCCCGTTCTAAGCTTCACCAAGACAGGACTGCAGCACCCAGGATTGGCTTCCAACAAGGGAACTAACTCCTGAATGGTCAACAGCACAGACACGAAATTTTGTATGCGCATTCAATTATGATAGTTCGTTCTACGTTTCACCATGACATGTGAAACGTAGAACGATTTTTTGTTAAAATTATATATTATTATGCAAGCGTTGTAAACTGCCCAAAGGATAGTTAATTAGTTTTGTTTAATTAGGTTTTAAACATACTTGTATCCTGTACCTATTTAATATTTGTAAGTTTACAATAAAATAAAAATAAAGTAAAATAAAGGGAGCTTAAAAAAGATATTTCCGTCTCCATCTCAAATTAGAAATGTTGCGCGTTCACAATACTTTTCCCCCTCGTGGCTTGGTGGGCCAGGTAAAGTAAAATGCAACATTTTATCTAACTTAAGGGTGAGCCTGGTTTAGACGGCCAAAAAAACATGTTTTCATGTTTTTTATAAACTTTTACTTGAAATCTATTCATCAATATTTTACCTCTAGAATCGCTGATAGTTGTAGATTGTTGTGGGAGTTAATGGGCCCTTGCTGAGTTGGCCACGAAGACCCATTCTGTTCAGGGTTGGTCACACTCACGGGTCAACACCTATCCGACTCTTACGGGCTTGTGGCGTAGCTAGACGGTGGACTGTTTTGTCCTCAAGTCTTCCGCGCTCACCACAGGGAGATAGAACGACTAATCGCAAAAACTTCCTGAGGTGACGGGCTCGCCCGCTGTAGTCGACAACCCTAGTTGTAGATTGTTGTAAGTGTAAAAAAACTTACTACTTTACTTTAAAGAAAACTTAAAGGCGTTTTCTAAAAAAACATATTTTTCTGGTTTGCTCCGGTGATAAAATAAAAATACTTGACGGAACGAGTTGTTCCAAACAAAAAAAAATATGTGTTGCACTCGGGGACTGCCGCGGTAAAGCTATTGCATAACATTTTTAACAACTTATGCAATTATAATTATTTATTTATTTTATTTTTTCTGATATCAGATAACTGCGCTCTATCGGAAAACGTTGAAATTATTCCGAACCATTTGCGGCTGCGGAAGCAAATGATTCGGAATAATTTAAACGTCTTCCGATAGATCGCCGCGCACGAATTTTATTCGATAAAGCAAAAAAAACGGATATTATTCTATTCTTTGACTATTCGAAAAAAATCGTAGATAAAAAGATAGGTAATTAAATTATCTTTTAAATGGTGCAGGTTTCATGATAATACGCCATATAGTATTTGCGTAATAGTCGTTTTTGTGTTCGGTTAGACCTAATTTCACAAATTCATTACACTATGTAATATAAACAAAATCTAAAATATTCAAAGCTAAGAATATTAGGAAAATGTTCTTGTTTAACATATATTTTTTTCGAATCGTAAGCAGTACTCGTTTAGACGTAATTATCAGTTTAAAATCATTAATTTTCGTTAAGAAATTTCTTCATTCGGTCGCCGCGCTGGCCTAGGCCCGCGATAAAAGCTATGCAATAGCTTAAAAAATAAACATTATTAAATTCTCTCCTATATGAACTAAAAAAATCAGAAAAAAATGTTTTAATATATGTTTTTTTACTACTTAAACACAAAATTTTGGGGGGAAAATCTATTTTATTTCTTTAAATCTGTGAGGGACCCCCCCTCACTAGACTCCAAGTTGTTCGGTGTGAGGTGGTGGTATCAACTTATGAGTTAACTCCGTATTGAAAGGCGGTTTTGAGTGAAGCAGAAGGTATTTATTGAACCGATTGAAAGTTTGATATTGCCAGTTATAACGCTTCCCGAATAGGTTTTGTTTTCGCGAGTGTATTGATGCGCGACTGCAGTTACGAGGGTATAGGGATGAGGATTGTATTTGTGCTCCTAGTATCTTGTACTGGGCACGGCTCGAGTCTGTGTAATTGCAGACTGATGCTTCGTGACTGGGAAAGATAAGGGAAGGAAACCAAGGAGCCGGACTCGTTGAGCGACCTCGTGAGAGGGGTACCGAGTATGCCGTCGCAACCTTGGGGGAGGTGATCACTCGAGGAATGATACTTTGGTTGCTTTTTCGCTGGTTTATATAGGCCGGGAAATGATGCAATCTGAAATATTCCGAGTAAAAGTATTGTTTCATCGTGCTGATTCATCGCTTCACGAGTCACAATAATAGCTGAATTGTGTCAGTGTATTTCACTGGAAATCGATGCATTTGTTGATCGCATGTAACGGTACTTAAGAGCCGTTACAAATCCTTGAAAAGTTATAAAAGTAATAACTTTTAGTTATTTTTTTTAGTTCACCTAGAAAATACGCATGCAAAAATGTATATCTTAAGTTTGTCTTTTTTGTTTCAGACAAAATGACGCTCGCTATTACCGGCGCGAATAGATACCGTCATTTCTGCAGCGGTAGAAAATGGAAAAAAAATCTCAAAATGGAAAAAAAAATATTTTTCAAATGTTAATCAAACTGATATAAAAGATTCATGATCAGATTTCAACTTTAACATGAAAAACATTTTTTTAGGGTTTCTAAACCAGGCTCCCCCTTAACCCGGCGAGGATGTGGAAGGGTCAATTTGACCCGTGCTCATTTTGTTTTGTGTACAGTATTTTGTCTAGCGGTTGTACCCTACGCTTCTCAGTAGCTGGAGCAATTGAATTTTCCTTCCCTCTGCGAGCTACCACTCAGTCGGCCGCCGCCTGCGAATGGATATAGAAGAGTACGAACGTAGAAAGGGTATTTATGACCCTTCCACAATCACGACGAACCAATTTGTGTTAAAGGCTTTATTTTTCAAAAAAAAATGGCCTCTGACAGTGTTCTATGCAATGCTGAATATGTACTGATGAATACATATGAATGTTTGCGATAGGTGTCATTAGTACATTTGTCAAGAACACATTGTTCCGCTTTTTTAAACGTGTGCTAGGGCGATAGATGATTAATATATTAAAAGACTGAAATAGTCATCTCTAATACAGCACACTTTGCAGTCCCGTCGAGTAGCGGCATAATTTCATGGCAAACCGCGGAAATTTATTGGAATTTCTTGCAATATCGCCGCGCTCAACAAAAAGTACTATAACTATGGAACTACTATAGAAATCATAAAAAAATTACTGTGCAATGATTGCATTGAAATTTCGTACATAGAATATTGAAATCTCATTTTGTAAAACAATTAGAAAATTATGAATAAATATGAGAAAGTAGAAAAAGTGAAAAAAAAACTCGGCATTTCTAACTTGTACTTGTCCTACGGAAAAATACGGAACCCTATTTAGAAATTGATAATACTATCGTGATCTTTATTAGATTCTCTATCAAAGGTAATATTTCGTTTTGCTTATTTACATACAAAAATATTTAGATATTAGCCCATAAAAAAACAATAAAAATTTTGATGATTTCTCGAAAAAAAAATATATGATGTTTGACTATGGAATTTTACCAGAAATATCCGCGAAATGACGCACGAAATTATTCTAGCGGCCGTCTATGTATCTATGGTAATAATGAGATATTTGGTATGGATTTTAGGATGCGTTCGAATTAGACAATAATATTACTGTGCGCTCCGGGTGCAAGCCGCCAATATTGGTCTTTACGTAGTCAACGGTATTCTGATGTGCAACCAAATTTGGTCGTTACGTAGCCGAAGGGTTTACGAAGCCGAAATATTAGTTTTATGAAATAGCTTGTTTTTGTTAATTTTTTAAAAGATGTAACGGAGAGTACTGCTTAAGTTGATTATTTTTTAGATTTTTTTATGTTCAAAATAATAAAACTTGTCTACGCATAATGCTATTTTTTATTATTTTTATTTAGTAACGTATTTGTAACATTTATTCCCATCGTATTTTTTATTACATAACAATAAATACTTTTTTTTAAAATAAATGAAATACATCCTCGCCGGGTTAAAGAACTGGTTGACGATCCATATAACGAGGAGCTCGGATGACCGCTCGCCAACGCAGACCCCAGATGATATCGCTCGGTAATAATTCTAAGATTTAACTGATAAAGCGTGGTAACTTGACACCACATAAAAATTTGTCTCCGTTTTGTATAATTTTATAAGTGTCGTTGGGCAAACGAGTTCTAGAATTTGATGATATCAGCTATGTGAGACTCCACGCCTTCTTTTTAGGGTTTCGTACAAAGCGTATCACTAACATTGAGGGGTGTTGAATATTACATTACATTACATTATATTACATTTTCGTCGTGTCTAATAGACGATAAAAAACCGCTCTTGGACGTGTCAAAATAATTGTTAGGTAGTAAGTCTCGTTACTACTCTATATTGAACATACATAGGTAGTCAGGAATTTAACGACTAGATTGTAAACCTATAAATATAAATATAAATAAACAAAATAGAAGCCTAATATTTGAAACTAGCTGACCCGTGCCCACTTCGTTGGGCGGTAAAACTTTTTACTTGTGATGAAATTATGAGTGTGGTTCGGTTAGTTTTTGATTGCTAAGATTTATTTACTGACTGCCAAAAGAAGGGTTATATTTTTACTGCATATGTATGTAGGTATGTATTTGCACACAAAAGGTAGGATTCCCATACAAAATGTGGCACCAAATCCCCAGCTTCATGGTCAATCGTCAGTTGACTGGGCTGATTTCATATTAATAATAGATGATCGAGAAATAAATTTTATTTAGTTTCGAAATATGTGTTTTTCTTTAAAAAGGCCGGAAACTTTAAATGCCCTCGTATAATATAGATATATACAGCTTGTCGCAGCAAAGTGGCGGCTGCATTATTCCATGCTCCTACGAAAACAAATAAAATAAGCGAATAGCCACGCAAGCAAAAAATGTGTAGTGAAAGGGCTGCGTTTGTTTAACAAAGATGATTTGGGACAGCGGTCGATAGGTTTGCCGTTTAAAGAAAGGCCGTTCAGGATTTGAAAACAAAAACCACACAGAGCTCCTACTAGTCCATCTATGCCTCCTACTGCCTAGCCGCCGATGCCGGTAAATTTCGGGACGTCGCCGACGCCGATTTAAAACTTCTAGATTAGAATAACTTTAGAATAACTTTTTTATAGATCAGAATAACTTTATTGTGCTAAAAATAACATTACATTAGAAATATTACGCAAGTTTTAAAAAATCGGTTATTATACCTCTACTTTCCCGGCATGTAGACTAACTATTTTTCAACATCAAGACTGAATTATACATTGTAACCCCCCCCCCCCCCCCCCCCACCTAACCCGAAATGATTAGGACCATTTCCAGATTGAAGTCTGCGTGTCTGTCCTGTGTGCTGTCTGTCTGACTTACGGTCTGACTGTATCCTGTCTGTCCTGTGTGTATGTGTTCCTCCAAATAGAATCCGACTAAACTAGAGTTGTCACCAACGGGCGAACCCGTCACCTCAGGAAGTTTTAACGATTAGTCGTTCTATCTCCCTGGAGTGAGCGCAGAAGACTTGGAGAAAACAGTCCACCGTCAAGCTCCGCCACATGCCCGTACGCCAGCGGGCTTACACTCACGCCCTTACTTCCAATTGCGACCAGATTACTCCAGTCACTCGATTGGTTACGAGTTCGAGGTCGCTTGCGCAGTCCTCTCCCTTACGTATCGGTGAAACGGTCTATACCGAATCTATCGCAGACCACGGCATCCTTTGCCCGGCTGTTCACCCAGGATCGGGTAGCCGATGGTCGTTTCAAGAGCAATCGCCGTAAGGTCCGCAACCACCCCCGCTCTATAGAAAATAGTACTGCTTTCAGACTCCCCCGACTGTTAGTCAGAATGTACAATCGCACGGAGCGCAGTGCCCACGTGCGCAAACCGCCCAGGAGCGCCAGAAGGTTGATTCCAAGGAGAAACTAGCCCAAAGGCCAGAGTCCTACCCGGGCTCGCACTTCATGCGTGGACGCCGCCGGATGGGTGTTGACCCGTGAGTGTGACCAGCCCTGAACAAAATGGGTCTTCGTGGCTAACTCAGCAAGGGCCCATAAGCTCCCAGAAGTGAGAGCCAGGGTAGGTCTCTGGCCTGCGGGCCAGTTTCCCATAGGAGTCAACCTTCGGGCGCTCCTAGATGGTTCGTGCACTGTGCGGCGTCAGCCAATCGATTGTGCATTCCGACTGACAGTCGGGGGAGTCTGGAAACAGTATTATTTACTATAGAGTGGGGGTAGTTGTTAACCTTACGGCAACTGCTCTTGAAACGACCATTCGACTACCCGATACAGGGTGAACGGCCGGGTAAAGTATGCCGTGGTCCGCGATAGATTCGGTAGACACCGTATCACCGCCACGCAAAAGCGCAAGCGACCTAGGACCTGTAACCAGTCGGGAGCCCGGAGTAATCTGGTTGCAACTGATAGTAAGGGCACGAGTGTCGACCCGCAGGGTGTTTAACGTGGTTATCTCGCGGTAAGGCGTTGGTCTCTTAAGGGTGTGTGGCGTAACTAGACGGTGGACTGTTTCGACCTAAGTCTGCGCTCACCTCACGGGAGACAAAACGATCAATATCGTTAAAACTTCCTGAAGTGACGGGTTCGCCCGTTGTAGTCGATAGCTCTAGTTGACCATAACTGCAGGTAGCGAATGGCTTCGTCCATCTTCGGCCATATGATCCATTTTGTTCTCGGATCGGCTCAACTCACGATTCAGCTCCTATTCAGAAGCCTCTACGTGCGGAAGGCTACCCCAGGTAAGACTGTCGCGTCTCAGGCCTGGTGGGCCGACTTCTCCTGGTGGTACTGCATCTACTGGACGGTTTGCGCACCGTTCGGTAGTTACCGAACGGTGCGTTGTTTGCATACAATAAAACTCTAGCTACCGCCTCGTTGTAAACATACAACGAGGCGTCGTTGATTTAAAAAAAAATGTGGTCTGGGGTGATTTCTATTTTGCTATTAGGTACTTACAATTAAGCCTCTAATGTTAAACTTACAATGTAATTAATGTTAAACTTACATTAATGTTAAACTTAATGTAACCTCTAATGTTAAACTTACAATTAATGTAACTGCCGTGAACAATGTGCTTTCTTTAATAAATAAAAATTAATAAATACATATATCCAATGATTATCTAACCTTTCTTGTTATAATAGCTATTACTTTTTAACAACTTTTATACTGCATACTACATATTTACCTAATTACTTGATTGCTAAAGGGGCAAACATTTTATCGGACGCGTCCGTAAGCCGCGGCTTATGGACGCGACTGAACAGTATGCACAGTCGTTTGGGACGCGGCTTACCAGATCTCTATTGGACGATCCAAAGCCTCAAGGTCACGTCCGCGACTGACGTCTGATAATGATAATCTACTCCCTAAACAGCTGGAGGACATAAAATTTAAAAAAAACATCAAGGAGATGCTCATAGGCCACCCTTTCTATAATCTGGCCGAATTTGAGGGCCATGATTTTTCAAATATTGTGCCCATTTAAATTACTTAAACAAGTAGAGCCTTATTGTCTGATTATTTTATATGGTCTTATATCTGTACTTTTAGTTTAAAATGAGTAACATAGCTTTAATTTGATTATTTATCATTTTACTGACAATTTAAATATTACGATGAATAATTTTACTACGTATGTTTTCGAATTACTAACTACTTCAAATATTAGGTTTCTATTTTGATTATTTTACAATGTGGTAGTTAATTCTTGACTACCTATGTATGTTCAGTAAAGAGTAGTAACGAGACCTACTACTGTAATGAATTAAAATTCATTACATTCAAACCTATCAAGTTTGAAAATTGCAATACGGCGATAACTATAGTCAATAATATTTCATTTTGAAACAATACCAGTAGCGACACATGTGTAAAAAAAAAGTGGAACGATTAGGTAAAATAAAAATCCATAAAATATCAGATTAAACTCAAGAAGTTCTATTAGGAAATGACAGATAGCACTGATTCATTTATAAAAATAAACAAATAAAATCTAAATTTAATTTCAGAAATATAAATAAAATCAAAATGATTTTTGAAAATAAGATCGGCATTGAAATGTCATATTTAAATAGAGGAATATAAAAGAATAGATATTACGATAAAAAGTATTAAAGCCGCACTATACACGCGCACAAATCATGTCCATATATGGTCATGGAAATTCCCCAGAAATTTGACGCCAAAAGCTCAGACGACAATGCCGAAGGGAAGTTCAAAAAGACAGAAGAATCAGAGAAAGCGCGGGAAAGGATAAAATGCGCGGCGTCATAGATGTTGTATGAGAATATTTTTTTTTAAATATGTCATAAAAATAATTTTAAAAATATAGAAAATGTTTTAAAAATAGGACGGTAATAGAAATGAAGTCCGTTTTGAAAAAAAACGAAAATTGAAGAAAAACATAAAAAACAACCACAATAAACAGAAAAATTAAAAAAATAATATCATCTTTGAAAAGCCAGGAAAGAAACACATATAATAGAATATATTAAATTTTAAAAAAACTAGCAGAACATAGTTTTTCAAAATAAAATTTTTAAACATGAAAAACTCATATAATTAAAGCTTAAAAAAATAGTAATTAAGAAGATTCGGAACGAGAATATCGAAATACATATAACTACACTAAAATATAATAGGATTTATGAAAAATAAGAAAAATCACTGGTAAACTCACACCAAAATATAAAAAAAATAATAACAAACGATTAATATCACATTATTGAACATCCTCGAGCAAGGGAGGATGGCGCCAATGCAAAGAGGGGTCAAATTATGACAGAAAAAAATGATCGTGGAAAGGGAATAAACACGGTGTTATAAAAGGAACCAGCCACAAAAAGGGGCAATCATTAAATTTTCAACAGTCAATCAGTCATCAGTCAATAATCCGAGCATTAATAGCAGACGCCTAGGTGTGTTAATTCGCCTGGAGGTCATGCATTTTGCGTGTCCTCCAAGGCTCACAAAGTAATAATATAAAATAATATTGCTATATTAAACATATATTGTTCGAATAGTTTTGCGAAAATACGAATACCGCGAAGCGTTGAAGCTTTATTGAAAATTGGAGGCAAAAGCCTAATATTACGAATTGAATTTTTTTTTTTTTATTTTTTTATTTTTTTATTTTAAACCAGTTGATAGGACTTCCTACACTTGGTTATGTCAAAAGTAATAAAAATAACAAGTATAATATAAATACCTATTAAGGTATAAGATATAAACGTCGGTATTGCAAGGTATGAACGTTGAACATCCAAGCGCAGATTTTCTAGGTTATATATGTAGAGGAAACAACATTTTCCAATATTTTCAATCAAAATTCTTAAGTAATTTCGTAAAATTTTCTATATAATCTAATTTTCTATATAATCCTAAGTACTAAATAATCAAACAAATATTGGATAATTTCACAAATTATCATACGGGAAGATATTTTAAAGAAAAAACACAAATACAAAGAAATCAGTAATAATAATTATAGTCAATAATAGTCGCAATTGTAAAATAGTCAATAATAAAAAGAATAAGGAATAATAATAGTCAGGTAGGTCAATAGAGCTGCGAAAAATTGATATTGTCGAAATCCTCAATGCTATAAATGGGGTTTTTAGTCAAAATACCCTGTACCTTTTTCTTAAAGTGAACCTCCCCAAGGCCCCTAATGTGTAATGGAAGTTTATTGTAGAATAAGTAAGATTGGCAGATAAAGCTATTCCGAACCTTACTCAGACGCACCTTAAAATGACGCAAGTCCTCTTTATTTCGCGTATTATGCGAATGAATATTTGAGTTAGTTGAGGTAGTCTCGATATTTTTTCTCGTATACATGATGTTTTGGTATACATACGCGGCGTACAAAGTCATGATACCAGACTCGATGAAGTACTGCTTGCAAGATGTTAGCGAAGATATTGAGAACAGATTTCTAATCGCTCGTTTTTGTAGGCGAAAGATCCTTTTAACATTTGCCGCCATTCCCCAGAACATGAGGCCATAACTTAATAGGGAATGGAAATAGGCAAAGTAGACAGATTTGGAAGCTTCAAAGCCACATAACAATTTGATTTTTTTTATGGCAAATGTGGCGCTACTTAATTTTTTGCTCAGTTCTTCTAGGTGAGTCGACCATTGCAGATTGCTATCAATATGAATGCCTAGAAATTTCGTATGATCAACATTTTCTAATACTTTATCACCATAGCTAATACTGAAGATATTATTTTGGGACGGCCGAAGAGAGAAATTGATGGAGTTTGATTTAGATGCATTAAGAGACAATTGATTTAATTGGAACCAAGTACCAAGTTTTTCCATGGTAACGTCAATTCGCTTAACTAGTTGTTCATGATTTGCATCGCTGAAAATTAGTGAGGTATCATCTGCGTACAGTACAATTTCATCGTTATCAGATAACACGCATTCTGGTATATCATTGATGTATACAAGAAAAAGAAAGGGTCCCAGAATGGAACCTTGAGGTACCCCTTTAGTAATTTTTTGGTGATCGCTCAAGCTGTTTTGGACTTTAGTGACTTGCGTCCGTCCTTGTAGGTAGGATTGTATTAGGCTTAGAACTGTATCTCTAATGCCGTAGTGCTCGAGCTTCTGAAGCAAAATAAGGTGATCGACGCAATCAAAGGCCTTGGATAGATCACAAAAAATGCCACAAGTTTTATTCGACTTATCGATGCTAGATAATAGTTTTTCCATCAGACCTGCAATCGCATCTATGGTGGATAGTGACTTGCGGAACCCAAATTGCTTTGGCGTAAGGATGTTGTGTTCGGCAAAAAAGGTACTTAGCCTCTGAAGAATTAATTTTTCAAATATCTTGCTAAAAGATGGCAAAAGTGATATTGGCCTGTAGTTGTTTATGTCTTCCCGGGGTCCCTTTTTATGGATAGGAATCACTTTTGCCATCTTCATTTTAGTTGGGAAAATTCCAGAGCCAATACATTTATTGAATAGAGAAGACAGATGTTCGGCCACCGGGACAATACTGCTCTTCATTATTCTTGTCGAAATAGACCAAAGGTCGGTAGAGTCCTTGATTTTTATAGAGTTACCTATTTTTATAATTTCTTGTGGCGTCGTATACATAAATTTTAAAGTCGCCTTATTTCTATTGCAATAGCTTGATAGAAGGTCAGAAGAAGTTTGGGTCGTCTCAAATAAGCTAATATTGTCAACTTTTGGAATGCTGAATTGGTCGTTAAAGAGCTCTGCAACTGCACTATAGTATCCGCAGTACAAACTGGCGACTGGGGCAATTAGAGACAGTTAACATAGGAATGGTACCATGTCGATAAAATATTTATCTATACTAATATTATAAAGAGATAAAGTTTGTGATGTTGTAGGAAGTAATCTCTGGATCTACTGAACCGATTTTGAAAATTCTTTTACCAATAGAAAGCCACATTATCTATGAGTGTCATGAGTTATATACTAAACCGAAAAATGGAAAGACTTCTTCGTGGTAGTCGGATTTGCAAAGTAAGTCGGAGAATAAGCGGTCCATCAAAAATGTTTCTAACTAACACTGCCTTAACGATGAAAGATATATGATTAAGTTCTAGAGAAAAGTTGTAGAGCTTGATAATGACTACAAAAAAGTCAGCGACAGCATATGTCTAACTTTTATATTTTATTAATTATGAATTCTTATCAAAATAAGTAAATTTATCGTCTCAAGTGTTTAAAACAAAGGACTTTTTTCTTTTACTGCATAAATAGTTAAAGAGATAATAAGACATAGGTATGGAACCGCGACCGTATCGCAATCTATACTTCTATACTAATATTATAAAGAGGTAAAGTTAAGAAGTGATGTTAACCAGCAAAGCTGGCATGTCATTCTCAATATTTTTAAGTGGTTGTATAAGTTGAAAGAAGACCCTGATGTCATAAGGAAAATTGATTTTCAACAACCAAGAAAGAGCGAACAAACTCTAGATCGAATTCGGAATCGAATTCAAAAATCTCCAGAACGAAGACCTGGCCAAAGCACATATAATTGACACCCATTGTCATTTTATTAATCTACAAGACGATAGTGACAGTGAAGACGAATATGAATAGCTTGCTGACTTTCTTTGTTTAGCTTTTTTTTTTTTTTTGTATAACAATTATTTTATTGTCAACTATATTTTTATTTTAATAATTCAATATCAATATTTATATTTTTAACTTATTTAATATTTATCGTAATGAACAATACTGAAATAATATTTATTTCCCTCGTTTCATTATTTTATCGACATTCCTTTTGTACGCGTAAGACTACCTACACTAGGGTTACAGGTACCGCTCCATAAGGCCGTGCAAGTGCGAAAGAGATAGCACGATTTCGATGATAAATTACCTGACTCGCCACTTTGTATTGCGGATGGTATAGTGTCAGATATTGTTTGACTGTTTGAATTTAACCTAATCACATTTTCTGTAGACGAACTCCTACGACACTCTTTGCTTATAATATTCCAGACAGCTTTGATTTTATTTTCCGACCGTTCAATGGAGGATTTTAGGTATAATTGTTTTGCCTTCCAGACAACTTTTTTATATGTCTTCTTATAGGTCTGTATATGTTTTAAAAATTCGGCGTCACATTTTCCTTTTTTTAGTTGATGTAATTCAAACATCCGTGATCTAGAAACCTTAATACCTGGAGTCGCCCAGTCGTTAAATGTTTTTTTCAGTTTTGGGTAAATTTTTTTTAGGGGAATCGTCGCATCAAGAGATGTTAGATACCACCTTAAAAAGTTTTCATATGATTCATTTGCATCATTGCTTACCTCGGGGGAATTAGCTATCAAAGCTGCCTGGAAGTTAATAAGCCCATTTTCGGTAAGTTTTCGTTTAACATAAACTTCTCGGCCAACTCTGCATTTATTGTAGCATTTGACACTCACCATTTGGCCATCGTGGTCTGAGAGACCGCAGTTTATATGGTTGACTGCAATAACCTCACAGTTTGAAAATAAGTTGTCAATGCAACTGCTACTGTTTAAAGTAATGCGTGTAGGAAAATTTATAATTTTATACATGTTATAGGTGAGGCAAAGATCAATTACAGCATCACAAGTTGCAGATTTTTCCAAGAAGTTTACGTTAAAGTCACCTGCTAAAATTAAAGAAGAGGCTTCTAGATCAACTTTATCTAGAGCTACTTCGAGGATACTTAAAAATTTTTGAAAATCTGCACTTGGACTTCTATAAAAGCATACGATATTAATGGAAAAGTCCGGAAGGTTAATACAGCTAAATTCGATGACAGATTCCACTGATAGTTTACATACATCTTCACGAGTTTTGTAACGTAGAATGAACGACGATATAATATTATACAATACCGAGAACTGAGAAGGAAGTCCAATCTATCATGTAACAAGAAGGAAGACCAATCCATATTATAACAAGAAGGAAGACCAATTATTACATAAAACACCAGAAGGATGAAATAGAATTACAAAGAAGAGGAAGCCAAATAAAATACTAAAAAAGGAAAAGATCACCAACCGCATATCGTCACGTTTAATATCAATTCTGATGTACTGTATATGTAAGTAGTTTTAAAAGATTTATGTAAAATGTTTTTTTCTGATTGAGCTGAGTAATCGATAAGATTACTGGCCAGAAAAACATATTAGTTTAAGTTGGTTATTTTCTATATAACAAAATATTTATTTTTAAAAGTTGAAGCTGAATTTGGAATAAGATAGCAGTAAATATTTGCGTGCTAATCTTTTCCACGCTATATAAATTTGAAAACCAGCAGAAAATATCGCTTTGTAATATCTAAATAAAATTCGAACTTTTAGTCGATTTTAGATATATGATTTTGCATAAGAAAACGTAGTTTTTACCGTGGGTAAATATACTACAAAGAACGAGTAACTTGTAGGACTGACGACGAGATGAGTTCGTCAGTGTTCATTTGTAAATAATTAATTTTAATTTAAATACGAGATAAAAACGTGTTTAAAAATATAATAATAAGACAATTCGTTTTAAAATAGTTGAAAATATTCACATAAGTACATTACGAGTGTAAGACGATACAATTTGGTCATGTTTCAAAGGTTAATTAATAAAATATTGTTTCACTAAATAACTAGTTTTTTTTACTCATAGTAAAATACCAATACGTAATTCACGCCCTGAGAATGATATAAATAAGGGCAAATTTTTAATAAAAGAGTCTGTAATTTTCAGTTAGCCAATTTTTGATTATAACTTTTAAATTAGTAGAAATTTGTAAAATTTGAGAAACGCAATAGAATCAGCGTGAAATTTAAGTTTAAAGACATAAGAAAGTGATGATGTTTTCAGACCAAGAAATAAGAAAATGAGATAGTTTTAAACGCCAAAATTCGATCGGCGCTCATTAAATAAAAAATAGATCGACTCCATAAGCGTTAAACAATAAAAAAATATTTTCTGAAGGGACCACTACTCGAAACTTGTAAGCTCGAATAGTTTAGTTAATTTGCGTGTAAAACCTGAAATTCAATTTAAAAAATACTGAAAGACGCATAAAACATGTACAGGTAGAAGAATATTGATTTTGAAAAGCAGTTTCGCCATCAAGAGTGAGCAACGAAGGAGATTTCGGCATGCAGATGTAAGATTTTCGTAAGTAAAAAAATAAGTGGTTGGCTGTAAGATAATTAGCTTACAAAGAGCATTTAGGATATGCACTGATTTAAGGTTGCGACACGTCATTTAAACCAGAAAAGGCACGGGAATCTGAAAAATCTAATAGTTTTTGAAAATATTCAAAACTATAGAATACTTAGAAATATTTTGAAACTATAGAAAAATAAAATTATTTAAAAATCATTTTAAAATCAAATAGTCTTTGAAAATATTCAAAACTATAGAATACTTAGAAATATTTTGAAATCATAGAAAAATAAAATTATTTGAAAATCATTTTTAAATCAAATAGTCTTTGAAAATATTCAAAACTATAGAGTACTTAGTAATATTTTGAAACCATAGAAAAATTAAATAATTTCAAAATCACTTTAAAATCACATAGTCTTGGAAAATATTCAGTATTATAGATATTCAATTGCATAGAAGAAGTTGAAAAAAATATTTCAATCTTTAGATTTTTTATTTTTCTTTTATTTGGATTTCATCTCATACCTTAATCACCTTGAGCATCACAATAATTTACATCAATCAGTAGAAGATTTGCGTCACATAACACAGCGGTTTAGCTAATATAAGATTAAATTATCTAAAATTAAATTATCTAAAATTAAATTAAATCATCTCATAGAAATTTCAATTTACTTAAGAATAAGAATCACTTAGAAGAAGAAGTTTTTTTTTTTTTTATTTTATTTTTTTTTTTCCTTACACTACCTAACCCAATTATTCTGGCACGTCCAAGAGCGGGTTTTAGCCGTCAATTGGACACGACGAAAATGTAATGTAAAGAACTAAAAACGAGTTTTTTTTAATATAGATTTGTTTTTTTTTGTCTTGTTATTTTACGCGTTCGAACCTTTTTTCGGTTAATTTTAGCATTACAATGATCGAATCTAGTAGTATTTCTTTATTTTTTTGATTTTTTAGAAAGGATCCTATTCTGCAATAGTTTCAAGGTTTTTTTTTGTATATTTTTGGTTCCATATAAACAATAGGAAATTAAAGACTGCTAATAGCTTCTTAAAACTTTAACAAGATTTTGTTTTGATAACAGAGTATAATGATTGTTTTATTTAAAGAAATGCAAAATATAAAACTGCCAACAGTTTCTTCTGTAAGAAGATTCTGTTTTGTTTCTTTTGTAAGAAAATAAAGACAAGTTGATTTATAACAAAACTATTTGTTATTCAATGAGTAACTTTTAAGAAACACTGTTGACATGCCAGGGTTCTGAGCTCCAAAATCCGTGGTTTTCACGCTTCTTGTCAGGGTTGCAAGTTTTAGCGATGGCAACTGACCAGGGTTCGAGAGCGGTCGTCTTCAGATCTCAGCGGGCGCCCGTGAGCTGATAGAGAATTAAACCTACTTATGAGTGCACTCTGACTAACAGTCGGGGGAGTCTGGAAGCAGTACTGTTTCCTATAGAGCGGGGGTGGTTGCGGACCTTACGGCGACTGCTCTCGAAACGACCATCGGCCATCCGATCCTGGGTGAACAGCCGGGCAAAGGACGCTGTGGTCCGCGATAGATTCGGTAAACACCGTTTCACCGCTTCGTAAGGGAGAGGACCGCGCAAGCGACCTCGAACTCGGAACCAATCGAGAGACCGGAGTAATCTGGTCACAGTAAGGGCGTGAGTGTCGGCCCGCCAGGTAACATTCCTGGCTATCTCGCGGTTAAGGAGTTGGCCTCTTACGGGCTTGTGACGTAGCTAGATGGTGGACTGTTTTTGTCCCAAGTCTTCTACGTTCACTCCAGGGAGATAGAACGACTAATAGTTAAAACTTCCTGAGGTGACGGGCTCGCCCGTTGTAGTCAAAATCCCAAGTTGCATCATATAAACCTATCATATAAAGTTAAAGAACAAAGAGTGAAAATACAAATACTTAGTTCCTAAGACAATTAAAGTATCCCATGTGAAATGTCCCATGTCTATGTCGCATTTTCGATTAAATTTAAGTATATGCTCTGCTTAAATTTATTCTCTTTCATGTTAAATAGGTCGATATTCTGGAATTGATTATCGAATGAAATTCTGGGCATACCTAGTACATGCGCGCGGGACTTCGAAGGTACGGAGAAAGCGAACCACTCGTGGTGGTACGTGAAAAGACCGATTCTGTGGGAAATACAGGTTGTCCACGTTGTTGTGGATAATTTTATGTAATAATACCATGTCTGCCATGGTGCGGCGGTTCTCCAATGAAGCAATATTGAAGTGATTCAGTCTCTCCTCGCACGTGATTAGTCCCAAGCATTGTCGGTAGTTTACTTGTCTCATAAATCGTTTTTGGACGCTTTCTAATCTCTCCTTACATACATGATATTGCGGATTCCAGATCGGAGATGCAAACTCTAATACGCTGCGGATTTATGCAAAATAAAGGGTTTTGAATACAGTCGGGTCAGAGAACGACTTTGAGATCATACTTTCAGAACGACAATCATACTTTCTAAGGTCGTAAATAAAGCGAATTCAAATTCAAATTCAAATTCTTTATTTTACAAAAAAAACATAATATCAGCTACAATTGAATTAAACCTACCTAACTGGATCGCACGAGACGTCCGCACTAAGGACTACGCCAACCACCGTATCTATATGCACTCGGATAGCAAAGCAGCTCTTATGGCACTAGCCTCGAATACCATTAATTCAAAGCTAGTGCAAAACTGCATATCACTACTGAATTCCCTGGGCGAAAAGAACAGGGTAATACTAAGATGGGTTCCCGGCCATGCAGGAATCGAGGGAAATGAAAAAGCCGACGAACTTGCTAGGACGGGAGCAAAGGGAACGTTATACGGCCCTGAACCTTGCTGTGGCGTACCAAAAAGCCTTGCAAACCTAATGCTCAAACAAATGTGTTTAGAACAATCCGTCAACCACTGGAACAACACGCCAGGGTTGAATCATTTACGACCGTAAGACGGCCCGTGAGGCCCTATCGCTAAATAGGAACAATCTACGCATACTGGTAAGGGCGCTCACGGGGCATTGCGGCCTGAACAAACACATGTTCAACCTCAAGCTCAAAGACACAAAAATGTGCAGGTTCTGCCAAGGGGCAGAGGAAACTCCCCAGCACCTCATGTGCGAGTGTGGCCCGCTGATGCGTAAAAGATACAACCACCTGGGTGGTCACTAACCTGAGGAGGTAAAACAATCTGGCGCCAAAAGCCTGCTGCGGTTCTTAAATGACACGAGGCTTAGCGCAGAACTATAGTAGGTGGCGAGCACAATAGATCAGCAATGGTCGCAGTGTTACAAGGCTCATAAAGACCTTAGAAAAGCCCCACTCAACAAATTAAAAAAAAAGGTAGGCTCAGATTCGTATACTTAAGTACTGCCTAATGCTAAATAAAAAAATAATACGCTGAAGGATGCCGTGAAAAATGAAATCAAGTAAACTAAAATTTTTGAAAAAATAAAATTTCAAATAATCTTAAAAGGTATGTGATAATAATAATAATATAATGAACAAAAAGCATGCCAATCATAATTAGGATATGGTAGGTGAATAATAATGTGTTAGGAATGGTAAGTTAACTAGGAATAAAGCAAATTAGTTTTTCTGTTTCTTTTATTGCAGTATAGGTACCTTTCTCAGAAATCGAAAAAACAAAGAAATACTACTAGGTTAGATCATTGTAATGCTAAATGTGAAAGAAAAAAGCTTCGGACGCGTAAATTTTCAAAACCAAATTTACATACAAAAAAAAAAAAATTTTTTTTTATCTCAGTTTTTAAGGTTGCTTTAAAAAAACCTAACCTAACCTAACCTAACCTACCGCCAAATAGGTGTTTATGTATTATTTTTTTTAAAAACTACCGAAATGTATGGGTTTGGCGCTTTTTTGAATGCCTATATCTCGCTTATTTATTGAGACCGAATAAATATTATTGTATATTCGGAATCAGCGTGGTGAATATAGTCTGGTGACGTTAAAAAATCAACAATCTAGAAGAGGTACCTATACTGCAATAATACCTTCTTTCCTTCCCTGGGTGATCAACCAGTGGGTTAGTCTTTTCTTATTTATATTTATTTTTATATTTATACCTTGAGTATAAATGCCGGGTATATCCTTAGTTTTATTGAACAACGACGGTGCCAAGTATAGAAAATGTCTCTGTGCATGGGTACTATTCAGTTTGGGCACTATGTGGTTACTATTAGCATTGATTTTAAAATCAATGCTATTAGTTATCGCTCGTGTTATATTTTTATGGGATATTTGCTGGTGCAGTTCTTTATGTTTGTGATAATAGAGTATTATCGTTTTAGAAAATGTTTGCCGTACGTCAAGAACAGAGAACTCACGAAAAAGTTGCTCAGATGGGTATCGCAACGGTTTTTTGTTGACAACTCTTAACAGCGCCTTCTGAGCTTTTATAAGTGGATCAAGGTGTAATAGTGCTGCACCGCCCCAACCAAGAATCCCATATGATATGATGCTGTGTGCAAGCGCGTAATAGACAACTTTTAGTAACGGTTTCGACATAACGTTACGTAGAAGTTTAAATGGATGAATGAGTTTGCGAATTTTAGCCGCTGTGTTGTAGATATGGTAAGACCAGGTCAATCTATTGTATCGAATGCAGGCATAAATAATGTTAAAATCTTACCATTTTCATAAGTGAATTCCAAGTCATAAGAAAAAAACCCACAGCGGATGTGCGACGTTGGTGTATATTTAGCCGGGACCGACTTCACTGTGGTTATTTTAAGCCACACAGCACACTTTCCTCGCAGAGCGGCTACCATACAAATATTCTGCCGCGTGCCACTACAATTACGTCACCGCACACTCGCACCGGACGGTTTGCAAAATGCTCGATTTCGCCTTCGGGGAATCACCGGAATTTTTCGGAACTCGAACGGCTGTCCGATCGCGCGCTCGGATTATTCGAGACTGAGAACTGGGAGCGCGCGACGCGCCGGCGCGGAGATTCGGTCTTGACTGAATTTAAAACGGAGGGATTGGCGCGCCGGCGGGGTCGGGGGAGATGCTACCAATCAGCGCCGAGCTAGTACACACCCATTTTCAGGCGAGAATATCGCGAAATTATAATAGCAGGTACTAATAGCGCAAAGTCGCGACGAGACGAGACAAGATACCATTACTTTCCAGGCTCACCAACCAAAGAGAAGAGAAAGTATTGTGAACGCGCAAAATTTCTGGTATTATTGCAGTATAGGAACCTATTCTAGATTGTTGATTTTTTAACGTCACCAGACTATATTCACCACGCTGTTTCCGAATCTGCAATAATATTTATTCGGTCCCAATAAATAAACGAGATATAGGCATTCAAAAAACGTTCATGTTCAAAAAAGAAGTAATAATAATAATAATAATAATAATAATAAAAACTCTTTATAGAGCACAACAGGTACAAATGGCGGGCTTATTGCCATAAACGGCAATATCCTCCAGCCAACCAGCAGGTAGTAATTTCGTTTTAAATTTTTAAACATTTTTTTAAACATTTTTAAACACGTAAACATTTTTAAAATTTTTCATTGACTTCAAAGAATACATACACATATAATACATAAACTGCATAATAATATAAATGATACATAATATCCATATTATACATATTATACATATATATAAATATATATCCCTTTCATTGCAGTTGTATTTCAAAAAATATAGTATATCAACTTCTGTGCAGGACTTGCGATGCCTTTTATATCGGTGAAACAACAACACCACTTAATATTAGACTAAATAATCATAGGGCCAGTGTAGGAAATGAAAGCCAGCTCCCAATATCTTTGCATGCCAGGGCGCATAATTTAACTTTGGATCAATGTTTTAAAGTCAAAATAATAAAATGCCTTGGTGATAATGCAAAAGAAAGGGATGTCAAATCTTGGGAATTGGCTTTTATTTATATTCTAGGCGCTTGCAAAGGTTCCGGTCTCAATAGGCAAAATTAATAAGGTTTATCATATCATCATAATCATCAAATGCTTTTTATTTTTAATTATCATTCATTTAAAAATAACGTTTTACACGGTTGGTTATGATATACTTTAACTTAACCGTGTAAAATATTATTATCCATTTCTTTTTGTTCGATTCCTTGAATTTAAATTTTCAACGAATTGTTCGATTTCAGAAATGTCATTTATCTTGACGACGGCTTGGCCGAAAAGTTTATACACATTTTTAATAATCATTAGTTTTTAGGATATCTAATCGCCTATTATTTTCCAGCATTGATCTCATCTTTCGAATTGTTGTGTGGCCGCTGTAGGATAAAGTAGAAAGGTTCCAATACCACAGTAGGAAACCGCAAATACTGAAAGAAGAGAAAACGAAAAAGGCGTGGAGTCGCTCCTGGTCGCCACAGACCAGATAAGTGCCCTTTCATTTATTTTATCAATTCATTTATTTAGTAATAAACATAATTTCAATTTGAAAAAATAATAATTTACACATTTACAATCAAATATTAAAATATTACCTAATTTTAATTATGTTGCAATCACATCCATTATGTACACTCAGTGGTTAAACCAAATAAATTACCATTCACTTAAGACAGCTAAATTCACGGGACACGTTGAATTTCTTTCTAAATGTTTAGAAAACAACATTTGCCCTAAAGGGTTATTACCAAAATTTCCTTTCGCAGCAATTAGTACAGAAATTCAATATGATTTTACCGCAATCCGTTTAAGGTATTCAATGGAAATTACGTCTGTTTTGCGAAATGAATATCAAATTTTGGTTGATAAACATTTAAACTCACTGTGTTTTTATGTTAACATGATAACAACACATTCTCCTTTCTTATTTCAAGAAGCTCATAAAATAGTTAACAATTCTGTAACAGATTTACGAAATATTAGATTAAAACACGATAAAAAGTTCCTTAATTTACTAAAGAACTTTCAAAAAATTTGCATTATCCCAAGTAACAATACACGAAACATTTTGAATCCAATTTCCATTTCAAATTACAGTCATTCCAATGTTAAGGTTCTTCGTTCGTCTTCTCCACTTGCTATCCTCCTGCACGGCACCGAAGATCCTGTCGTGTATTCTACTCTCAACGACATCACACACAATTTCGGTGGGAGTTCATGGTTCAAAAGTGTTTTGTGAAGCCTTTATCTACCGGAATAACAGAAGGGATTTAATTTGAGATTGGATCTGAAGTAATCCATATTCGCAAGTGTAACGGACCTTAAGTCCATTACTTGCGATTAACAAATGCATCGATTTTCAGTGAAAGCCACAGACACAATTCAGCTATTATTTTGACTCGTGTAGCTATGAATCAGCACGATGAAGCAATACTTTTACTCGGAATATTTTCGGATTGCATCATTTCACGGCATATATAAACCGGCGAAAAAGCAACAAAATTATCATTCCCGAGTGATCACCTTCTCCCAAGGTTGCGACGGCATATCCGGTACCCTTATTACGAGGTCGCTCAACGGATCCGGCTCCTTGGTTTCCTTTTCTTATTCTCCCTGAGTCTCGAAGCATCAGTCTGTAATCCCACAGACTCGGAGCCGTGCCCAGTGCAAGATACTAGGAGCACACACACAATCCTCATCCACTATTCCTACATAACCTCCGTCGCGCAACCCTCGCGTCTCGATAAAGTCATCCGGGCACTCGTTAAGCGTTATAACTGGCAATATAAAACCTTCTATCAATAAATTCCTTCTACTTCATTCAAGACCGCCTTTCATTACGGAGATAACTCGTAAGTTGACACCACCACCTCGCACCGAACAACATGGAGTCTTGTGAGGGGTGGTCCCTCACACAAGCATTAATCATATATTCACCCCCATCACTCTTCTTGTTGTCGCTGGTATGTTAATAAAACGAGATATAAGATTTTTTAACGGATTTAAAATTATACGGACCACAACTAAAGTTGGAGCTGGATTCACTCTTACTTTTAATTGGATGTGGCCCACACATTTGGATAATTTGTGGGCGACACTAAGAGCGCTAACTTAAGGGCTTGTGGAGAGCGTGCAATGAGGTCGATATCATCAGCATACACCAGTAGCTATATCGACTTATTGTACCTCAAAATACTGGAATATAATGTTACGTATAGCGGTTGGATGACGTCCCGAACCATGCGAGTCAGGAAGGTAATGTGCAGTCGACCCTTTCTCGCGCTAGTTACTCGCAAACAAATGAAAATATCTAAATACAACTAACGTAGTCTCAAGTTATTCCTCCTTGGTTACTACATATACCAATAAAATTATTTTTAAGCTATTGCATAGCTTTTATCGCGGGCCTAGTCCAGCGCGGCGACCGAATGAAGAAATTTCTTACCGAAAATTAATGATTTTAAACTGATAATTACGTCAAACGAGTACTGCTTACGATTCGAAAAAAATATATGTTAAACAAGAACATTTTCCTAATATTTTTAGCTTTGAATATTTTAGATTTTGTTTATATTACATAGTGTAATTAATTTGTGAAATTAGGTCTAATCGAACACAAAAACGACTACTACGCAAATACTATCTGGCGTATTATTATGAAACCTGCACCATTTTAAAGATAATTTAATTATCTATCTTTTTATCTACGATTTTTTTTCGAATAATCCGTTTTTTTTGCTTTATCGAATAAAAAAATCGTGCGCGGCGCTCTATCGGAAGACGTTTAAATTATTCCGAATCATTTGCTTCCGTAGCCGCAAATGATTCGGAATAATTTCAACGTTTTCCGATAGAGCGCAGTTATCTGATATCAGAAAAAATAAAATAAAAATACTTGTGGCACTCGGGGACTGCCGCGGTAAAGCTATTGCATAGCATTTTTAACAACCTATGCAATTATAATAATTTATTTATTTTATTTTATCTGATATCAGATAACTGCGCTCTATCGGAAAACGTTGAATTTATTCCGAATCATTTGCGGCTGCGGAAGCAAATGATTCGGAGTAATAATTTAAACGTCTTCCGATAGAGCGCCGCGCACGAATTTTTTATTAGATAAAGCAAAAAAAAACGGATTATTCGAAAAAAATCGTAGATAAAAAGATAGATAATTAAATTATCTTTAAAATTGTGCAGGTTTCATAATAATACGCCAGAGAGTATTTGCGTAGTAGTCGTTTTTGTGTTCGGTTAGACCTAATTTCACAAATTAATTACACTATGTCATATAAACAAAATCTAAAATATTCAAAACTAAGAATATTAGGAAAATGTTCTTGTTTAACATATATTTTTTTCGAATCGTAAGCAGTACTCGTTTAGACGTAATTATCAGTTTAAAATCATTAATTTTCGTTAAGAAATTTCTTCATTCGGTCGCCGCGCTGGCCTAGGCCCGCGATAAAAGCTATGCAATAGCTTAATAAATAAATATAATTGCATAAGTTGTTAAAATGCTATGCAATAGCTTTACCGCGGTAGTCCCCGAGTGCCACACGTATTTTTTAAATTTATTTCTCACCCCTACCAGAGATCGACACTGTCATTGGGATATTAGTTTTGCACGCTGTTGCTTTTGTCGCTTTTTGTCGCTTTTGATAGGCACCAATTTATCATGGCAAGAGTTGAAAAGATTGTGGTTGAAATCGCTCCTCTTGGGGGTCCACTAGTCATATATCGATATCGAAGTATTTGATTAGGAGACTTGATATTTGGTACACAGATGCCTCGTTGGACACAAAATTACATTGTTACCTTTTGGTTGGAATATCTCATATGCAAGATACACTAATAGTATTTAAATTCCGTCATAGACTTGAATGACTGTCGCACGATGGCGTCGTTCGTCAGTGATATGATTTTCGGTGCGTCCGCAGGGTCATGGCCCGGGAGCCAGTCTTGGACCGACGGGTGCAGGGGACGCCGTCGCTTCTCACCGCGCACCCCGCCATATAACTGCAATCTGTTGGAGCTAGGCCCGATTCCGCCGTTAGCCGATTAAAGTATTGCGCCGCCTGACGCGTCGCAAGGGAATCCAACCGGGTTCGTTCGCCGGCCGACAGAGGGAGCTCATCGGTTTTATTTATGAAAGTAATATTTACATAAAACCAATCCTTGCCTACTTGTCAGCAAACTCTTGAGGGGACTCAATCGAGTTTTATAAATTACTTTTCATATCAAATTTATATAATTTCGGTTAAACGCACTCTTATATTCCGTGTAAAGACAACATTTCCTTAATTAACGAATGGAATAGTATTACTGTATCTTGTATGGCATAATTTAATAAAGTAATTAAGTAAACTATCTGCTAATAATAATTCATATTTATTTAAAGACCATAAAATATATTGGCAATGGAAATCGAAATCACTCATTCTGACAGCAAAGAAAGCTGTCAAAGTTTTATTCGATCTAAAAACTTCTTCAGAGAAGGTCTATTTGCAACGTATTTTAGACAGTTCGACACCCTTTAATATCACAAATGGAGCGCCAAGGAAACAAAGAATCCATGGAAGATATTCAAGTGAAGACAGAGTGTGACGTCCATGTTAAAGAAGAACAGTCAGATTAACCTGACACGGGAGAAAACATTCTCGAGTTCCAAGAAGACGTGATTCGCTTTATTGAGCCTGAACGAACAGATCCTGTCGATTCGGTCAACGAAAAAGAGAAAGAGGAGATTATTTTAAAGAAGTGCAAAGTCATTATAACGAAATTTGATATATTCGATTGCATCGCATGCGATGGCCATCTCGATACAAGCGGTTCCATGAAGGTGTACAAACATAACAATAAAATGCTATAATTTTGCTACGACTGTTTTACGCCCGAGGGCAAGAAGTATATCTGTGTGAAATGTGACCGTGGCGTCTATAACAGGGGACTCTTATCAGCGCAAGATGTTTATTTCCTGAATTCACGAATATAATAACATACTTTATCTTATATAGTACAATTTAATTTGGTAGTAAATATCTACTAATAATAATCCACAATTATGCGATTATTTAAAGATGACTAAAAGGGTATTTGTCTATGGCAATTGAAATCACTCATTTCAGTGACGGTAGTGAAAGCTGTCAAAATTCATTCTAAAATCTTCTGTCGAGAAGTGCTATTTGCATCGCATTTTCGACAATTCGACAATATAATATTATAAATGGAGCGCCAAGGAAACAAAGAAATCATCAAAGATATTCAAGTAAAGATAGAGTGTGATGTCCATGTTAATGAAGAACAGTCAGATTCACTAAACACGGAAGGCAATATTCTCGAGTTCGAAGAGGACGTAATTCGCCTTATTAAGCCAGAACGAACCGATGCTGTCAATTCGGACATCGAAGAAGAGAAAGAGGAGACACTTTTAAAGGAGTTGAAGATCATTATAACGAAATTCGACAATTTCGCTTGCGTCGCATGCGATTGCCATCTTGATACAGATAGACTCATGACGGTATTCAAATATAACAATGAGACGGTGCTGTTTTGCGACGACTGTTATAAGTCCAAAGGGAATAAGTTTATATGTGTAAAATGTGTCAATGGCTTCGGTAGCAGGCGACATCTTATTGATCACGTGAATGGAGTTCATCGTCGATTGAAGAAATATAAGTGGGCGGAATGTGACACAGCCTTTACAACAGCAGGAAGTTTAAAGAATCACGTTGATTCAATACATCTTAAACTGAAATTTGAATGTAAGGAATGTAAGAAATCATTCTTTCGACGCGTCTACTTAAATATTCATGTCAATTTCACGCACAGGCAATCGAAGATATTCCCATGCAGCGAATGCAGCAAAACATTTTCAACTTTATATACCTATAAAAGACATATAAATGGTGTACATCGCAAAATGAAGGAATTTCAATGTGAGCAGTGCCAGCGGGCTTTCTTCGAGCAACGAGGCTTAATGCGACATGTCAATACTGTACACCGAAAATAAAAACCATTCGAATTAAAGATATGCAATCGCCACTTTGGACAGCGATCTTCTTTGAAGACACATATTAACTCAGTACATCTCAAGATAACGTTTACTTGAGCGGAATGTATCCACTCTTTTACATCAAAGGGTCATATAATCAGTGGAAAATGATTGAACATTCGAAAAGAAAACATCGTAATTACGTTTATAAGGTTTTCGGTAGTCGACTGTTTTAAACAAAAAAAAAATAAGACATTTGAATGGCTACAACTACATTTAAATGTTATAAAAATTATCAATTTAACAGGCGATTAGTAATACATACCTACTAGATTAATATAGAAATATTTTTATCATTGTACCTATAGAATTATTGAACTATTTTTAATTTATGTTGTTGGGATTGCTATGAAACCGTCTTAATATTTAATGAATTACGTTGGTGAATTTCATCAGTCATAGTGTAAAACTTTGCGTTGGAAATTAAACGTTTAATATTATACCAGTTAAAATATAGGTAGATCTATTTAAGAAATACATTGGTTTTAATCGTTTGTTAATTGCTCTATATATAAAACCATGCCATATTGAAACCTTCCGTCAAAACTTCTAAAAGGACGATTTCTGGGGTTCAATGGACTTAAGAAATATTTAGAAATCTATGCTCTCGAATACAGAAGGAATCACTCGAGGGATTCATTATTTTCACACATAGGAATTTGAAAAAAAATAATCTGCATGCATCTATATTATCTATATTAATTATTAATATTATTAAGAGGTAAAGTTTGTGACGTTGTAGGAAGTAATCTCTGGATCTACTGAACCGATTTTGAAAATTCTTTTACCAATAGAAAGCCACGTTATTTGTGAGTGTCATAGGCTGTATATTAATCCAAAAAATGGAAAGACTTTTTCGTGGTAGTCGGATTTCCAAAGTAAGTCGGAAAATATGGTCGAACGAAAAGGTTTCTAACTAACGCTGCCTTAACGATGAGAGATATATGATTAAATTCTAGAGAAAAGTTGTAGAGCTTGATAATGCTTACAAAAAAGTCAGCGACAGCATATGCCTTACTTTTATATTTAAGTAACAAAAAGTAGTATTTTATATAAAAAAAATAATTTAAATCGTTAGGTCATGTTTATTGGTCATATCATCACAATTATAAATTATTATCAAAATAAGTAAATTTATCGTCTCAAGTGTTTAAAACAAAAGACTTTTCCCTTTTACTGCATATAATTTCCCTTTTACTGCATAAATAGATAAAGAGATAATAAGCTCACAAATAACACACTCACAAGAAGACACTCACAAATAACGGCATTATAGATAAATTGGCATGCAAATACATGCATACATATGCAGTAAAAATATAACCCTTCTTTTGGCAGAAATAAATCATAGCACTCAGTACTAACCGAATCACACTCATAATTTCATCACAGGTAAAAGTTTTATCGCCCAACGAAGTGGGCACGGGTCAGCTAGTATTCTATATAGGATTATATCAAATTCAAAATCTGACTACAAATGCTAAATTAGTAGGTATAAATGACACTTGTAAGGTGCCTAATTTCTATTTTTTTTTGTACCGAAGAATTCTCACGAAATACTAAAGAAGAATTTCTTTGCGTGGTTTCAAAGATCTCCGTTAACGCGCCACTGTCGTTGGATGGCTCCTACTTTTTTTGGTTTAACAAGCTTTTCCTTTCTGATACACCTTTTTAAGAAATATATTGGTTTTAATCGTTCGTTAACAAAACAAGGAATTCAAATTCACTTCGAAATGTTATCCCAGCTGTTCACCAAGGTACTCTTTCCTCTCCGATGCACACCCTATCAGTAAACCAAATTACTAACAATATATTTCCATTAGTATCAGATTCCGTACCAATACGTGCCACATTAGTAAACCAAATTAATAACAGTATAACACCATCAGTATCATATTCTAATAATATACAAGGTCCATCTCCTAGAGAAAAAAATGCTGTTAAAAACTTGTCATCCAAAGTAATTAACCACAATGAATATTTAGTATTAGCTAAAGGTCTAAATTTCACACCGACTCAAAATGTGAACCATTTTAGTTTTGGTAATGATGTTGTTAAATTTTGTCGTAATTTAAGATGGCGCGAATTTTGGCATTCAAATCAAAAGAATAACAATAATAATATTAAATTACACAATGCACTAGCTCAATTTCGTCCATACTCTAATAAAGAACCCCTCCATTACCAAAAAATCATCCGGTAGAAATTTTTATTACTACTTATTAAACAAAGTAACACAGCCATCTTTTCTAAATAGCCTCAAACCAACATCAAACTTGTCAGTAGATGAACGTGCAGCTCTTGAGAGTCTTAGCAAGGATAGCAGCATCGTCATTTTGCCGGTTGATAAAGGTTCCACTACTGTCATACTTAACAAAACTGACTATGTTACTGAAGGCTTGAGACAACTTAGAGATGAAACTTTCTATAAAAAACTATCCAGAGATCCAAACAAAAATTTTGCAGTGAAAATAAAAAAATATATTGAACAAAATAAATCAAATGAAAAATTATCAGACGAAGATGTTAAAACTTTAATTCCTGATCCTATCCGAACTCCAAATTTTTACCTATTACCTAAAATTCACAAGCCTAATAATCCTGGACGACCGATAGTCGCAAGATTTTACTCTCCGACAGAAAGAATTTCGGCTTTTGTAGATTATTTTTTACAACCTTTTGTGAAAAATCTAAATTCTCATATCAAAGACAACTATCATTTTATTAATATTTTAAAGAATACTGTAATTCCAAAGTCAGACGACCTATTATTTGTTACTATTGACGCCATATCCCTGTATACCAATATTCCTCATAATTTAGGATTGGAAGCCATTTCTTATTTTCTTGATGAGAGACCTCATCCTCAAATACCTTCTACAGATTTTCTTTGCAAATTAGCCGAGTTTGTCTTAACGTGTAATGCTTTTTCCTTTGAAGATGAATTTTATCTTCAAATTAAAGGGACTGCTATGGGCACTCGAATGGCACCTTCGTATGCCAACCTTTTCATGGGATTATTCGAGCAAAATTTTCTTCAAACACAAAATTTAAAACCCATATTATGGTATAGATTTATTGACGACATAGTAATGATTTGGCCACACGGACAAACAACCTTTCTTGACGACCTAAATAATTTTGGCCCTTTGAATTTCACTCATACCATTTCTAAATCACAAATTACTTTCTTAGATGTTGATTTAACAATTTCCGAAGGTAAAATTAAAACCGCGATTCATATAAAACCTACAAATAAAGAACAGTATTTACACTTTGATAGCTGTCATCCATTTCACACCAAGAGATCCATTCCCTATTCAATGTCTATTCGCGGACACCGTTTAGTTAACAACAAAGAAAATTTAGATAAATATCTCAATAATCTAAAGCAATCTCTTCTTGAAAGAAAATACCCTGCTCCTCTATTGGATAAACATATTCTAAACTCTGAAGTAAAATATATACCAAAACCTAAAATTTCTTCAAATAAAAATAAAAATAATAATAAAATCTTTCTTAGCACCACTTATTTTCCTGGTGCTGAGAAACTGCGAGATATATTATCTGATTTATTCCCCATCATTTCTAATGATGCATCCACTAAGGATCTCTTAGATTCACCGCCAGTTTTATCTTTCCGCAGACCACCTAATATTAGATCAATATTAAACAAAACAAAAAATAATCAAAATTTCTCTATTGGTAATAATAATTTTGGCCTTCAACCTTGTGGTCGTCCACATTGTAAAACTTGTCCTCTGTTAGATCTAAGTCCTTTCTTTACCAGTCCAAATACTACTAATAGTTACAGGGTTCCCTTTCATTGCAGTTGTATTTAAAAAAATATAGTACCTATATCAACTTCTGTGCAGGACTTGCGATGCCTTTTATATCGGTGAAACAGTCCAAATACTACTAATAGTTACAGGGTTCCCTTTCATTGCAGTTGTATTTCAAAAAATACCGTATATCAACTTCTGTGCAGGACTTGCGATGCCTTTTATATCGGTGAAACAACAACACCACTTAATATTAGACTAAATAATCATAGGGCCAGTGTAGGAAATGAAAGCCAGCTCCCAATATCTTTGCATGCCAGGGCGCATAATTTAACTTTTGATCAATGTTTTAAAGTCAAAATAATAAAATGCCTTGGTGATAATGCAAAAGAAAGGGATGTCAAATCTTGGGAATTGGCTTTTATTTATATTTTAGGCGCTTGCAAAGGTTCCGGTCTCAATAGGCAAAATTAATAAGGCATCATAATCATCAAATGCTTTTTATTTTTAATCATCATTCATTTAAAAATAAAGTTTTACACGGTTGGTTATGATATACTTTAACTTAATCGTGTAAAATATTATTATCTATTTCTTTTTGTTCGATTCCTTGAATTTAAATTTTCAACGAAGTGTTCGATTTCAGAAATGTCATTTATCTTGACGACGGCTTGGCCGAAATATTGATACACATTTTTAATAATCATTAGTTTATAGGATATCTA